>JAYRCB010000046.1:138883-237950 GCA_036026315.1 Trachelus stipa
ACCTTCGAAGGTTCTGGAGTGTCGGTATAGGTCGGTGCAGGAATCTGTATCCAGAATGCCCACAGCTATACTACTAAAAAGATACGCGTGCTGATCGTGCGACGATACTAATCGTTGTAGACACAAAGCACCAGTGGTACAGAGGTACAGAAACTACAGAAACTATCATGAATCTAGGGTCGCTATTGTTATGTGTATCGTGCTGCGATTCCGTATGATTGGAATATCGCAAAGTGCAAAAGGCGTAGGCATATTCTCTTGCGCAAGTTCATTACAATTAGCCTGCGATACTTCATAGATCTTTTGCCGATCTTTCACCACCAGCTGGTACCCCCGAGCATCGGAAAAGGTCACGCAATATTCTCACCCAGTGAAAGCACACGCGAAAACGTGCGTTAATCTAGAGGGTGTTCGGAAAATAATTATTACCCATTGCTTTTTAAATTTCCCCAGTATAACAACTTAGATCACCTGAGACAGCAGCTGACGTAAGACATTTTCGACATGGAGAACCAGATGATCGGTTGAAAAGGTGTTCCCCGCGCCATGGTATCCCCTTCAGGACACGTAGAATATTGCCGTTTATTCTCTTGTGTATTTTCGAGACATCCTGTACAGTGTGAGGCATAAATCAGATCATGGCAGTGTAAAGCCCACGTAGTCCCTGGCTTTATTCAGCGACGTCATAGGCGCGGAAGGTGCGGAAGGCGCTGGTTCTTGGTTTCTGTTGGCTGGTGGTTCAGGTACGTGGCTCTCTCGCAACTGGCCGTGGGTTGGGTCGACGGGTCCGCACCTGCAGTTCTCCCGACACCTGTAAAAATCCAATGAACACTTTCCAAGATTTGATTTCGTCGTTATTGCGTCATATTCATTTACGCGCTTATGCCATGAGTGACTACAGGCCAGCGACGATGCCTTGGTACATGGTAAACTCTCGCACCGTTCCAGGAATCGACTTGCGATAGCTGCGAAGGTAATAGCAAGGCCGTTCTGTGGTGTCCGAGGCAATGGCCGCCGATCACGAGTCAATCAGGGCACCCTCGCAATACCATATCCTTCTCAACTTCACCCACCCGTTTCAACCGTTACACTCGGCTGAATCATTTCACGGAATCTTTAATCACAGCGGTACCTTGCGTATTTCGAAATTCTGAACATCTAAAGGCCATTCGTGAAGATGGGATTTTAAATTTTTTATCATAACTTGTGACAGGTTTATTAATTCACACGTAGATCGGAACGATAAGAATACATAAATACATGTAACTAATATTTACCGAAAAGCTCATGAATATGAAGCAGCAAAATGGACGATGTCTATACTGTCCAAATCGAGGAAGAGATTTTTTTTTCTTATCGTTCGCAAATATATAACAAGAATCCTTGTAATTCGGCGAAATGTAGAGCACTACATGCAGCAAATTATTTGTATCGGCTCTATATTCTTGTACGACTGTTTCATTACAATACCGATCCGTAACCCACGCGACTACTTCGAAGCTCTTCACGTATTCCATATTTTATTCACTCTTTGTCTATTCCGTAAGGATACTCGCGGTACAATGTATCACGAGAGATCTCTTCTCTCTCGTATCGAAGGTATTCATCCTCGAGCAAAGGCAAATCGCTATATACGTATATCTACGTGGTCGTGGTCGTCTGCCTTCCAACGTTAAATTTTATACTTGGAAGATTCTTTGGCTCGATAAAGAGGCGAGAAAGCGTGGTACCCGAGACAAGATTCACTCAGGGAATAGCAGAAGCCTGTTTTCTGGTCGCTTCGATGGAAGGGGATTTCAGGGGATACTCGTCAGACAGGACGAGGTCCTAGACGGATTAAAGATGCACGCACGAAGGCGAGCTACTAGTATGTTTTTAACGTGTCAGCCTCTTGGCTGATATCTTTAATGCTACCAACCTAACTGCTAGACGGAAATAGTCGTTTTATCGTGTGCGGCTTCTGTTCCTTAAGCAGCCTTCGAAGTGTCTGACCAAGGTTGAAGAGGATCCTTAAGGTAAGCTCGGTAGCTTCAATGTGATTGACTTTAATTACATAGGTACATTGCTGATTACCATTATACAATCTAGATGGAGCGACAGACTAGGTTTTGTTTTATATCAAGAATTCAAAATAGATTTTTATTCACGATATATGCTTCGACTATGACGGTATGCATACATGACTAAAATCGTGTGCGCGCTGGTAGTCGCAGCATCCTGGACTCTCTCTCCATCTTCCTGCTGCTGGTCTCTTTCTCTCTCTCTCATTCTCTAATGTAAGAAGGGTGATATCGGAAATTCGCGGAATCCGATAAAGAGACTGCACGGTCGCTTCACGAGATAGTCGAACAGCTCGCATAATAAATATCTGAAATCCCTAATGGATCTTGAGGCGCAACAATGGCCGCGGGCGGCTTCTGGCACACACGAAGCCTCTGTACGAGGACGAAGAAAAACACGCTCTTCCCATCCTCGGTAGACGAACCACGGAGGGTATCGCATTCATTACCCCTTATCTTTTCTCCTTGCGAGCTACCGGGGGTACCTCTTCGTGTTTCTTCTACAGCTCGTTTCATATGAGTCTAACGAGTAATGAGAAACAGCCGCTGGACCTTACGGTCTTACTAGACGTTTATCTTTAGCATTTTTCTCTATCGAAAACTATTTGATAACGTGGGCTGCACAGGGTAGCAATTCGGAATTCAGTGCGTGCGAATATATTTCCTTCCGCATCACGCTTATTTGCCGTGATTTAATTCGATAGCTAGGAGTCGTGTCTTCTCGAGCGAAACTACCTGTACACCTACAGTGGCTCCGGATGCGCAAGGCTAAGGGAGAGATAGGTATAAGGCTATCGCGGTGCTCTATACGGTGCTGGAGTTACGAGCAAGTTAGTGCCGATATGATTATATGCTGTCTAATAAGGACAGAAGCTGATTGTGCATGCCTCCGCCTGGCGCAATATCACCTACTTCCATTAGGAGTCCTAAATTTGCTTGTGACGCGGCGGGTGTAGCCCATGCTACTTTGCCGATAAGGAGCCAAAGCGCTAACGGTACGTTGAACTTTCCGATCGGCGATCGGCACTGTGATCGCGTGGGCCGTCGCGCACGGGGTGAATTTGTACCCAGCCGATTCGATAAGAGCAGCTAACAAGCCGCTTCCGAATCGGGGGCAAATGAGTTGTAGGTAGTGGCTAATAAACGAGCGGTCATAAAACAGAGGTGTAAATGCGAGTGTCCGCCGGATCCGTGGCATACGTCCTAGAGTCGAGTACGACAAGATCAGATACGAAACTCGTCCTAGGCACGAAAGCCAGCCATTTGCTCCTGCGTGTCTTCTTGAACATATCTATACCTCGGCATAGGTACTTGCTGGCTTGCTCCTTTCACAATCAGCCATCCGATTGAAATTTTAAGCTGGAGGGCGCGCGTGCTCGCTATCTTTAATCGGGAGTTAAGAAGCTTCGCTGCTCGAGATTTTCCAAGATCTTCATTGACTCTTCGCGAGGGTTATCTCTTTATTCGTTACGATTTTCAAACATTAAATTTCTCCGACGGCCACGCTCTTCGTATGATATAGCTATGTACCCAAGTATAACGGCAAACTACTGTTTCGTATCAAGAGAGCCGTGACATAATTTTTATTACAATAAATTAAATGTCAAGCAATTCTGTCGCTGCAGCCGTGATGCACCGTATGCGCCTACGAGCAATGTAGCTTAACAGAAACTGTTAACTGGGTTTGCCCGTGAAAACTTGTTAGTCAATTATTTATGCATGCGCTATTGAATTTATATATTTTTCTACATTGTTTATCAATCTGGTTGACCACTTACTAATAATAATTTCACACACACACAACTGTTTTCATTCCTGTTCCTTGAAGCAGGATTTATTTTGTTAAGACGCGGGAAACCGACGACTTTCTGTCTGAATTGATGTTGCAAACTTATTGTTAATCACTGATTGCTAACTAAAATATTCATAATGGTATTTCCTAAGTACCTAATGGGTACCGGTGAGTTTAAAAAATGCAGGTGTATTTAAGTTCTAACTTATTACTAGCAATTATATTAAAATATATTCTGCATATTGTCGAAAAAAATTACTTTTTTTTTCATTGCCTGTGATTAACCATAATATTTCTGAAATTTTGTTATCATATAATTGAGATCTAAGCACCGTACTTGTATCATGTTCAGTAAAACAGTTCTTATGGCTAATTTATGATATTCTATTAATGTATATTACAATTTTTACTAAGAGGTACGTATCGGTTGAGTGATAACTAATTAAGTATAAGTCGATTGGTGATACGTTTTATTAAATCAGTTTATACAAAAATTATATTCTCCAAAAAAAATATTTGCAAATTGTTGTCCTGAAATAATGAAAAGTAATTTTTGCCAGAATCAGATTTAAGAACAGAAAAAGTAAAACAGTTTGCCCATTCCACTATGTTTTAACCGCTGTAACGTTCGAATGAGAAATTGCAATAAATACTAGTGAATAATCATAATTGGCTACTGACAAATTCAACGAATAAGCGAGCACAAGCCATCATTGAATGTACAGAAAGACCTTTAAAAGTTATAATCTTTGGGATGACTGGCATAATGAACGAGGGTCTACGAGGAAAATGTTCCATGACACTTTATAATAAGAATGTAGTGTAGTTAGTGTCCTATTCTAAAAAAAATATCTTGTGCAATTTCATCTTATGGAACGTCGTTGTTATTACTATTATTAGTAGTAAGATCCTCCCTTTCGGTATATCGAACCAGGAAAGACACTAGGTGTTGCAATTCATTATAAGTAAGTATTTATGTTGTACCGATGAACATTACGGGAAGTTAACAAGTCGACAACTTTGTACTTAAAGTATCGCACTGGTTTTTGTAGTTATCCTTTTGAACAATGGTCGAGAAAGAATTCATAGCTTCCAATGACCAATTGGAATTTTATAACCAATGACATGAGCTTGAGGAAAGCGGATATATCTTATAGAGTCTGAAAAGTTTAATCTTCTGGGCTGCAGAATTATTTCTTGAAATTATTGCAAGGCGTTAATTATTACAATGGAATTATTGCAATGGAAAATGCGTGATGCGTATAAGTAAAGATCACAAAGATCGCACGATCAGTTTATTTGCTTTCTCACAATGTAGGAGAGCTAGCAAATCGAGTGCATTGCATAATGAGGATTTAATATTGTTTCTCATAGACAACACAAATAACGTAGACTTAGATCGCGTGCTAAAAAATATCTCACTTATAAAACTGTAGCTATTGCATTAATGGTAAGGTAGTTGCCTTTATTGTATGACATACAAATCGTACCTACTGCTTACCAGTCCTAAATCAAGTAATAAATCAGATGCTTTTCAAAACATTACTCGCAGAACGGAATTCGACCCGTTGACCGCAACTCTCGACAAACGGGAACGTAACCTGTCACGAAGTTAGGTACTTTAAGTAGGTCAAAGAAACCTAGTACCTACTGCGATTCACCAGGCACTCCGGCCCTCTGCGGTTGAACCACCATGCACGATGTTTCAGCGAACCGACGTGCGGTTACCCTTTCTTGCAAATACACCTGGTATTTCATTACATGCCGTGTATCTCCTGCACTCCGTTACGTGATAGGGTGACAGGGTAACGTGGTACGACTTGTTCTGGAGACGGCAGATGTGCGAATTCTTCATTATATCTTTTCGAATTCGAACGTACTCTTCTTATTGAACCAGTTCGTTAGTCAGTACTGATGAATCTAATTTTATCTTGAGTCTAGTCGATCGAAATTTTCATACAGATTTAATCGATGCTATTTATACTAACGTAATATGCTGATAACTATTAAGCATAATTTCATTCTTGTGTGTAAAATACCGTGTAAACTGTGGAAATTATGAGAAATTGGTTACTAGAAATGTGGGTTGATTTAATTAATTTTTATAATTCTCTAAAAAAATAAACTATTATAGATGCTTGCTACAATGCGACATACTGGTACAGTTTGGGCGTTCCCGATGACCTGGATGATACTTTTTGTTTTACAAAATAAATACAAACGTTTGAGATTTTAGTCTTGGTTGTCTACATTGTTAAGAAAAAGACAGTACGGTAGTACGTGGTAGCTAATACTTATGAGCAATTAAGCGATTATCATTGATGGTTTGATTCTCAAGGTCGCAATTATTCCAGAACTCGAGAAAAAAGATTTACGTAGCCGTTGGATCTTAAGCAGAAAACGTTCGTTAACTCGTAGTTGGTTGAATTATGGGAGGTCCGTTCGTCCGCATCTCTGCAGCTCGGTGACCACTGAGCAAAAATGGACCCTAGTGAACGAGTAAAAACTAGTGACGCCTCAATTTGGTCATACGGCTCGTTCAATTTTTATCAGTGTCAGACTTCGTGTTTTCTCGTGTACTCCCTAGGCTTCTTCTATGCTCCATTCGGTCTTACTACTGTACAAGTGCAAATAGGCCCCTAGTTGGAATAATCTTTTACTCTAAGTGTATCCGTCAAAGCCCTCTGCCGCAAGAACAAGCAAAAATTGAATATAAACACCACTCCTAGTTCCCAGGCACCGTTTTGCCTATCAAGTTAAAAGGGACATGCTTAAAAATTTTACCTAATCAACTTTACGCTGCGTGACTTTGCAATGTGGTTAATCGTTTTTCATAGATTGACAGAATTGATTTTATTATTAAGATTAATAGCGCATAGCGATGATTATTAAACTTGTATGTTTTTTAAGAAATGTTGATCGATCGATAATTGAAATCTATCTATTTAATTTTAAAAAATGGCATTCTCTATAAGATACTCTATTTACTTTTATTTTCCTCGAAATGCGTTAGCATTCGTTATTGTATTCAAGCTGAAAGTATATGACGAACATTACCAGCAATATTCAACTGAACCTCATTTTGTCACGGTCGCATGCTATATGCGATCTAGATTGAACATTCTCACGATAATTTCTCGAGGAAGTGTATGATAACGCTATAATAATACTTGAGAAAGTTCAATCGGCAATTCCTAATTGATTTTTTCCTCGACAATAAAAATTTATAGGCAAACAACCTGACGATAACTAGAATAAGTACCGTTTGGCATATGAGGTTAATAGTAGAGATTGCTGGTTAACAGCGAGATACTATATAAAGAGTACTATCAGCAACAATAACAAGGAGTACGAGAACGAAAACCTCGAGTATAATAGTTATGCGATCAACCTCATGAGGGCAGCAGTTGGGTCAAGGTACACGGCCAGGAGTTACAATCTAGTTTTACCTAAAAAAGAAATTCTCCACATTGGAAACAATGCAGCAGGCGAGATAGCTGCTCCAGGAAGGGGCCGTTTTACAGGCTAGGCTAGTCCTTGGTTTATTGCGCGTATTTGTATTCGATATTAGCATCCACGTGGGCAGAAACACAATGGCCATGGCCGTCGTCGTCGCCGTCGCTGTCGTTGTCGTCGTACTGCTTATCCACGGTGTCTTTTCTGTGGTGCGTGTCCTACATCAAAGGGGAGCTTTGCCCCGACGCGATATCGCAGAAATACGCACTCCTAGGAACGTAAAGCTCTCCGGGCCTATCTAGGAAAAAGTTGAGCGTGGGTGCACTCAGTGTGAAATACAGGACATTGCTCAGTGCTACCGTTTGCAGCGCACCAGTTATTCACGCCGCCTACGCAGAATGGCATTCTTCTTCGTCTAGAACAACTGACTAGACAATCCCGCGGCCCGCGGGATATACAAGCATACCACTAAGCGACGTTAAAAGATAGTAGTTTATTTTGAATATTGTATTTATGTCGAACCTGCTATCCGGTGTCAGTGTTGCATTCACGCAGAAACGTGCTAAAGAATTTTTTATTTGATTTTATGCGATGATCTAAAAAATTCCATATCTTTCACGAAAAAATATATTGTACGTAAAATTGAAAAAGAGGCTGGTCGCTCGTTACGGTTATTGGTATTATCCGATCAATGTGTTATTGTTTCTGGCGTCGTTTTTACTGTCAGTAACGCAGAGAGGACATCGAAGATCACGTGACACGAACGGTGCCACGATGCTTGTCGCGGCCCACAATAACCCACGCAGATTCTCCTTCTTTTTGCGAGAGGACCGCGAATAATGCTCATTCATGACTTTCTGGGGAAGAGTGTATCACCAGTGTACAGACTTTCATTCTGAATTACTGTCAGCATTATAGTTCTGTCCATTCCAGACTTGGATATCGTCTCGTAATTTAAGCACGTGGATTCGTACCATGCAAAACTTAAACATCGATAAGAATACTGATTGTTGGAGGAGTCTCGTATTGGTACCGTAACAAAATACTACAAATTCACTACAAATTCATTTGGATATTAGATTTAAGTTACACCGTAAGCGTAAATAGAAATGTGTGAATCTAAAATTTATATAGGAATAAAATTGTAGGAAAATTTTAACATGTCCATATTTACGATCGGTTTGTAATGCAGGCGTGGGAATACAAATGAGAATAAGAGGATGAACAAAACGAAAACTAAACTCATGTAGTATATATCAAATAGAATTGAGACTTTGATGGAACGACAATCAATTTCAATTAGTAAAGATCTAGGAAATATTCCTGGAATGGTCACGATGCGGCTTGGCTACAAATTGACTTCTTCTCGTATACCCGGCTGATGTCCAGTAGCTGTACACTTATACCACGAACGAATCGTATTTCATGGAAATAGAGAAATTTAAACGTGCGAGCACGCGCGACTCGGAAGTTTTAATAGTTCTACAGGCGGAATCGCCTTTTTCAGATGGAGGACACCTTCTTCTCACTTTGCGAGCGGCGCACGCCGATCGATCGGACGTGGAAAAAGCGATCGTTGCCAATGAAGGATTGAAATAAGATCGCTGACCATGTGAGAAAGAGTGGATCACGTGCCGATCGGCAAATCGCAAGGTAGATCGTCTCCTTGCGAATCGCGACTGTCGGCATCGGTTCCCCGCAGTGGATGCCGATGAATTCGTTCACTCGCTCTTTATCGATTTGCCAACTCATCTAGGGGAAAAGCTAGGATTCCATGCCATTAAATCGACCCTGTCGATGTTGTGTCGCGGACCGGTTTTTCCGGATATGCTTCTAGCAGCGTAGTCTTATCTAGAGAGCATCCGTATATACGTTGTATCTACCCATCATATCTTTCGCGTATACCATGCCAATCCTTAAGTTTTAATCGAACAAATACGATTAAGATAAAATTGCGCAATATATACGAATGAAAATGTTCGTATAAATGTGTGGGTATGCCTCAGCTCAGCTCAGCTCATCAGAAAAAGCTGATCCTGCAGGGATTCATAGTTCTGCCAGAGGCGACAACAGTAGGTACAAGGTTCCTCCACAACGTTACTTTAAGTTCTTGAAGATCCAGGAGAGCATCTGGATCTCACATCCACTGTCTAACCTCGTCCTGTTAGCGTCGGCCCGTCTGTCCTCCAAGGCGCAGCGTGGAAGCTAGCGTGGGAAATAGACTTTTTGCACGAGTGCTTCAAGCGATTCTCCTTCGATACCTTCCGCTGCTCCAGATGTTCGGTGCAACGTGCAGTTCTCTGTTGCCATGTGCTGAAAGCCACTACGATGATCAATGGTGCCTATAGGTGATACAATGGCGACAAGCCCTATAAAAATCAAAAATAGCTTCATGGTTTATACCACCCGAAGAAACCAAATAGTATCATTCCCCAGTGAGAATTGCGAGAATGAAGTCTTGCAGCCGATACGTTAACGACTTGTAAAGCGATACGTAAAAACCTGATGTTTTTACGATCGAATTGTATCACGTACGCGCACGCATCGAAGATAGCATATGCCAAGAGCGGGTTAACATGGAGAGATAGAGCCAATTAAAACACCATTCATACCTGTCCAAAGCTGAGATAGCACGCGATATATGTGACTAACAGTTGGTAAAAAGCTCGAGCGAGCTTACGAGTGCTGCTAACTATTGCTGTGCGATACTCAATGACGCGCGACGCTCGAATGATTTCGTTGTTCGATGAGAGTCAAGTATTGCGCAAAAGAAGGCGGATCTGCTAATGGGATATGGTAACCAGGTACTCGGGTATCCGTAACGTGTGTCATCAGGTATGCTGGGCGTATTACTCGTGGAAGCTACGAGGAAACTCATGGAGCTCGTAAACAGCTCGTGGTTATACGCGGTGTCGGTCTTTTTTTTTTTGAATTCTTCGAAAAGTCATAACGGACAACGCGGGAGGACGAATGGTCGCGAGTTATCCCACGCATGCGTAACGAACGCCTGTGGATGCGTCGCGAGCGCGAGCTTGTTAAAATTCATGCGAAACTCCGGGGCACGAATTAACGTTTCCAAGTTCGTGCTCGCCCCGTTCTCTTGGTAGTAGGGACTTGGTAGTGGCGGTAGTAGTCAGTAGTTGGCAGTAGGTGCTTGCACTGACTAATAGTGAGCGCGCGTGTGACTCGCGTGCACGTGAATGCACGCGGGTTATCCAGGCGAGTGTTTGTGTCCGCTAGGTAAGACGGGAAGCGTACTACTCGGCAACGTTAAAATTAACTATCGCCAATTAATAAGCGAGCCGGTTGTAATGAAACCGCACGTCGTAACGGAGCTGAGACCTTCGCCGCGTAGCGCGGCTTTCCGCGCGAGTAAACGCGCCAGAGCTTCGGCCAATTGACTTCTTTCTTCCCTAATTGTCATTATTATCTTACCTAATTGTCAGTCGTTAGTCAATCGTGTAAAATGCTCGGAAACGCTCGTTATATATATGCAACGTCACACGGATATTGCGTTAATTGGGTAACTTCTTGTGATATAGTTTTTTTTAATTTTTTAAAATATATCTAGTTCGTTGCAATTAAATATTTGTTGTATGATATTTCAAATATCTTGTATCTAGCATACGTAGACATTCATTCAATTCGTAGGCGTCTTATTATAATTTTACTTATCACGGGAATTGATGTACCCGCAAGGATTTTTAAAATGCATTCCTTCATACTGTAAAACAGGGGCTAAAGAACTTAGATCTTTGTAACAGGAAAAGAGCAGTAAAAAGAGATTGATCCACATTGTGAGATATTAAACTGAAAGTATACAGTGGCTATTAGTTTCAAGATGGTTGTTTCCTGAGAAATATTTTTTAAAAATTCTGTATTGCGTTCCTTGTGCGATCTTGATAGACTTGATATTTCTTTCGTATTTTACTTCATTTAATTTCTGGATCAAGTATTGACGTGTCTCTTTCTTGACTTCTACGGCAAGTGCGGAGTCCACGCTCGTTTCACTGAGCTGGGTATGAAAACCTTCATGACATTGACAGTCGGAATTGACATGTCTGATAAAAGGAGCGATACGGCGTGTTACTCGACTCGATAGAATGTTCACATTGATATTGAAGACATAGATATAGTTTTCGAACAATCCCTTTTAGAATGTTTCTGTCTAGTAGCTGTACCTGTAGTATCCTATGCATTTCCGGTGTTTTAATATACGTGTTTTTTACAAAGTATTTTATACCAATTAGTTTAATACAGTGAAATTACATAATTCGCCCATACAAATGCAAAATCACACATTGATTGATCAATAGAACTATAAGAACAAATTGCAATTGAAATAGATCCTAAGAACAGATAGCATTACTCAAGTACAGTTTCTTATCGCCGTTCAATTGCAGTACTTCGAATAGTATTAAATTTCTAATAAAATCCAACGAATTTTTGTAATCATGGCAGGTCTCAAAGAATATTTTATAATTTGCCCATATTCCCACAATTAGAAATAAAAAAACTGTCTGTACGTTTTAGATACTAAAATGCCCCAACATTGCACACATTTTTAACTTGGTAAAAGGAAATAAGTATATGGGAAGAAATAGATGGCATTTCGTTAATAAGTGTAGAAGCTTTGCGAGTGACTACAGAGCTCTTTTAAAATGCATTAATATACAAAGGATACTTGCTGGAGAGTAGAACGAATGCTTGGAAGCAAACTTATTGTCAATAAAATAACTAGAGAAACAAACTACACACGGGGCTCGGTTACGATAACCCTAGTCTCCAGCATAACGAAACTTTGTAGTTCGTATGTCCTTAGAACGTGCAGGAGGCCAAGCAGTGTTGCCTTTTGAATTTTATTAGCTGGCTAGTTGGAACATGACTTACAAGGAGCAATGGTCTGGAGCTGCCGCGTAAACGAACCTCTCATACCGCCCGGTATGCCAAGAATAAGTACAACCAGTTTAACATTGTACCTTGGATACAGTTTACTCGACTCAAACGCGAACACTCGATACTTTACTGTTTTCGCTGCTTTTTTTAGGCCCCTTGTGATATTACCTTCTGCTGAACAGGAGAAAGAGACGGCGCGAAAGTATTACTTATCCCGAGGTAACTTACGGCGTTGTCCGATTTGTTCCCTTTAAGAATTTCTTTGATGAAAAAAAAGTGTAATAAAAGAATGCATATAGTCGTGACATCATTCGAAAAATAAAAGCAAACACGTTTATCGTCGCGCTTTATGCATTCGTCATGACAAAAATTTGTATGCATGTGTCGTATAAATGTGTTCTAACATTGATCTATATGACTTTGTGTATTTTATTTTCGTATAATTAATATTTCACACTGAATTATTTCCGCCGATAATTGAGGCGTTAAGGTCGACAGCTGTCAAAGCAATAACATTTTTCTTACATTTAAGCGTGATTCTTGTTTTAAATAACAGCAAGAATTTGTTAATTTTACTAGTTTGTTTTTATGCAGATTATGCAATTTATTTATGTTGAACTTTTTGTGCGGACACTTTTTATATTATTGATTTGTTACTTCCATTGTTTTTCAAATGGTACAGTACACGAAGAAATGTTTGCAGTAAAAATTACTACATAATTATAGTAATCAAAGAATACACAGGCATTTTGAAGGAATGTACTACAGTTCTGTTTTATGAGTGTTACGTATATACAGAATTTTATTATTCGAACGTAGTAACTCTGCATAAAATACAATGCAGAAAGTGGGAATGTAAGTCAGACTTGAACAAAGACAAATGTATTATTATTGCACTACGTATTTTTTACTACATTTTTAGTATTTTCAACTATGTTCGCATAAAAATGTACCATAGGATCATTGCCAATTTATATGCAAAACAAAACAAAAACAAAAGTGCCTTCATAGTCGTTAGAATATTCCTGCACATACGTCGAAATTGTTACGATTGTTATAGCAAATTCCACTTGATTAAACTTCTGATTCTCGAATGTCTTTCAGTAAGATTATAAGATTCACTATATATCATAGTAATTTTGCTCGAACTTTGAATACAATTCTATTGTCGTAAAATTTACTGTTTTTTGGCAAACTAAGCGCTAATGTCTGTATATTCATGTACTACTACGTAACCTAGAAAACCTTAATGAAATTTAATGGTAAAGAGTATTAAATAAAGAATACTAAATGCTATATGCAATATATAATTAAATAAACGCAGAATAATAAAAAACTTTGTCGTGAAAATGTGTATTACCTAATTATCATCTAATTGTTTTTGTCTTTTCATATAATATTGCAATTCTTAGTGCGATTGCAGAGATATATGCATATACCTGCGTTTCTAATAGGCCATAATGCTATAGGCATGATACATGGAAATATCGAAATCTGTTCAAGATAATATACAACCAATTGAATTGTGATACGCACGATTTTGTTCACCTGGAAGCGTTTGCGTTCAATTTGCATAGCTATAATCAATGATTTATATCACACCATAAAACCCACTGGAAACGTATATCATTCAAACACTTATTCCGAAGTATAGGAGCTATTCGGAAAACGATTGTCTACTCGCGTTACGCACCTAGATAGTGATTGTATGACTAGATAATTGTGCATTTCAACAATTAGTTCCCGATCAAGATGAGATCATTCGAGTACAATTACAGCTCGATACTTGCAACTCAGGAAGAGAATTTGTAAAAAAAAAAGGATGTAAAACCGAATGGCGGAGTTCTCAAGAACCGCAATCACGTGTCTAATTATAATTATGAAGATCGAGGATCGAGATTACAGGTATACTACTATCGCCGATCGACAACTGGAATGACGGATGCGCGACGGTACCCAGTTCTAAGATCCAGCGATACGTAACGCATGCAGTCATTGGGTAGTTCCCAGCATATGTAGATCGTTGCCGATCATTCTAGTTCGCTGCCGGGGACCATAGCATGCTGATCGTGAGACGATCGCGAGGACGATGAATTAAAGATTACCTATCGACCCGACGGAGGCGGTGAATTTGTCCCAAGAAGGGACATTGAGGACATAATCGCCGCCTTGGAAACGCGATACCGTAAACGACCGATCGAGAAAACCATAATACCATGTGATCTTGGATCTTAGAAGACGGAGTTGTCGCTAAAAAAGCCGGTTCAAATTTTTTCAGTAGCTTCGAATAAAACTTGTACTCCGTCATATTCAAAGCTTCAATTTAGCGATTACGTTGACGCAAGCGAGAAGAACAAATCCTTGGAACGGCGATCACGATCGGCATGAATTTCCCGTTATTCCCGATCAAAATTCCGAACGACGACGAATCCGGTAGTTTCTCGTAATAGGGAAACGGAACCACGTCGGGAGAGCGAGTGAACGTTGGAATACGGGAAATTCCTTGAAATTTCCGTTTCATCGATCGAGCGCGCGTATAAATAAATAAACGTAAGATGCCGAGCATCCGCGCGCTGACATTAATTGGACAATAGTTGTGCGACGGGGGTCTAATGCCGTATTAGGGATCGGCGAACGACGATCATAACAATCGTGCCACCGTATTTGCTCGGCGACAGGGACGCGGGAAATTGTAATTTCAAATCCGTCCTACTCCATAGACATGAAAGAGACACGACACGGTTCGCCACGGCTAATGGTGCGAAATCTCTGCTACCGCATAGCTATAACGGCTTGCAATCCTATGCATCTACGTACAGTCGGTGCTTCAGCCTCTATAAATCTCGTATCGCATTCGCGGCGCACCCGACTTCAGCGAAAGAAAGAAATTATGAATTGGCTCGAGGAGACGGCCCTTTGAATAGGCTGCGATTCCTCATCGTGAACCTGCTCCGATTTCATGATATACTTGCCTACCTATATCTAACGCTCCACGACGATCATTTCATACCTAAGATTCGGTGGCTCGTCTCAATGATTTACCTACTTGCCGATCCTGTGTGGTTTAACTCATGACCTTTGACTTCTTTGACTAACATGACTTCTCGTGCATCACCAGAAGAGCGATGATGGGTATAGCTGCGATAGGATCGCAAGATCGGCCCTCCTATCAGTAGCTATTTTCTTATGGTTTATACGAGTCCTCTGAATGTCTAACCGCGATGTCACGACCCGAGTATACCAATCTTATACCGGACAATATCCGCTTTTTAGATCCCGGACGTCGTACGGGTAACTCGATCTTGAGTGACTCGAGCAGTGACACGAGATCGCTTGTTACCGATACCTACGACGTGTTTGCGTGATTTAATAATTGCCTTATACGGCTGTCGTGTAATTGATCGATACGCCACGGTGGTCTACCGAGAAGCGTTCCGATCTGATAACCTTCGGACTCCCGCCTTCCTAGTTGTCTTTGACTCCCGGAAGGCAGAAAGATCATCCCTTGAAACAGTACCTGGACACGCCTGTAGAGTGCAAATTTTCCAGAATCATCGCTAACTCTGCACGACATAGATACGCCGGGGTCATCTTCCACATATTGGAAGCTCTCATCCGATCCCGAGTACGGCTGCTGATCATGTTTTATCCAAGAATCCGCGGTAAGTAACCTACTGCAAGTGAACCCGGTGGCATGTCGGAACGTCCAAGTGTGCAAGGGACGCTCCTTGGTCGAAAGACACAAATCGCGTCGAGCCGAGGGAAACCGTGAGATCAGTGAAGGTCATGTAAAGCGTGGTTTAGTGCGCGAGGTATCGAATGCAATAAATATGAGGAAGAAACCATTGCTAACTCCGCCCATAGCCCGACTGTCTACCGAAGAAGCCGAGAGCCGTGTTGTGAGTTATGGCTTCTCCAGGTGAATTATAACATGTATAACGCATACCGACGGTGCATTCGTACCCACACTTATCCCGGGGTGCTCCTGTTAAGGTGCGCTCGGAACTCACACGACTGCTCAAACTTGGACAAAGAATAAAATATCGTTAAAAACAAATGCGCATCATCCATGAGGTATAATACTGTGCGCCAACGTCTAGGTATCGTAAGCAACCGATCAATTTTCTATACCGTTTGAAGGAACGACGTGCGACTTGATACTCGACCTCCAAGAGGTCTAAGATCAAACATCGCCATTAAACGAAAGTGAAATCGTAACGGAAACTAACGGTCAAGTACTTAGGACAGACGTACTGCCATTTAGATTTGGTTTAGCAAGTCTCGCTTTCAGAGTTAGCATGGTTTGCATAGAGTTTGCTTTTTACGGAAATGCGTACTGGGTTTCACTGGGTTTACTGTGTTTCACGATTCAAGTGTAGGAGGTGGAGTCTCGAGAGAGGAATGCAAAAGAGTGAACAAGAAGGGGAGAGAGAGAGAGAGAGAGAGAGAGGGGAGGGGGAGAGAGAGAGAGAGTAAACGCATTGTAAATTGAAACTGAAGGCTGCCCAGATGGGCCCTGTCATGGAGACTCGAGTAGCACTATTTCATCCACCCAAGCACGTCGGGAGATCGAAAGTACTTGCACCGCGAGCAAGGATAGTCGACGTATTTCGCTTTGCTTTTCGGTCAGCTGATTCTCATTCAATATCACCCTGACTGGTTGTCGGATAACGAAATTGTACTTTACTGTCGCGCAAGTAGATAGCCATCGTTTTCTTTATTGACGGGAAACAGTCCCGAGCATTCGTGCAGTCAGGAATAAAGTCGTAATCATGAGACCGAGAGGAGCAACGAATGCGACGATAAAGTCCGTTGCCCCGTGAAAACTTCCAGTTAAATTACAACTCGGTCAGCGTGGCAATAATCGAATTGCTTCGCTGACGTATGAGCAATTCGTGCGGGCACGTTAAGAGCACTGGTCTACCTGCGTGATTCCCGAGACACGCCAACAGATCTAGGCTTTCTATCTCTAGGATTCTGAGATAGGAGAGTAATCAAGGATCAGAGGCGTTACCGCTCCGCGCTATTGCCTTATCACTCGGTCGAATACTTAAATGCCGTTTTAATTAAAGTAGGCGGTTTATAATCTGAGAAGATGATTTAATTAAATACACTTAAGATTCCGTGCACCTCCGGCTCGATTTGCAATTTTCAAACTACAGGAGGTTGACGCGAGTCTTCCTCTCATCAACAGATCAGCTCAACGTCAGCCTCCCTCGCTCTCTCATTCTCTCGGCTCATTCGAGCAATTACTCAGGAACTTGGTTCTTGCGTTCCGAGACGGCGGGAACACCCTTTTCTTATTGCCGCCTGATAAAGTGGCCCCGCTACTAGCTCGTCTTATGACTGCCAGTATCCAGAAGTGGGAATCGTGCCTTCCCAAGAGTATCCGAAGTTTTCCCGAAATTTAACGAAGCTTCCGGTATCTTTGCCGTTTCGTAGCTTCGTGCGAAGGAAGATGTCGAGATAGATTAATGCATCTACCTACTGATAGTCAGCGATGGCGATATTAAGCGATGAAAGGTGAATGATGAAGATATTATCCGCACGGATCTCGAATAACAATTCTTATTGTAGAGGCCAACACGCGCAGGCAGTATAACGTCGTAATGGCGCCATAATCTACAGACCATATAAGAGCTGTGTACAGTATTTAAAATGCTTTCTTGTATGCTTCACTGCGTACACACACGTACGTTATGCGTATGAATTTCTCTACGGGCATCGATGCGTCCGTGCGTATACATATGTATGCACGCGAGTATTGTGGCTCCTATCGAGTGCAACCTACAACGGAGGTACGTACCGAGAGAGCAAGCAAGCTTCGACTTCCCCCAAAGAACAACAAGAGTCTGCGAGGGCCCAATATTTAAGAGTACGAACGCAGCCCGAACAATGCCCGGCGTGTGAGCCTACCGTGTGTGGCTCTCGCATGTCAGCGTAATGAACACGCTCCCGGCCCACCCGCGCATGCTGCCGCGGCGCCACCGGGCACCAGGAAAATAATCCATGGGCCCTATTGTCTACACCGTGCCATACCGTAGCCATTTTTCCGAACTCGCGCGACCAAAAAGAAGGTCAGCCTGCGCTCGGTGTACCTATTGTTTAGTGGGCATATCGAACGATATGATTTAGAGCTCGCACGGAAGAATGATACTACTTGCATCCCTCCGAGTGGATCTATACAGTGGTTCTCCGTTACCGATAACTGACCACTAAAGTCAAATCAATCAATGAACGCGAGTTGGAGGTCAAGTTTATTTTACAGGCAAAAAATACGTCTGGCTGGCCAGCAGTAGGAAATCGTTGAGATTAGAAAATAGCGATTAAAATCTCGTCGCTCATGAACGGAGCCTAAGAAGAGTTGGTACATCAGTGGGACAGCGGACACGCGACTCGCATACGAATCCATGCCAGCGTGAGACTGCCATCCCTTGCAAGCGTCGGATTCCTTCTAATTGGGCACTACACTGCCTCGTCTCGAATGCATGCCGTTTCTGAGTTTCTTGTATCAAGGCATCGTGCTTCAACGGTGCTCCCACGTTTTTCCTATTTCTCTTGCAATGCACCCGCGTTGAATCGTAGCCACGTGACGTCATCTGCGCAATATTCTCTGATTCGCTTCTTTCCGAATGAACAAGACAGTCGCCTTTTCATTCGGCGTAAATTTTCTCGCTGGCTAGTGTTACTTATGTTAATCGACTCGTATCGAGACCTTATAGAGTAAAGTAGCCTAAGGGCATGTGGCGACGATACTAGAACTTGGACAGAGTTTCAGTCACTTGGTTTATGCGCTTGGATAAGTCCAGGTAGCATGCGTCATAGTTGCCTATGTAAAGTCAGATTTAAAGTATTTAGCCTGCTACAAATAGTAGTGGACGAATAATAATGTTCATTTGAGGTTATCATTTGCATATGATCATAATTTATGTGGCTAAGATTGACTGCTTGAAATAACTACGACATGAATACAGCTACTAGTACGAAAAAATGGGACCAAAGCCGTTTTCTGTCAGAATTTTTCGTCAAATTTTTTTATTCAAGTAGCCTGTCTCCACGGTATTAGATCTAATTATTTTTCTTCGGACCGACATTTCGGTCCGAGTTCTAGTGTGGTGGACACAGGCCCTAAGACTAGTTAGTGCGATCAGTTCATTGAAACGGGATATATAAATACTTTTTTCCATCTAGTATTAATAATTGTTACATTTATTATTTGATGTCTAAATTGTCCCATATCGAGTATGTGTCAACTATAACTTTTACATATATAAATTTAACCAATCATTTAATTATTTTATCATTAATTTAATCATTATCGTTATAAATGATGTTTGGACTTCTTACAACTAATTGTAGGACTGTTATTAAAGTCTTGTTGTCCAAAAGTAATTTTTTGTATATTTTACAGTGTATGCTTAATTACTCTCGAGTACGCATTGATTTTAAAGAATAGTGACTCAAGTGCTTTTTTCATTCATTTCATTTTTTGATATTCAGTCGGTACAAACGAATAGTTATAAATAAAAATGAAATAGAAAACTTATCTCTACTGAGAACTGTCAAAAATGGTGACTTGAAAATTACAATTGAAAATTCTACACGGAGAGAATTTTTCATTAAAGATTACCGCGAAACTCACGGTAACCACGGGACAGTATGGCATTTCATAATATATTATCTATGTATTTAAGAACAATTAACAAAAACATCCTAAAAAGTAAGCATGATACGTCAACTTTTACTGAAGTGTACAGTATAATTTTTCAAACTTGAAAATATGCAGTGTAAAAGTATAGCTTTTATCTTGTTGAATTAAAAAAATCATCTAAAATAACTGAATTATCTCGTGCACTACATTCAATTTCACCGTGGAGTGTACTGTACTTTTCATACATTTGAAGTCAACCACAAAAACATTGGCATTGTGAAGCGCAGTAAAAATTGCAAGTAACAATGTTTACCGCGTGCACTGTAAAATTTATTTGTAGCCACTCAAAATATCGTACGTTATAACCAATAAGTAATAAAATGGTAACATTGTTCCACGGTTACTGGTTTCTACGGTAAATTTTATCCTGCTTTTTATAGAAAAAAATAACGAAAAATTCTCTCCGTGTAGTATTCTGAACGCACACGATTTTTGTGCTTGACTACAAAATATATAATAAATAACATTTAATATTTTTTAGCTACCCAAATGAGCTGCTATTCCCTATATGCTTTAGCCGGCGTGTTCTTATAAAATGGATTGCATATTCTTAAGAAATGATTTGCCCAAAACTATGCAAACCCATCTCATTTGGAAAATATTAAAATTATAATTGAAGGCGTTATATCGTTTTTTGTTTAAATCGATTTGACCCTCAATATCAAATTTTGTTGTTATACCTGATGGCAAAAACGAATAATTTGCTAACGGCATATCTTTAGGCTATTTCACACCCTACACCATGCCAGAACGTTATTCGTCGTTGCGTCGTTGCGTGTCACGTAACCTACAAATCACAACTGGCCGAAGATGGACAACCTTTCGACACAGCACTTTGAAAAGTAGCTCCTGGTTTTCTGTCCATCCACTAGTGATATTTCCAACCATCGATCACACCCACGCGGAGTCGTACACAAGAGATAACCACTTATTAATGTCGCGATCCCTAATAATATATTCTACACTTAAAACTCGAGAGAATGAATTCCAACCACCTACCACATTTCATTTTTGAATAATATTCTTGAGATCGAGTGCCTCGTGCGAATATCGTGACCAAATCATTACGCTTGAGTTATTCGTTTTTTAAATTCTTGTCAGCGAAACAAAAAGGAATAACATAAATTAGTCTATATGCACCATTATTCAACAATTTATTTTTCTACGTTCATTTTTTAATGTAGTTGTACTAGAAGCCGTCACTTCACAACAAATCGTTGTCATTTGCTCTGTTCGCGCTTGTACTCTTCAAGTAAGCCCGTTTGCTTGTACACACACAATTAAACCCGAGCCGAAATCAAAAACCCACTTTCAACTTTCAAGTGGTAAAACGTGAAATGTCCTCACATGGCACTCAAGTGCCAAATATTTCCGTTTTCGCCACTTGTATGTTGAAAGCAGATTTTATATTTCGACTCGGGTGAAATTGTTCGTACATTCTATCTATGCCATCTGTATTGCTCACCGTAAGATCTCGTTGTACATGCGTTCCATAAGTATCCTTCTAGAAATAACGAATACGGTACGTTCTGAAATTTACTACTAACGTTTCAAAAATATTTCAATTTTTCTTAGACGCATGTAAATATAAATAATAAAGACACAAGCATAGTGCATATAAATGAAAAATTATTCTTGAGTAAAAATAATAGCTAAATTATGTAAGTAAATGTCGAGTTGATTATTACGAATCGAGTCTTCGTTGATTCGAAGTTATTTTTATTTCTTATAACCCTATTTATACAATGTAATGCTCGAGATCTTAAGATGTAAAGTATTTGTGTCAAATAGCTGACCGACAGCTCCCATATATTCAACAGCGTGATGATCTGTCAATTGATATTCATTCTTTTAAAAAAACCCTGGAAGTTCTGCATTCCAGAATAATCTGAAAGGCATTTCGCGAGTGCCATTTGCTTGCCAAGATACGCCTTGAGGCTCGTTTGGTTACATCACAAGATGGCGCTCTCAAGATTCTTCCTCGAATGCAAACCTGTAATCAGGCTAAACTACAAGAGTGGATTGATTCCAGGTATTGGCCATTCATAAATTCAAAGTGAAACCCAATTTGAAGCGTTACATTTACGAGTACGTATCCAAGCGCACGTTGGAAAATGTTTACACAGTTATTGTTTTAAATATTTCAAAGTCTTTGCTGTTTGTACTGTCTGAATACTTAGAAGAAGATCGTTTCTTGAGAAATAATTAAAATATATTTTTTAATTAAAAAATACATAAGCTACCATTTCTCGAATTAAATTTGTAATTGCACTTTTATTATTAATAGAATTCTTATACGTGGTCTGACAAAGGGACGTAAAAAGGAATTCTATTTCATAATTCTATTGATGCGTAATATAAATAATTAATATAAATGCATATTCAATAAGGGATTGTCAATCTGATTCTTATTGCACGAGATATGATAAGTATATTTCGATTAAAATATTGTTTAATCATAAACGCCGCATGACATGGAAAACGTTCGATATTAATGCGATTCACGACACGTCATTTGCTCATGGGGCTGCTGACGTTTACGCCAATAATTATGACAAACTCCGTCTCGCCTGTCGCTGAGATGCTGTCCTATGGTCTTCTGCGCTTAAGAGGATTAGGGAGCTAATGCTAGTGGTGAACGACCTTTGCGCCATGCGAACTGGCTAATTCTAAAATATGAGCTGCTTTCACTTTTTTGAAATTTTAAATTATTCCAGCGCGCATTTGACACGCGCGGCCTTTGGCGATTCTACTTATTTAATACTGCTAGATAATTTCAAGTATAACTGCTACGCAAAAACTGTCATACATATGCGTATACGCGTACATAAGTATTGAATAAAGTTGATTCACTTAATTTATATTCTCCATACTCTTTCTCACTTTACTTTGTCGTATCAATTACAGCAGTACGCATTCTCGGCAGATATTTTCTACAGGCTACGTCAATGCTGCTGACAACGACACCTCCGTTTTTCATATCTATTGGGGATAACTTCTTATTATTGCTATTGTTATTATCGTCTTCTCATACAGTAAGAAGAAGAAAGATGCTTTCTTCTGTGTAGAGAAATTATTAAACGATTGTCGGTAAAACAGATACCAGACATGTGATCCCAAGAAGGACAATCGATTTTAATGGGCGTCGATCGCTTCGTAGACACAGAACTCGGAGGAAGGAAGATTGTAGGAATCGTAGGGATTGTAGAGATCATAGGGATCGTAGGATCGTTGAAACATCGATCTGTCGACGATCCAATTAAGCGAAGAAAACCGATGCATTATGGATGTCCGTCCGATCGGCTGTCCGAGGTCAAATCCAAAGTCTTCCACTGATTGACTGTCGACGGGGCATTAAATTTTATTGCATTGTTATTGCCGACTAATTGAAGCTACGCGCGGAATCGGAATGGTTCCACTATGGCCGCTCGTTCCGTATCGCTTTCGAAGGCCGGTTCGGCGTGTCGATTCATCCCTGCCTGATCGGAGCGCTCGATCTCTCCTGAACACACAAGATGCAGTAGGAAGTAACCTGGAATTCGGAGGAGTAAGGGAAGATCAGCCATTACCTAGGTACATTGATCCGAAAGATCAAAGAGATCAGAGAGATCAGAAAGTGTTAAATACGATACAAGGACAGGTTCAACTATATACAGTGTACACTGTTAGCAGAGCATTGGGGAACCTTAACAGCGTGTACTATATATATCAGGCATAATAGATATTTGGAGCATACAGGGCGTCTCAAAATTCACATACACTGATGCTTGTGTACGAATTGCATACACGCACTTGCATACTTGGTGTGAAACTGAAGCGGCGGTGGAAATATGATCGAATCATTAATTCTACAGATGTTAAGATTAATGTTGATCAACCACGCGTCACGAACCAGCGACATGAATGAGGTTGGAACTGTAATATCCTGCGTAAAAAATATTCATCCAAAAAGATCTATATATAAACGAAAATTTTTTGTATACGGGATTGACTCATGGGATTGATTGAATAAATACAAATGCACATGAGTCGAATTTAAGCCGCACGTGTAATATTAACTCAGGCGTCAACTCGTCGGCTGCTAATAAATGATCGATCAACTTTAAACTTGAATATTTCAAAATCTAATGACAAAATTTTTTATCGTCCAATCTAGTGTTAAGTTTCACCCCAAAAGTGCGATTGCGTGGTCCGGCTACGCGATTTTGAGACACCCTGTATACTGCACCGTGTATAGATCGAGGCACGCAGCCGTAGGTATGTAGGGTGGCATAGGCATATCGAGCATAAATCGTAATCGCTGACGCGGTTTCTGAAAGAGCGGCATTAAATTTATCGCACGATAAAACAGATCGCGGTATTTCACTCATAGATCGCCCCTACCCGTCGAACGAGGTAACGTTTCTAGCTATGCAGCGTATTTCACCTTGTGTGACTATAGTATATGAAATAGTAATAGGTAGTGTCCGTGGCAGCTACTCGCGCGTTTCGTCTCGAAAGAATCACCCGATAGATATCACGCCCCCGTGCTGCAGGGCGGTGCTACATCACGGGTTGATGGCTTTTCACCTTTTTCCAGCATGACCTCGCGCTATAGCGCAAACCATTCAGAGCGTCAGTTTACCAAACGAGAAGGTTGTAGATAGGTTATACGGTATATAATGTTAAGCAGAAGCTCGGTGATCTCGACTCGCGGTTGAATGCGCGTCCCGCTGAGCACGACAGACTCTCCTGACCCACGGAAAGAAACGTTTTCGCATAAATATGTCTATCTATGCTTTCTTGGGAGTAGTGTCATCGATCAAGAGCCCAGCCTAGCGTCTCTGCTCGAAGGATCTCAAAAAATAACCTCACCTCGCTTACGTCCTTTTAACTGCTTGGACTCCCTACTGTTTGGCATCTACGTGAGTACATAACTGCCCCGGTATCTACGTTAAAGCAACGCTATGAGTTTTCCTGTCTATTTTTTTTCTTTCTTTATTTTGCGCATCCTATGACGAAGGAGAATAGCGCGATGCGACAGGCGTATCGATATCCAATTAAGAGTGGGGAATTAAATATTCATTATCAATATCGAAAAAGGAATGATATAGAGCGGTGCTCAGTTGGCTGTAATAGGCGTGATAGCCTAGTTAATGATAGCCTTCTTAATAAGGCATCCTTATATAGAGAACGGGCTTTGGCATTGCAGCGGAGTCTGCAGGATGACTACTTTGAGGTAATTATTATGAAATGGGCCTACTTCGTGCTGAGATCGCTCGAACGTGGTACTGCTTATGGTTGGATGTTTATTTATTTGTCTGTATACCTCTGGAGCCAATAAAACTGTCGTTTCTTTCCTGTACATTTGCTTGAGATGAATGCGCCGACATTTCTTTCTGAAATCTAAATAAGATCATGTTCTTTATTATTGCTATTAGCGTAATAGTCAAGGAAATATGCGAGATGAGAATTTTTATTTTAGTACACACAGAATCATTATTGTGAACTTTTATACTTTGGCATTACAACGACTTTCTACGAGTCTGCAATAATAAATATAATTGCTTACAGGTATTATATGTATAAGGCACGCGTAAAGATTCCTGCAGTGCTCAACCGAATTCCAGTAATTTACTTTAAACGAAATAATTGAAATATTATACCGATAAATAAACAGCATAAGGGGTTATAAGTGGCTTCGTTCTTTTAGAGCCGGATCTTAGGCATAGGGGCCACGTTAAAACGAAAGTTTATTCTTATAAATATAATTTTACAGTATCGACGTATGTAACTTGGTATTTGTCATTATACTTTATTGATCGGCTTGATTTAAGGTTATAAAGTAATTAGTTGAAATAAAATATAATTAAACAGTGTTTTTCATCAGTGTTATTTTATCCATGGAACAATATGTTTCGCCCTTGCTGAACAAATGCTAATAGAGAAACAGCAACAAATGTTTGTACCAATGACAAGAGTCGTAGTAAGATTCGCAAATAAATCGACATGACGTACAAAAACAATGGTAAATATTACTAGAACTATTTTTTACTATTAAAATTTGTTGCTGTACCTACATTAGCTATTGCGCTGGTATAGCAGTAAGACATTTTACTCCGTCTAACAATGAATATGGAAGTATAATACTTTTACTTATCTAAGAATTCCTTGGACCATGTTTACAGTCGATACTCACGTTGAGAACCCCTATTTTACCCTTAATGTCTTTTAAATATTTCCCCCCTAGCAAAATACGAACGATTTACGAAGCACTCCATTATACGATTACTTACTGTAACTTCGAGGCCGCGTGTTTTGCACTCACAATTTTGTTGGACACTTATTCGGTTCTCTCAACAAGCGAGATTTCAAAGTCTCCGATAATTGTCTAGTGGCACGCGATTGTCCATTGTACGTAACTTCGATTACATGAAAAAACATGATAAACGAAGATGAAAAATTATTATCATGACAATTATTACCGAAAAAGGATATAACATGGTATTATTAAAATCGAACAGTCGCCTCCCTTGGTGATCACAAGTATCACCCTGAATTTTCTTCACTTCACCACTTTAATATCGAAAAAAAATTACGCTTCTTTTGTACTGACGACCCTGATCTTTTTCTTTTCGTCCTGATCTATCTGTTAAATATTCAGGACTGAAACAGAACTTATAAATCCTGTTCTAGCATTTTCGAAAGAAACGGTGTCAGGCCCAAAAAAAATCAAGCCGGGACTTATTTTTTGACTCGGGATACTTAAGACTACTTTTCAACTCTGCTTAGATTTAGCTCGATCACGTCAACGATGTCAGATAGCACCGATTTACGTTGCCTTTTAGTTCGTGAGCATGCCGAAGAACCGGGCAGATTTGCGTGGATAATCAATAAGCACGCATGAATGGATAGCATTAAATTTGCTAAATAACTTGTAATCACATGGAGCCGTAGGCTTGGACGACCGCTGTAAATTACCGTTCACAAGAGCGCGGAGAGACTTCACGGTGAGCGTTTTCAGATGGACGGATCAGGATTACTGTACCGCCAAGAGAGCGAAAGAGAGCGAGAGAGAGAGAGAGAGAGAGAACGAAACAGAAAATCACTAGGGGAGAGAAAGGGACAAACATTTATTTTTTAGTTAACTGGAAGATAATCGCATAAAATATAAAGGTAAGTACAGATATATCAATGGCGGACGTGTGCGCGTAGGCAAGTAAGATCAATGAAAAAGAGTACTGAACCCGGTATTCCAGTCAGAATGGCGAATGAGTCTTACGAGCAGCATTACGGTTACTAGTGTCCTCGTTGGAAAACCGATTCGGAAACGCAAGCATCGAAATCGTAAAGAGGCTTAATTAAAGAGACCATAATAAGGATGAGACTAGAGTAGGGACCACAGAGACCAAGTCGATGCTTTAAGAAAAATCCATAAACGGTCGATCGGTATCTTAACTACCGCATAGCCAGTTCACATCGAGCGAACGTGTCGCTTGACTTTATTAGGTACGACCGGCACGAAGTACGCCACTGCCTCGGATAATCTTGTGGAATTCAAGTAGGTACGCTTTTTCGAATGCTTATTATGGTCATTAGCAATTCCGTTCATTATGTATGTCGGAGCGTTTGAGAGTGAGGTCAAGTACGTCGCTGGATGACAAGCGCTGCGATGAAGATCGTGCGATTTCATGATTTGCCGATAGGCTACGAGTCACGGTGAGGACGTGCACCGAGAAAATAGCGGCTGAGTTGAAGTTAAGCAACCGAAGGGACGGTGCACAGCTGGACACATTCGTGTTGGCTGATGTATGATACTTTATTCTCGGATCGATGGTTAAAGAAACGTAACTAAATGAACAATTGAAATCAAACTGGACTCGAATGAGGAGCTTCGGTAATAACACAGATTTTAATAAGAGTTTTCACCTTGGTGTACATACCAGGTACTAATTCATACGTTGCGTCGTTTCCGAGAGCAGGCCGATTTTATCCTCGGCTGAAGTCAAGCGCCGATCCAAACGCAGTTGCGTGTATTGAATTAATGTGCTCGCTTCGGATATTAATGACATCCGAACATGCTATCAATTATTATTTGCGGGGCTCATCGCGCGACCAAATGCTTTTAGCGGACATGCGTGTACCACCTACTGTTGTCACCTACACATGATTTACTATGACTATAGTGAGCGCTTGCAGTCACTGGTGTGCATGCACATACATTGTTCGATTGTGACACGCTATACTCGCTACGCCCAATTATCGTTCCGAAGTTGCTTTCGAATTAAACTCGACTTCCCGAGTCGAAAATATTGTGACTCGTTTGAACTTCGAGACTGCCTGAGTGAAGGAATAAGGTCTGCTTTGGTCCTCGCGGGTCTATATTCATTCTCCTCATACTGATCTAGGTCTGATCGTATATTGTGAAATTTCTTGCCAATATATTACCAAAAACTGGCAGCGGATATTTAGTTTATTTATATCTGTTTAAATAATAATTTTTAGGTTAATACGCTATTCGGAGTTAAAACTGTATATCTCAATCGATTCTAAATGTCATAAAACGTATTTATAGTTTAACAAAAAAAAGACATTTTTTGGAGATCTAATTGTCGAAAATTTGCATATTTTACATGAATACTAAGTTAAAAATAAACTGTAAATATTATGTGATCTTTAAAGGATTAACTGGACTGGAAGGATGAATTGATCTGTGAGGATATTTTGGAGGTAAATGAGAACAAAGTTCGTATCCGTAAATCTGAACAACAAAGTAATACAGGATTGAGAGGTTTAAATAAGTTCAGTATTTTCGTCTCGGCTGAACGTTCAATATTTCATCTCATGATTCTAATCGTGCTATAAAGCTAACCTATATTGGATAAAGCATCACCTATCGTCTATCGGGTGAACTGTGCACAAATCAGATTTTATGATGTTTCTCATCAACTTAGCATCCTTCTATCATTTCCCCTATACTGATCGGTTAAAATAACTTATTAGCTGACTGAATGCGGCCTTTAAAGGCGCTTTTAATAGGCAGCGCGCCGCTCGAGGTATATCAAATTCGTTTCAAAGTAATTATTCAATCTGTCCCCGCGGGGCAAAACTGGCCGTGGATGTGAAAAAGGCCCAAAAGGAGACGCGGATTGGCCGAAAGTGGATCGTTTCATGGGAAGCATCCGCACAAGTGGACGACGATCACACCTTCAACTTCTCTCTGCAAGATTTACAATACTCCATATATGTACACCGTAAATACCTGGAAATATTATATACTCTACATCGAAGACGCACTTGGTTCTAACTGATATCTTGCACAACTGGATCATTCGAATTAGAGTCGGAGACAAGGCGTTGTCGAAATACCGTCATTAAACTCGTGATAACGATCAACATTGTGATACGCGTTATATCAATGGAGAAGAAAGTTCAGGGGTACACAGTTTTATTTACGAGGAACTCTATCTGCTGCGCTTATACAGGTTCGTCATTTCACTTTTGTCAACGGCAACTCGTAAACTTTTATCACGTTCATTTGATGATTCTTTAAATCTATAACGCCTCTGTTCTTCCTTATATTATATATTGATACGTTTGAGACCATTATTTTAAAGGACATATATCACAAATATATATAATAAATTATTCGTCAGTTATATACATAATCCATTGAAAACTATCCAATCTCCCGGAAGCTGTATAGCTCCTATGTATACTGCTTTCGAGGTAACACTGCTTTTCTGGTAGACGTGTGAATGTAGATGCATTATTTTCATTTTTGCGACGCAACCCTAAACGATTAATACGAGTTACGTGGTCGTTACACCCACGGAATCACCTGACCACAGAGAAGATTCACGTGCACTGGCTCGGCCTGTTTCTAGAATTCCACAGCTTCTACCTGCCGTAGACTTAATTCGTTTTCCTCGTGTTTCTTTCCCGAAACCTTAAGAAAGAAAAGAATGTTCTAATAGTTGCAATTGGCCTTTAGAGTTTCCAGCGATACGAATGCTTTTATTGTCACGATCAATGTAAAGCCGTAAGTGATAATTAAAAAAGATATCCATAAAAACTATCCTACAAAATCGTCATAACTCTTCTCCGCGATTATAGGTATAAGCACTTACAAAAAACTGCTCTTGATATCGGACAAGACAGTGATATCGGACTTTAAACAGTAATTTTATACTTAATTGCATTCAGTTTAAGCAAACAAAATACGTGTCAGACACAAGCAAGCTTCTACATATTACCAATTGGCTATATATGTATATAGGTACAAAAAGTTTTTTTCGTAAGAGCCATGTATAGAAAAATGTTAATTGCGTTGTATATTCAATTATAATTGTTATTAGTTTGCTTCGTAAATCTCACTAGAATTATAGTAGTTATTGCTACTAGAATTTATCGTTCAAATATAATATTAATCATTGACTTACAATTAGTAAACGCAACTATACATTTTTCCGCGTGTCTAGTTTATCTATTGAATACTTGTTAATTTGAATCAGAATCTATCACTGTGCAGGGGAAGAGGAGTAAAATGTCAGCACAACAGTGAAGCAGGTGGTCAGGTAGGTAGGTAGGTAGATCGGTATGCAGTCGCGTAAGGAGATGTTCGCGTGTCCAGGGTTAGGCCGAGAATGCGGCGCAACGTAGAAAAGGCGTTATAATCGAGAGCAAGAGAACCATCAGAAGACGAGGAAGCCAAGAGTCATTTACGGGCCGACTATAAGACTGCGGTATAGGAAGAAATTAAGAAGAGGAGAGAGAAGAGCGTTGAGGTTAAGGGAGGCCAATGAGAAGATCTTGCTAATTAGGTGGTAATTAATTGCATAATTAATGGCATTAGCATTAGCATGTATACATACATCCCCGAGATGTCTCTTATAGAGGATAGCAGTCGTGCTTAAGCATTTTATTGAACCATTCAATTCAAAATTTTTAAGAGTTTCAATAGGTAATATGCTGGAAAAATTCTGGAGATTCGAAGCTGATCATTCTTATACGTACGAATGCCAATTTGTTCTTCCCTGACAATTTCCCGGTCGTTTCCGAAGACGAACTAAAAATGTAGACGACCCTACCTACACCTCTAATGCATACAGAAGATATAAGGTTGTCCTAAGGTTTACTTAGGAAAGATTCTATAACTCTCGTTCTTATTTCTTTCCGCTTGCGGTACGGCCCGCCTATGTTTTATCAGGCATGCTGGGTATAGAACAGCTGTTGGACATTGAGGTCTACCTTGTGACGTATTTATGCGATGGAACTGCTGCCGATGGAGAAAAGCTACGTCGACTTTGATCCGAGGAGTAGCAATAACCGTTGTTTTTCTCGCTATTATTTTCAAGGACGATAAATTATTTCAACAGGTTCGCGGGAGCTGCACCTTTCATAAATACACATCACATTGTATTACCGTAACTCATGGTCTAACGATGCGCTTTGCTCTAGCGAGGAAGCAACCGCAATGTACGCCCTTTGAAAGAATTTCGAGAGTATAGATATACCTACGTAGGGCTCGTCAAGATCAGTGCGAGAGGAGCTTAAACGATCCGAGGGAGCCGGTTGCGTCAGGACGGTAACGTGAAGAGAGAAGTCGAGAGAAGTGGAGAGGAAGCGTCGACCGCTAATGATGATTGATGATCTTCTCACTAGAACAGAACTGCACGTAAGCTATGCCATGAGATCTCGATGTCGAGCATGTAGGAACCCGGTGAGTTCGGACTGGCATCGAGCGACGGAACGAAGAAATGCTTTATTGAATTGTCGAAGATGTCTACGTCACAGAGATGCTCGATCCCCAGGATAGTATTGCATTCAATCGCATCTGATCGAATCGGATGGAATCGAATCGAGGCTCGGCAGGATCACGTGGGATCACGTGGCACAAGTCCTTCCCGGAAATCGGGATGGGACGATCGTGCACGAACAGTTCCGCGTTTATTCTAATAAATTTCGTGGGCTTCTTCCAGCGACCAAAGATCGGTAAGTCAAAGATAGAGTGAGATTAAAATCATGAAGAATTGCTAATGACTCTGGAAGAAATAGTACTGCTGGCAGGATCTTATTGCGTCGCGTATAAGGATAGCTATTAAAAAGCGGTCTGTGTAGCGTCAAATAATGTGTTTAATAAAATGGCGCTGGAGGATCTTCAAGTTGAAGGGTTGATGGCAGTGATGGCGATAATGATAGTGCAGCAATGATGTTTGTGTCTGGTCGAGTGGTTCGCGTAAACTAATTGCACACGTAGGAATCCTTATCCGTTTTCTTGGTGTGATTGGTTGGCGAACACCAGCTGAGGTATGTCGAGCAGCGTCTAGTTGCCCTGACAGTCAATGGCTTCGAACCTTTGCTATAATTCCTATGATAATCGAGCCATTATCAAGCTTCGTTTATGGACCTTTTTAGCTTCGCCTGATGTCGCCCGATAGCGAACGCTTAAAAATCACCTGATTACCTCGTAAGTTTTAATGACAGTTGAGAAGCGCGCTACCAAGGAGTCTCACTCACCTCCGCTCCGGCCCAGTGATGTTAGGTTCGAATTATCGGAACGGGTTCCCCTGCGATTTGCCGTACCTGAAACAAAAGTATACTTTTCAAGGCGAGCTCGGTCGATCGGCCGATAACGAAAATACCGTTCGACGTGTACTAATTGGAGCTGAAGATAGCTTACAGCCGATTTTACAACGATTACCGTCTGATCGAGCATTCGCAGCCAGATATTCCTCTCACCTCTCACCTGTGAAACCCTGCCGGATGGCTAGTTGGTAAGGTACTTACTCTACTATGAAAGCAGCGGCTCTGACATCGAGTCACTGGTAGATCGTATGTATACTAACTTTAGTAGCAGCAGCAACACGAACCAGTAGCGACGCATTCGCCGATCGGACGCCGCGGCGCTCCTTCACGAAAATTGGACGTGGTGGAGCCTCGCGGCTGAAAGTGGCTACTTTGGATCGCCAGGCAGCGATCTTGCATAGTTAGCCAAGATCACCGGTATTGCGGCGGGTAACGAGTCGGGTATAACCGGTAAAATAGAAGCAGCATACCATCCGTTAGTTCGAGTATACGTTTTTCAGCATGGGCTCTGCCGAGGCAACATAGTCAAAATGGGAGCGTTCGTTGCACGCGGAGCACGGAGAGCCAGTGGGAGCATAAACCCATAGCAATCATACGTGAACGCCCACTCGGTCCTCGAACTGACCACTAGAATACCTCGACCGCGTTATATTTTATGCTTTACAGAGTCCTGTATCGGTGATTTTAATCGGGTCAGCTTATGGCATTACAATCAAGAGCCACTGCGGAGATAGTCGCTAGACTCGAATGCGCCAGTAGGTGTATATAAATACATTTAATGATATTCGCCTTATTAACTCTCGCGCGAGACTCTTCGCGCGAGTCTCGCGATTACGATGAGTTTGCGTACGCCGGTATGGCTTTAACTATGGCAGCATAATAGCTACCCCATTCTCAATGCTCGTTTCGCTTTCGAAATATGAATGCCCTATTCTATGCCGACGAGTGTTATTGCTCGTTCGACCGAGAAATCGCTCCGCTTTCCGTCCGTTTACAATGTATTTACGGTGAGTCCAACAGATCGAGGATGACGATGGCGATAATGATGCTAATAATGATAACAGGATCCATGCCAGAATTCTTACGAAGCATGATTTCCCGTGCGACGTCAAGCCGATTTCTTCAATCGACACGACTTCACGGAAATCTTACCGTTTAGAATTCATGTAGGATCTATACGAGCGTAGTCGGGAATACGTCGATCTGGCTAGGCAGGTTACTAACATCGAAACCTTTTCACCGTGCTGATTGCGACAAGCTGGCTCTTCTGGTATAGATCCGGTATGTATAGAGTGCGGTAAGGACTACGAGTAAACGAACGAAACTAGTGGCCGTTCCATCGATCTACGATGGCGTTTAACGAGACGCGGCATAAGTCAACCGCAGGAGCAGCACCGCGAGCTCTAGTTAGATTTTATGGGATCACGCCTTTTACCGATCATTCTTAGCGGGAGAACGCTGCTATTTCTTACCGTAGGTGTAGGTACCTACCTACCTCGAGGTGGAGGAGTGTCCGGAGGAGGAGTCCTCGCGAACAAATTAGTTCTTCTAATTGAACACATATCTGAAGGAATTATTGCTTCCCTCCGCGCCCGCCCCCCCCCCCTCCCTCCCGCACTTTTGAACAGTAGAATAAATATAATCTAATGTGCGACTAGAGCGCTAACGCGCTACATTGAAATGAAGTTTCTGGTTTGATTTTATTTAAAATTTTTCAAGTGTCACGTCTAGGAAAGAGAAGATGAAGTTAATCTCTTGGGGGTTCTGCGAAACTTTCTAAAGGCGTTGTACGTGCTTTTTATCTATTTTTTATCTTATTTTCTAGACAACTACGAGACATCTTAAACAGACTTTAGTAGCTAGGAGCAATCTTTCCTACGAGGCAATTCAAGAACGAGTCAGTGGACGTGCTCCGATGGCGGCAAGGAATGCCTGGCATTCTTCCTTCCAAACTTTTCATCCTCCTCGCCCTTCTATTTTTACTGTGCTCTATATTCTGTTCTATTGATTAGATCGCTCGCCTGCTGCGTCTTCTGGCTGTTGATCTCTAATTCTACCGTCCATGCTTAAACGATCTTTAAGAGATAAGCCTTCTGTTGAAATGGCCAACGAGATTTGACCCTCGTGTCTAACAATGATTTCCTTCCTAGTTTCTTCCGTCTCTTTGATCGTCCGTGAGAAACATCAAAAGAAGTCTCTTTCAGGCCAAATCGGGAGAGCTCTAACATTCCATGAAAGTAAATGATGGACTTCGTGGAAGGAATCACTGATCTGGTCTCTGCGCCATGCGGTCCTATTATTTATTACCAATAGATTAGAAACCGTTATCTACGCGCTCCCTGATCGATTATTATTTGCCGTTTAAGTTAAAGTAGGAATTTACACACAGTAACGTTAAATTATTCATTTGTCACTTGAAGATGTACTGTTTAATTTTTTGTTTCTGATTATATACAAATTTATTGCAACTAATTGAATTTAAAATGCTGGAAATCTTTTGGATACAAGAAATTACCAAATTTGCAGAAACTTATATTGCATCCCGAAATATCGAACGAAAATAGGGTTAACTCTTTTTTGACTTCGTACAGAAATCGTCGATAAAGACAAAATTTCTCGTGTGCGTTACGTTAATGATTCGCGGAACTGAATCCTAAAATTTATCCACATGAGTTTTTTCATAACTTCCATATTTTCTTATCGTACAACAATTATGGGAAACGAGCTGTATCTCAAAGATGACCAAACGATAGGTAGAATCAAATAGGCTAATAATTTTCAGTAATTAAAGTAGTTTCAAGTAATATATCAGGCGAATGCCGGACGTTAAATTACGCGTCCTCTTCAATTCCTTAGAGTATAAGCAGAACCGCGTTGCTTCAATCGTTAAGATGCCTCTCGGTACATTTTGTCGCGACGGAACGGCATGTGTCGTAGCGTCGCAGCGTTGGGAGTTTATTCGCAGCCGTTTAGCAGGAGTATTATAAGGTGACAAAGAGGAGATACGATAGAAAGGTAGTACTGCCCATGTTAGCCAGGTGTCCGGCGCCATAAAACTTATCCACGATCTTCGAATAAATTCCATTTTGTTTCAATCCGAACACCGCAGTATATTTTTCCTGTCCGAGCTGTCAAGGCTCACTCCGCAAGATCAGTAAATTTTCGAGTTAGCTCGTAATACGATCGCACTCTAGGATACGCGTAGCAGAAGATTAATACTCAAGAAGTTTAATTCATTAAAAATGCAAATAATTCTCACGTTATAATTAAATGTTTGATCTTGAACTTTTGCGCATTTAGAGACCTCTCGTAGCATGTGCTTCATCCCGACGGTTGAATGTCCGGCGCGATGCCGTGAATGGGTTGTTTAAACTCGGTAGCAAATATTAATCCAAGTTAATTCCACATGCGAGACGCCGCAAACTGCCGAGCGCTAAGCGCAGTCTCTCGAGCGCAGACAATTATCGCGGATCAAGAATTCGTAGCAGAAAAGAGGTCGTGTACCTTGCGGCTGGGATTCATCCAGGAGGTATCTGTATACCTACCTCCTATATCTATCTACTTACTTGGGAGGATGAACGCAGAAGCCTCTCGGCTGAACACTCGGACGTCTCTCGGCTATTGCCGACGAAAAAGAATCTTAAATTGGCAATTACACGCTGCGGCATTCTACGGTTTTAGTTGTCATGTCACGAACTTCTGGGCGCAAGAAGAAGGTTAATTTATTCTGGACAATTGTCCAGGCACAGCTGAATCGGCTAAACGAGCGAAGATGAGGCCATATGGAATGTGACACCTGCCGACAGTCCTAGGTTCCCTTTTTCTACGGGCGCACGATCCCGAAGGACTCAAGCAGCGAGAACCGCTTCCCTTTTTATCTTTCCATTCATGCCAAATATAGTGAGCGATATCGCGCCCTGGAATTCTCCTTGTTTTGCGACACTCGCCTTTTTTTTTCAAAAGCCTCGGCAATTAACTGGCACAAAGAAACGTGACGTCTTCGAGATTTACACGTATTTCCGGACGTAAGATTTATCGTGCGGTTGTTTATGTGCCGTCTCAATGATTTAAATTTATTCTTTCTAATGATAAAAATGTCGAGAGAAGAGACTTTCCAAAATTTTTCGAATCTTAATTCGACTCGACCTCGACGTCTTGTTTGCAACAGGAGGCAATGCTCCTAAAGTCCAATTACTTTTCGCTTCGGAGGTTTCAGCTTATTGGCGTCGACCTTGGGGGAAAGGTCGACGGCTTCTTCCGAGCTGATGGTAAGTGGAATTCAGGCAGACAGTCGTTTCGAAGTATTCGATATTGCGTAGGTACATGTCATACCGATCGGGGAGTGTCCGGTTTTACCGAGGCATGTGGGTGTTGTTAAATCGTCCGATTCCGCGCTTAATATCCTGGCGACGCACCAACCGGGACGCCCTGTGGAATTAGATCGAAGAGATAGCAGCCTAGAACTGTGAAGCGTATCATTCTTCTACACCTGTAGATCTTGCTGATAAACCTTTTCGCTCTCGAGCAGATCAAAGTCGACCCGTGCCCGTAAGCTTCTCTCTAATCCTCTTTCATTTCTCCAAGCAGACGTCGTAAAACTTGCTTTCTTCCTCTTTCTCACTCCTCCCCCCGCCCCCGCTCTCTCGCTCTTTCTTTCTCCACATCAGTTCACTTCTTCATTCTTGTACAACAACAGCGCATTTTTCCATCCACTTATACTTGCTTCTTCTGTTGTCGATCATTTAATTCAGCTCGAAATAGACGTTATAGAAAATTCATGTGCTTGTAATACCGACAGTTAGAGCTAATAGAAGCTTGCTTGAATAAAGGTAAAAGGATGATTAGAAATTTTGCAAGATTTTTTTGCGACTTTTTCTATGTTACTCGAAGCTTAATGGCAGCAATAATGTAGCGAATGAATATTTTTGCTAAATTAGGATAATGCTGAAGCTCTTAAGTGTAAGAAGCCAGGAAGAATTATAACGGAATGAGTGCATGATGAGAGGTCTAGAGTGATTGGTCAGAAAAAAATTCAAGATAATTAAGGACTAAAGTGCATTATTAAGATGCACCGAAGTAATCTATATGAATTCTCAGAATGAATGGGAGGAGCACGAGGACAGACATAGGAAAAGATTCACGCGTCTTCCTTGGAATCAAACCTGGTTAGAGTCACGAAAAAGAAGAATTGATTTTAATAGATGGCGATTAAGCTATTTAGATATCTTAATCGTACGAAGAATTAAACCTTACGTAGATATTGAAGGCCGAGGATATAGAGATTCGGTTCATTGTATGCTGCTCGTGCAATCGTAACAGTTTTTATCAGACAATAACCAACTCTCTCATACAAAATAAAAGTCATTGTCGAAATTTCATCATGCATCATAACATTTGTTAGTAGCAGGTATCATTTTAAAACATCTTAATGCGATCATTCATTCTTAAACTACGAATCAGCAGCTAATATTACTCTTTGTATTAGTTCATGAAAAGGTTATGATATACTATATAATCAATTTCAATGTACGTGACAACAAAATTGTCAATACGTAATATATGAAGGTATCTGAAGTTGTTGCAACGGTGAAAACCAACGTAATGTACTCGTGAATTATAGATACTGCGAAATTCCAATTGATCATAAAAATAAGTTGGTATCGCGTTAAGAGCAAATGGAGAAACAGGCCAAGTTATCGCGTAACGAGGCGTATTGAATATTTGGACGCGCCGAACGTAATTGCTGGCATTATTCTCGCGCAATTAAGCCATTGAACAGGTACGATCGGAACGCACCGGTGGCCGGTACCTTGATTCATGGAACTGTCACTGTCTCATTGTATCGTAATGTTCCTTACCAAAGATGAAAAAGAACGAAAATGCCGTATCTCCGCGATCCGCGGGACGGTATTAAAAGAGACTCAGCGGGACTTCAGCTGCCAGCGGGATGCCACACTGTTTTAATTTGTCAACCTACGTGCTCGTTGCTTTTTTATAAATTCGTTCGCAATACTTCTTGCGTTTCTCAGCCCTACTAACCCCTTCGTCCACTGCAGATATGCGAGTACTCGAGTAGACATCAAGCCGTACTGCAACTCCCGAAGCTCTTCAAGATCCTTATGATAAAGATGCTTCACCGTACCAACGTACCACAGATAATGTTCTTTCAATTATGATCGAGATGCTATTCGCCTCAGTATTAAATTTCGTACAAGAACAACAGTTTGTGTCGATTAATAATTTTCAAATAATTTTCGGAGGGAGGGAGAGAGAAAGAGAGAGAATCTCGAACGATTACGTTAATATTTATAAGTTGGCAAGTATGAAGCTTTTAACTTGTGGAACGTTACAATGACCGTGACGTTAATAATAATTCACGATATAAGAAAAACAGTTGATTTGAAAGCAAAGAATTTACTTGGGAGTAATATTACTTATTTTATTGCCTCGTAACGTAGCAATAATAAATTGAGAGAACGATCGATTTCAGGAAATAATAGCATTTTGACCCAACGTCAGAACAGGTCATTTCTCATTTTTATTTTACAATTAGATGTATTTATATCTTTACTATGCAGTTTGTGATGCGCGTGCGCGCGATGTCTGTATATGGAATAATTTTTAACGCTTAACCGAAGTCAAGGGCGAACGTAAACGCAAATGCAAGGGCATATCTAAGGGGTCCGCAGTATTCACGAGCACGACGGCCCACCCAGCCTGTGCAGGAGACTTGTCCTACAATATCTTCCGTCACGGCGGCTTCCTTTATGAAATCACCTCCGATCAGAACGAACACTAAGATGGCGAACCGATTCCTCGTAACTCGAGGTCATTTTTTTTAATGGACGAAGCCGCACGACAAAAATGAAGTAACACGCAATCGCTCATGGCATTCCACGGATATGGAGCTAATGTGTAAATTATATGAAAAATCTAATTTAGAATCAATGAATCTTTATTCGTTAATAATACTATTTTAACGTTTAGAACTCCCAAATAAAATTATGTCGAGGTGAATTTCGTTGGGATATCTCCAAGTTATTTTAATTTTTGAAATACACAAATAGTTCAGTAACAACTGTTCTTCGAGTTCGTCTGGAATTGAGTGGATAAAGAAATCTGAGTGTAGGAATATTTGAATTTAATATTTTGAATAAATTTTTTGAATTTAATATGCAACGTTCGCACAAACATATTACACAAGTAATTTAATGTCTGATAATTCTTGTTGTGTTATTCCGATAAAGAACGAGGAAAAACCTAAGAAACTGACATTTACTTATGATGCCAATAATTATTATTAGATTTTACTTACATTTAAAAATAATTCTCTATCCAAATTTTAGCAGAATGAGTAATTTTGATTTTTTTTAAATTTAATCCGAACGAATCTTTTTATCTCTTTAGCGAAAATTTTGGATGTTCAGTATCGCGGAAGAAATATCAAAATTTCTTTCATAACCTACATAATGTAACAGAACAATATCAATAGAACGATGAAATAATTTTCGATAAAAAACTATCTTTAATATATAAGAGGCCACTAACTTTTTTTTGCTTTTATATTCACGGAAACATTTAATGACTAGTATGATTTTCTCAGCAACACTTCCTTTCGCTAATTAGCTACCGAGAAACGAGTAAGTGCCTCGGAGCAGCTAAAACGATATATGTATTTCGGGAAAAGAGACCCTGTCAAGATGCGATATGTGCAATCATATACCATACAGTTATATATGCGAATGTGTACTTGGCGCGAGAGTCGAGAGAGTCTGTTGATAACCAATTAAAGGTACCGAGGGACGGCTCAATAATTCCCAGAACAAACAAGGAGAAACCGTAAAAGTCAGAGCGTCTTGTTTTATGCGTTACGACTCTATGTGAGAGTCTGGAGTCTCGAGTCTCGAGTATCGGATAAGAGTGGTGACTGCATCGGGTTGGCAGAGCTGCGTGTGGTATCTCGGTGTTACGAGTTGGCACTCGTATTACCTTGTCTTCAACAGGAAGCAAGGGCCTTCTCGTTAAGCACGTTTCGCCCCGGTACTTGCGTTCACATAGATTATCCAGCTCTCTCAACACTGTACCCGAGAAACCATAAACGTCAGTCCTTCGATTTAGGGCTGGACGTCTGTTAATTCGTTTTCCAGTATCATACTGAAGTAAGTCGCATGACGTAAATAGGAAGCAGCTATCACAAAAGCGCAAGACTTGTCATGCTTTCCAAAGTACATGATTTAGAGATACATGGTTTTAAAATTGAAAAAGTTACCATCATTATTTGTAAAATTGACACTGGGTATATTAGTCATATTTTCCATGCCCAAAATTACTAAATGAAAATAGACTAGTGTTGCAGTACAGTAAATTAAAAAATTAAAAAAACCTAACTAACTAAATAAGGACCTAATAGAAATTGTGTATACGCAATACTTGGTTTTTGTTCAGATATTTGTTAAACTGCAAATAACTCAGAGTAACAAAAAATGGACGAACCTCGTATATTCTTTCAAAATTCATATAACGTATACCTTGATATTATGTCTTTTATATATTATATTGCCAATTACATCGGAAAACTGCTATTATCGTTGGCATTAGGATTCCTTATGAGGCGCGCACTACTAGAGTTTACCGTGAAACAAGAAAAAATAGAGTACTTTGCGAGTTCTTCAGTGAAAATATCGAGTAGCATCAATGCACGTGCAAAACCCGCAGAGCATTGACAATTTATTTTTCTAAGTGGTCTACGAGTGCCCGTGAAGGCGCATGCAAGTACGCGAATGCAGACGCACCAACTGTTACGTTATGCTCGTTCACGTATATGAAGACCACCCAGTGAACGATGGGGATGACGTCACGGGTACTCGAGAAGAAGGCATCGGTCAACGTCGTAGCACGAATGCACCAACTGACAGACACAACTCTATCAGCGATGCTAACAGCAAGATTCAAGACCGTCTCTTCGAATCCACTGTCCTGGGTCATCGTGTAACAATTATTTCGTGGAACGTCGAGGACGTCGTTCTTGTTTCTCTTATCCGTTTTAGTAGCCGGCCGAACGAGCCTTTAATCACGACCGATCTTCTTTCTTTTCTCTTTATCCTTTTGTACTTTTCTTCAGTCTCCTTGCATAGCTAACGGGCGTAGCTTGGATCGTGAGTTTCATTCATTAACGTGTGTTTAGAATCAAACGTTGCATTACCTTTATAAACGATTTTTTACATTAAATTCAAAAAGATTTCAATATTATCTTTATTGCTTTTGCTTTCATTAATTTGTACAATAACAGGTATAGTTTTTGTTGAACAGAAGCTCTTTCTCAGTAACCAGTCGTTCGTCGAAATTGACTGACTTGCTCGATGGTATGCAGATACCAGCTATTGCATATAGTCTCGCTGAAGCAAACCTGCAGAGTTGTGTTAATTAAATTCCAATTAATCGTAGTTTCTAATTGGTAACAACCAGGGCGTATCGCGTCAGTAAGCACAGTGACTCATGGAACGATCGATTCGTTTACTTCACTCGCGTGTAACGTATGACATGCTGCATTTACACTGCATCATACTGCGCACACTACACCCTAGCAGACAGGGACTCCTACTGCTCTTATTCTGCAATCAAGTCAACTGTCAGCTTGTTTCCTCTTCGTAAGCAGGAACACTTTTTGCAGATCTACGTGGCTCTATAATGTTTCAGTGTTTCAGTGCTGTCCGATGGGGGTGCCTGGCCGATTTTTTTTTAAGGAGGCTACGCACGGCGAGTCTTGACAGAGTCTCTAGGAAAGCGATAAGTATCTATCCCAGAGATAACACAATCTTTCATGGGTCATTTAGAGTTTCAATTAATAAAGGATAAACTTCGCTGCAAAACCCATAAACGACATTTACGAGGAATTATTCACGGCCCACGTACTTATAACCATTGAAGAATGATGTAAATATAAAAGATGCTGCCTATAGACTCCTGTCTAACGTCTTTCGAGTAAAATCGTATTTAGTAAACCCGAACTGTTAATTTATGCTTCATCTTCAATGATAAAAAAAAATTCCTTCTAATGACATTCAATGGGTAGTTTATTCTTTCAATGAAATCTATTTGGGTTATATTGATAACGATGCTTTCAACAATCAAATTAGCTCATCAAATTTCTATTACATGTAGCGTGCTTTGTTAAACTCGAAATTGGAGAATTTGCTGATGCTTCTTTTTTACAATGATTCGTGATTAGGCTCGTTATTGTTTCTGGGAATTCTGTCAGAAACGTTCCGTTGTACGTCTTGTATTATTTTGGGCTAGCCAAAGGCAGGATGCTTGGAATGGCTGCTCAGCTCGATTGTGAGAAAATCGAATAAAACGTCAATCACAATTACGGCTCTAAAGAAACCTTTATATATCGGGCTTTTAACGTTTTTATCATTGCTCGACAGGATTCTTCTGGTGTAGACATCTTGACGTGCAGTTTATCTGAAGCAACGCAATGATAATGCGATACTAATCATTACTCAGGCGTAACCGTCTTCCACAGAATGTCGGATGGATTAGTAGGAATGAACATTCTGCATTAATATTCTGTGAAAGGTAACGAGTTCGCGTCTCTGTATTTTAGAATCTGCAATCAGTGGTTCGCTATATGCATCTAATGATGGGCAATAATTTATAATTGAATTTATGATTCTTTATATAATGTATTTTATTTTCCTCTTCGGACACAAGTAATTCTATACTTAAAATATATTAGCAAAGATATTATTAGCTGGCGTCATAAGAAGATGTAAACCACGTGTATAGGATTTATACGGACACTTCATTTACTAAGTGCATCTCAGCTTAAAAATTTATTTCCATTGCGCATGACCTATCAGATCAATTAGCAAATCGAAGGGCGAAAATGCTCGAGGAATGTTAATGGTGTTACAGGTCGTCTTCTGCATGTCATGTAAAATTCATTCGAGTGGCAAGACGTTTTAAGAACAGCCATGACTTATTTGGTGTTTAATCGATTTCTAATCATTTTCTATGAATAATATTGACAGGGAGATAATTTTTTTAAAAGTAATGTTTTACAATCATTTTTTTTAATTTATAACGTTAGTCATAGAACATTTTTTTGCACTTGTTTCTTTCAGAAATCACATTATAAGAATAATTTTTCTTATCAGAGTCTCCAAATATGTATCAATTCAGAATACGTAAAGTTTTTATAGAAAATGAAAAAGTTGTTTAATTGTAATTTTATTTTTAAAAAATTAAGAAATTAGGACCAATGGGTTTGTCTTTAGGCATGACATCCCATGGTTCGTGTATTGATGTTTGCAATTACAAATAAATAATTAATTTCACACATGTGCTGATTTGAAGCCGAAGTTCTGGACATCTGTAAGTGTATTGTCGCAACTGATGCATGTTCGGAACTTACTTTTTCCTATGATTTCCTATCAATTTTGTTAAAGTTCACACAGAATTACACGTTAATATTTTCAGGACTGGGGGGTTTGAAAAAACGAATTTCTGAACCATCGTACCTTAAGGTTTTCGGGGTCACTGATTTCGATTATGAACTCAGAATTTCAACATTCGAATTTGCAGATCCAATGTGAGGAATTTTAATTTTAATTTTAAAATGTAGTGCAGTATGCGCCAAAGCCAGTTCCGAATTTTAACATTCAAAATAGTAGATCTTAAAGTGGGTTTAAACATGCCCAAATTTCTTTTTTTGTGAAGAAGTACGTCTCAGATATGCCTACGTATTCCATATAATAGTGTCTAAACGACATTTAAATAATATTTATTTAAATATCTTTTTTAACTAATTTCACATGACTGTCTATATACAAAAATGTTCAAAAAAGAATGTATTATTTTCAATTGTCTGAAGTTAAAAAAATTACCAAAGAAATTTCTGTATTAACATACATTTGTGAACTTTTTAAGGATTTCTAACGAAAATACTATATAAAAACACGAAAGTGCCACGAAATTAATCAATGAATGTTTTTAAACTTGACACAAACCGTAATTAAATTTCAATTTAAAGAAGTTATTTATCTCAGAAAACATTCGAGTCCTAAATTTATTTAATCAGAAAAAATTGTGTAACTAACAACATGCTTTTTCAAGACTGCTATACTCAGATCAGCCATCTAAAATTATAATGCCATAGGAGGAAAAAGGTATTTCCCATCTATTACAGAAACTAATAACTTTATGTTCTTAAGTTTTGACAGAATCTGTCACGATTACGTGACACACTTCGTATACATATAGGTTACTATTGCAAATTCACATGCAAAAATTCTTCATCGACTAAAACAATGTGATCAATGCTAAATGAGAAAGACATCAATTTGTGCATACTTCGTAATAATTTTTCATTCCCTAGATATTTACATAAAATAAAATGTAGGTCTGTATCTACATAATTCTATGTACATGCATACAATGTATCTAGACATATAAGCAAATTTATGTACAGTGAAGATATGAATCTTGTTGTGTCCAATTCCACGCTTGTACGAAGTCTACCGTTGCAAGAGAGAAACTGTTTCTCGCTCTTTCATTGACTCGCTCGTTCGCCGAAAGAAAATGAGGAGACTTAATCAGCCTTGTCAATCTGGAAAAGGTCTAGTCTCTCGTACACAAATAGAGTTTACATAGAGGGTGTTCATAAAACGGCACCTCATCAACATCCTGTTATCATTATTACCATCGGGTTATACCGGGTATTCCGCGGTCCAAAGAATAAGACTAGGAGAAAAGGGGAGAATAATATATTTCTCTTAGAACCTGCCTCGTCTTACTTTGTCTTCCTTAACTCCTACGCGTTGTTTATTCTTTTTCTTCTTCTCATTTGGTTTCCCTTTCACTGATACTACGTAACGGCATACAATTGACTTTCTCATTATCAGATTCTATCTACCAGTCGTTAAGTATCATCTTCCTTCAGGTATCTTTCTAATTATCGATATCGGTTGGTGTTACAAAAAACAAAAGTACATTTCTTCTACCCTGAACTTTTAGATATTTTGTGTTTAAGCTTTCGGATTTATCATGTCGATTGTGCTATAATTGCACATCTGAATGTCATAGCACTTCCTTGTAAAAAATTATGAATATTACTTACATATGTTTTTGAAACTAATAAATATTATTTGTATCTTTATAGTCCTTTAAGATCTCTAGGATCCTGTGGGATAAAGGAATCGAAAACTAATATAATTCTGATTGGCTTTTAAGAGTTTCACGGCTTTCTAGGTATCGATTCAATAATTTTCAGTCTCATTTTGTTACTTTATTACAGGCCTGTGCAAGTTTATTAATCAAGACGTCGTAGATATATTTAATTAGATTTCATATTTGTCGCTGCTATCGTCTCATTTGATATTGATATTTTTTGTATAGTGAAAGAAGCCGGCATAAAGGGAAGATTTAACCAAAAAATTGTGTGTAAAGAAAAAAGTTACGAAAGTGAAAAGAATCTTAATGCTCATACCGTGAGAGGGTATACTGGTCTAGAAGTTGGGAAGCATCGATTTTCTTTATTTTCTTAAAGTCTGAGATTTCCATAATCTGTATGTAAAATAATATAACGGAATTCGTAAAAATGATCAAGTTATATTAGAAGGACGTTACGCGCGGAAGAATAACAAGTTAAAGCAGATTAAGCTCCAGATAAGGATGTAGCGTCCCCATAGTGCCCATAAAATAGAATAAATTATTGAACAGGACTTCTTTGAGAAAGAAGAAGGTTCTATTTATAGTTCCAGCTTGGCTGATTAACGGTGTAGTGTCGCAAATGTTATATTAACCATACAAAACTGTATGAAAGACTGGACGTATTTTTAAAAAATTATGTTTTCCCAATAGTTGTTCGTAATATCTCAGGAAGTAATACTTTAATCTTCTTGAAATTTTATACGTGACTTGTACATGTTTGTCTATCGTAGGTAACAGACTTAAGTATAAATAATAAGACCTTTATTACAGGTTGAATTAGAAATGCTGATTTATGAACGTTAGAAGTGTTCAAATAAGAGCAAAATTTCAACTTAGGACAAAACAATAAAATTATGCATAATTTTAAAGACGACTTAAATATTTGAATAAACATTTTAATACTAATTAAATATTATAGGTTTCATTTGAAATTTAGATACTATCACGTACGTTGCCATTATTCGGTTCTCTATGATCAGTACATTTCCTCGTAAACGTATAGCATAAATATTTTTAATCCATATCTAAGCAATGAGTAATAACGACGGGTTTTTAATTGACGTCATAAATTTGAATAAATGTACTTGAATTTTTTTATACTTGAACTTATAAATTAATTACTGAGTAGAGGTCTTTCAGATAAATATATGATATACTTTCGTTTCACATATTGCCAAAGAAATTATACGCAATCAAAAGAAGCTATTGCTTCGATTCTCATGGGCCCGATTAGATTCTCCTTACACTGATCTAGGTCTGGCCACTTAATAAATAGATCCTGATGAGTCTGATCTCGTTCCCAGAAAATAACTTATTAAAAATTACTCTTGTAATTCTAATCAACATGCGTTAAGTTCTCATATCCGATCAATGAAAACGGAAAGCATGCAACCGATGTTACAGTATTACAATAAAAAAGAAAGTAACCGCAGCTCTATAAGGCTTATCGTTAGAATCTCAAATGATCTTCCTAAGATGGGAGTTCGAGCGTAGATCAGAAAGTTCGCAGGCATATAATGTCCGCAAGAAAACTGTCTTGATCGACAGGAATATCAAAGTCCAGTGCACCATATATTACCCAGGTATGAAAGTCCTCTCATAAGAAAGTAGGATACGCTTATGCCAAGTTCACTTTAAGATGACTTCACGCGCGTTATCTCGTAGACCCGTCATTTCTTCGGATGCGCCGAGTCCGATGCGAATGACGGAGAATTACTTATTGCAGCTAGCAGGACATGCGTAGTTATACCATAAGCGTACGTGCACGCATCCATGTTCCTGAAGGTATATAAATGAGAATAAGTAGAACCAGCATCGGATGCAGTATCAGGAATAAAGACGAGCAGAACTACAGAGACCACAGTGATAGCATAAAGAAACTAATGCAAATTCTTAGCTAGGTATATATGTCCAGGGAAAAAATTAAATGATAGCAATAAGCGCAGCTCACCGATGGCGGAGGCAATCGTTATTACTTTTCGAGCGAACGATTCATCTTAGAGATAATATCGTAGACAGTAGGCAGATACAGAAAGGGATTACAGTGGTTGCTAGGGACAGATGAAGGCGTCGAGACTCTGCTCGGCTTCCTGCGTCGTTTTATTCATACCGAGCGTATCCGATGCGTAGACACGCACTGTGCGTTAAGAAATGTACGTGCTGCATCGCATTGATGGACGTGAAACATTACCTGTAACTATCATAATAAAAACGAAACTAGCGGAATCTCGTGGATTTATAGAATATATGGAAAATATATAAATTCGAATGTTTTTTCTCCATTTAGTATGTGTTATATACAGTCTACTTCGAAATATAACGTGACGTCCTAGTTCCGCGACAGCGATCGATCAGAATTTGCTCTGGATCTCGCATATGGCGATCGTAACGTGCCACACTATACGTAACGACAGCGGATACGGTCGCGAGATCAATTAGCAATTAAGGTGCAGTGTGACATGATCATTAGTCTATCTGCACAGAAGTGAGGTTATATGCTAATGGGCGCAAATGCCGGTGCGTGTATTCGCGAGCGGCCGTTGAGCTTGATACATGCATTAGTACCGGGTGCTAATGAACAATCATCGTTATTACGCGCTGTCGAAAGGCAGCGGCACGATAACGGGCGGCCAAGCGCTGACACAGTGCATTCGTTTAATCATTAAATCGACCATGAAAGGTTCAACGGCTCGTGTAAGAAAGTGAGCGTACAAAAATTTGGACATTGTTTTCCCTTCAATAAAATATCTTTCCAAGACCATCATTGAACGATTGCTCAGTCAGTTGGAATAACATTAATCAATTCAGTTGATTTTAGATTTTATCAAAATTCATTACACCTTGAATATTGTTTGATGTATTCTTTTGAATGATGTTATTCTCTGTAATTCGAAATAATAAATCGGAAAAGATAATTTCTATTTACGTATATTCGGTACTTGACATCAAACCTAATGTGAAACTATAAAAACAAAGAAGAAGAAAGTATTTGTATATTTAACGTAAATCATTAGATTTTATGGGAATTTATACAGTACGGAAATATTTTGAAAATTCGATAGTCTTTTACAGTTTTTTACAGTAAATACGGATTTGTCCCGACGTTGAATAATCCATCACCGCCTTAATATAAATTAACATCGCTAACAAGCTGACATTTACGCTATCGCCGGAAAGCGTCCAGCGAAGGCGGCTGCACAGTTTCCTATCGAGTCTTCATCTTGCAAACGAGACTTGGCTGCGCCCGTAAATGCATAATATATAGGGTGTTCCGAAATTTGTGCATCATTCTTATTTACTATTATCTCGATTATTATATTATTTCGAGTGGAAATTTTTGAAGAATTGTCATACTCCAATTTTTTACACCTAAATAATATATTAAAAATAAAAACTAATCTGTTATCACTTGAATTTCCTTCGTAAGTTAACATTCAAATATCGGTAAGTCTATAAAGTGTATAAATTATATATTCGTTTTATTGAATTCTAATGCAGTGCTCAATAAGGTAGAGTCTGTTGAAAATATAACATAAGCGTGTTATACGAGATTAAGGACACCCAATATAATTTGTACATATCTGACTTGGAGCAATATAATACTATACAATTGTGTATTGGTATCTTATAAGAGACTCTCTGTGAGTCAAATCACTAAACAATACTGCAAATTACATATTTTGGTCACGCATGACATAGAAGCAGTCAAAATTTAATACACATGCATTCAGTACCCTAAATCTTAAAAATATTTATCACATTGTTTTCAAACAATTTGAAAAATTGAATTCCGAGCATATACATATAATCTATTTAAGAAATTCACACGGTCAATACTACATCTTGTCCAATGAGTCTTTGAGGTGCTGCTGAGGAGGATTTTACATTGATTTTCCATTTCCCATTTATTCTTTGTGGTAACACGGCTTCATATTGTAATCCTAAGCAGGATCGGAGACAAACATTGAATTTAATAGCAAATTAGAAACATCGGTAAAAGATGTGCGCACGCCTATAAAAAAAATAAGGTGCAGATACACCTATATCCAGTTGTGACACGTCGACTTTGTGGCCTGGAGCAGTTGCCCCAGCTGTTTTCTCATTACTCCCCTATATTCATATCAGCATTCAGAGCGAGTCCAGGAGTTTTAATCAGCAACCATTCCTGCTGAGCCGTCTGAGTTCGTAACTTATCTCTTGATCACCCGATATAAACTGCCGTGTTTGCCCACTAATGTGAGTCTATTTTCTCTTGATGCACATGAACGAATAGCCAGTAGCTAATTCGTATTACGCACTAACGCTCTCATCGAGGAAGCTACAACTGTCAATGAGTTATCTCGAATGCAGGGTACGTTTCAGCCGGTGATTATTAATCCGGCATGTGCGTTACCCGATCTTTCCTGAAGATCCTTAAAGGTACTTCAAGAGTTTAAAGATCACATGTTACGAAGGCAGGATAAGTGACGTGTAATGGGACACATTAAATGGATCCAAGTAGAATATCGGACCTTCCTTTTAATCTGGATTTAATGAACACGCATCTCGCAACGAGGTTTCGGCCATTTTGAAAAAGATCGAATAGATCGTAATGCCCAATTTGAATCTCGCGTGTCTTCTCGTGCAAATTCTGCCACTTAAGGCGGACTGTCGAGCCTTATTGGATCAGAGACTCGCAATCGAGTTTCACCACCGTTCATCTCGACGGGAAGTATCTTCATCCTTCTCCTAGCAGAAGCGAGCATTGCAGGTCTCTGTTTTCTAGCTTCTCTGGCAGAGACATACGGGGATATAGTTGAATTGTGTAGTCCTCCGCGACGCACGTGTGCAGGCAGGTAGGTACCTGCCTAGCCGCCTTCAGAAAGACAGATACGACCTGGCCGAAGGAGAGAGCACGAATGACCGACAAAAATCGAGTCACTGATATTTTTTGTCGATCGATTTGATCGCTCGATCTTTCGATTAATTTATTCGCGTCAGCCGCCGGCAGTGATTAATGCCGCTCACTATATACTAGTCTTGTTCAGGAAAAGTCACGATGATTTTATGCTTCCATACACTTCGTACCTTATCCCGGCATTTTACTAGATCCTTAGGTTTATCTCTTTCTAACTCTATTTACGTGTCTCTTCGACGCGTTGCTGGCTCGGAGCAATGTCATGCTTCGATTGCTGTTCAACCGTCAGGCAGCATTGTTAGAAAACTTTGAGATAATTAGTTTTTGGTTATACATCGTTGAGTATTTAAATGCAACTCACAAAGGAATTTTAAAATATGTACATGTACGTATATACATAGTATCTCTGATGAAGAACTCAATACAGGTTTTTCGCATAATCGGCTTACGGGGACAACGTCCTGAGCTTCTCATAACGGAATACTCGTTCGATCGTAAGATTACATGTCTCCTGGTAGTTCGCACCAAGAAATTAATCCGCAAAATAGTCGACTATACGAAGCGAGTAGAACAGCCTATACTCACTGTACAAAGAGTACAGAGAGTTATTACTACGATATTATTGATTTGTATCGGCATCTGGAGAAATTCAGTGAAGATAAGATAGCAGGATGAGTGGATACACCATACTCGTCGAATTAACGATTTTTAATCTGCTAGCAAATGGAAGACAATTGGTTCAGTTGGCCAAGGTTGCGCGAGACGGGTCCTACCGATCAGCTGTTTCACGGTGGTGTCTGCCCGAAGAAGTCAGGGTGATGAAATGGGATTGAAAGAGGAGGGAGAGTGCAAGGAGAGGATTAAAAAAAATGATCAGTCGGGCTTCGAGGCACCTGCCGCCCTGGCGCGACCGTACAAGGCCGATCGGCGATCGAGGATCGATGATCGGGTAGGCATTGGCTGACTTAGTTTAAAGCGACGTCAAGACACTTCTCCTTAAACGGGAACTGGATGGAGATCGAAATCGAAGTAGTAATCGTGATGCGGATTAGCGTGATGCCACGGAGAAGGACACGAAATTAAAATATCGCTCAACTGTACTGACATTCGTTTCTGTCTCCTCTTCGACCGACTGACCCAACGAACTTCACGAGATTAAGAAGGTTCCACGCAGCGATGAGATTATCAAAAATTAATTATTAGCAAGCAAGTCGATATTGTATAAAAGTTTCGCAGCTGAAAAGAATATGCGAGGCATGGAGGCTATCGGAGTGATTAAAATGGATTGACAGTGGTTTTCAGAATTAATTAACCTAGTAAATAGTTTAAGTAAAATTTCAAAGTCATTCAAGGATTTTTCCTAAGGGCACGCGTGTACTATGAATGGAATCTGTTAGGTGTATATAAAGCAGTTAATTAACCCACGCTAATTAAAGGGGCTTGCCTTCGGAATAGGTAAAAAGACAAATTGGGCGAAAGAAGGTATTCTATAAAAAGGAGGAGTCCACGTGCGTCTGTAGGTATGCTTACCTTCGTGCGTACCTGCGTGCGCATGATGATCGGTAAGATCTCGTAAGAAGTTGGCGGCGTGGCAAAGCAAACACGATCAGATCTGCGATCTTGGACCGTAGCGAGAGGCGGTGGTCGGCTCAGGCTCGGATTCTTCGAGAGCACTCGACTCGGGACGAGATACTCACCCGGCCGTGACTAGCTCCGATCTTTAACTTTGCGATTACGTTTACAACGGGAACGGCCATGGCAACGGCAACAACTAACTCGACAATGTTCCGTTATGCTGTAACGATCGTCAGTGAGCTCCTTTGTGATTGACGAATCGAAGTATTGCCCACTATCAAAGTTGGCTATTCTGCCGGAGAGGCTTGAGGTTCTTTCAACGAACTAGACATTTTTATGGACTGTAATGATAGTCCACATTGCCATTTCAAAATGTTCACCGAATGAACGTATTGTATGTTTCATGTTCGTTTGCTATAATAATCTAAGCGATACTGATAATGAACGAAACATGTACAATGTGCATATATTTCACTGAGAATTACAATGCCAATGATGTGTACGCACCTAGATTGTTCAATGCATATATATATGAATATATGTATATATAATTCTATAGACTGCATTGAAATAGTCTTCTGTCAGTTTAGAAAAAAGAGTAAGATAATCATTAATTAAACACTTTTTAGCGACGACGTGTTTGCTACCTGTTTTACAGCTTGGGATATAGCTAGAGCTTATACTACCGTCCTTAATTTGTGTATGAATATTCCACCAAGGATCAGAGATTAAATGCATGCATGATTTTAATTATGATTAACACGAGAGACTTATGGGTCAACTGGTTTTAACAATAAAATATATTCAAATGCCACAGCTAATATTTCATTTTCATTTCGAAAAGTTACAGGCGTATAGTCGGTTCTATTGTTTTCATTTTTTCTGACAGAAAAATATTATATTTCAAATTGACGAATTGTCCATTCACATAATTTATTTTTTTTAAGTCATTTTCTTCTTATGATTGTCCATTCTTTTTTCTCACGTGGGATTAGATTATTTCAAATATACGATTCTACTTCATAGACGAGAAGATTTTAGTATGCGGATCTGCTCGCTGAAGGTATCATTTTATTTCGATCAAGTATCAAGTACGATCACGTTACATGAGTATTCGCCAAGTCAGCAGAGGTAATATGCCACGGTAGCAAGGTACCTGGATTATCTCGGTTATGGTGTCCGTCCCAGAGTTGCTGCAGGTGTAGCCCCTGAGGTGGTCGCAAGAAGAATTCACCGAGAAAACGTCGTCCCTTTATTTTAATAAATAATCAAGAGGGACGGAAAGAAAGGCCAGGTAAAATAATGGGCCTAGGTAGATGACCTGAAATACTTTTAAAGGATCCATGGGCGAAGAGCTTAGAGTACGTAGAAGGAAAAGAAGTGAGAAAGACAGTATATTGGGTGACGGAATGCAGAATCCCTGGAGGCTTCACGGCTGCCAATTTCATTTCTTCATTAAGCGTGAAAGGTCGCGTATCTACAAGATAGAGCGAGATAATCCGCAGTACGTTATACGGTCACGGATTAGCACGTATGAAGCGTATCTAGACGAATACTGGTGCCTTGAAGTTTGATTTTTTCGTTGATCCGTCCGAGAGCAAGGACGAGCAAAAGAAGCGAAGGACTTCTATTTCACTGTTTCAGCGAACTCGATTTCTTCTTAATTCGGAACTGGATAAATACGTGAAACGTGGATAATGAACCTCTGCCTCGAGAACATCCTCCAGCTAAGAAAGTGTTCCAAACGGCTCGAATGTCTTTTCTCGCACGAGACATTGGTCGTAAAGGGGGCAAGGCCCAATTATCGGACCTAACGAGAATAGCGACACGCGCGATACGTGCTGTTGGTAATTAGCGAATGTAGTTACAGTTACTTAGGAATACGATTGACATATAATTATCATTATTAATTAATATATTTTCAAGCATAACACTTTAATCAGAAGCTTCCCCCTATTTCTAAATATATCCAGGAATTCTACGTTCCTGTCGTTTTGACGGCAAGTACTGTGATTCAATAATTCTTGGTATAAGAATTATAGACTCTTCGTTGCATTACAGAGGTTTGCTTTTAACAAAATGATGCTCTATTTCTTTTTACACAGCCAAGAGAGCAAAGAGCCGTGTAGTCGACGCCAAGTATTTTTCGGCAAAAAAACCGACAACGTCGCACTCTTATCGCCTTTGCCGCATCCCTTCTGTCTTGAAAGGATGACGAGGAGATAGTAGCTCGACGGGTGCACTGGTACTTGGCGAAAAGGTACAATAAAAAATAGAGAGGGATAAAAAGATATAGATCCATCGCGGCTCAAGAGTAGCCTACACCGCTGTCGCATACGTGTAGCAGATAATAAGTAATAGCATGTAAAGTGGCAGATGTCTGTTCGAAGTATAAGAGACGGACAAGCTAAGTGGCTCGTTCCTTACTGGACTTCGAGCTACAGAAACTGGGCAAAAGGACTGCATTTCTACGCATGGCAATTAACGTGCAGTCTCCCGTATACACAGAGGTAATAGGAGCAGCTTGAAAACACCGTAGAGACAGTCCGATCCTCGAATCGAGATAAATGGATGAGTCTAGAGTTTGTGTGCAGCGTTACTTCCTGGTGCACTTTGCACTTTTCTCAAAGGCACAAACGAGAACTTGGTCCATCGTTACTTTCTTCGCAATCGACATTTCTCAGTCGAAGTTCACAGAACGGTTATCGAATATATCATTATGATTTTTATTTTTCTAATAACCAAACTACTAGAATCGTTACTTGTTTGGTGCATATGCCAAACTTGTGACGTATGATGATCAGGAATCTATAAACACGATAATTCGTACTCTTATAAGAATATTATATTTATTTATCAAGAGCACGAGTACGTCTGAAAGAACAATGAGCATGATACTGGATATGTGCGTACGAACACGGATCTAATATTTAAGAATATATTGCTGTGTACGTGCATTCTATAAGTGCTAAAAATTTTGCAGGACGATGTTTTACGCAGGATTTTTAATTTTTATACATACTGAAATCCGTACTTAAGCGTTAGATGTGTGTGAATGCGTAAGCGACTAAAGCATCATTTAGTTTCAAACAAACGTCCCGGGACCGCCAGATAATTATTTTTCGGTTCTTCGCTTCATGTGTGCTTCTTCCCAAGAGGTCGCACTATACTCGTACAGATTTTCTATGTAAAATTAAACCATTACGCAATATAAAACTCTTAACCTCAGTTAATTTACTGGGTAAAAATTGAACGTTCAGAAGTATAGTCTCATTAATAACTGTATTATGTATTATTTCTTTCTCGAATCGACTATAAGTAAAACTACGCAATCGGGAAGATCTCTAAGGTGGTCCAGTATAAATCATCTCAGATAGGAATACAGGAGAAAAACATTTTATGAAAACTTACATCTCCATCATCTTCAAGTTGAAGACGACATCCAGTCCAGGGACACCTGCTCGAAAAGTATGGAGGGTCACGAAGGATTGTCCAGGACTCGTTCTTATCGCGTTGGTCGGCACGTATAAAAGAAACTCCTAGAATCCGCAGAGATCTACGACCCGGTCGAAGATTCAAGACGAACGGATGTGAGGATGGACAGACGGATGGGGAGACGAGTAACAGCATCGGCATCAGCATCGGCATCAGCATCGGCATTACTAGTAGTCTCAGCGAACTACAAGGAGCGAGGATACACAAGGTACATGCAACTACAGCGTGTTTCGTTTTTGCAGCTATCCACTGGATGTCGCTGCCGTCCATCACCCGCTTGTGGACTTGGTACGCGCGCACAAACGCGCCAGTTTTGCAAATACGTTTCTGACGATATACGGAAAAGCATCTTGTATAGAATCGAAAGATCGGGACGAGTGGGGCTGACAATTTACACTAAGCTCGAACCCTTGTATACCTTTTGGTACCTATAAATGTTGTGATTTTTGCACAAAGGATGCTGGATGGTAGTACCCGATCTTTATACTTGAAAAAGCGTGATACTCACTAAGAAGATATTGATCGCGCATCCTCCAGATGCTGGCTTAGAGACACACGTGTTGAGAAAGGAGCACACGCATGTAACCACTTATCCACGCTCTACAGGAGTTGGTATCTGCGCGAAGTCTGACGACATTGTCGGGAAACGTCTCAATTTAAAAGGAGTTCGATTGAATAAACATACGCTATCTAATGGTTCTGACGGATCTATAAATCGCTGTCCAGTTGATTTTACGATTATATCGATTCGCCCGGCTCTTTCTTCTTGCTTACGTCTGACGTTTAGCGCGTCGTGAACGAAACCTCACGTCACAAATCGCATGTGCATGAGAAAGGAAACACGTGGCTTTGACGTGCACACGCAATAATCGTATTCTCTTTGCTATAGCTGCTCTTATTTTTATACTTTTATTCTTCTCCTTTATCGAAAGTAAAATAAGATCAGCGTAAGAGCAGAAGGAAATGGCAAGACGTTAGTCTACGCATTGTCAATTTCTTATATAATTGAAGTCAGATGTTGAGAAATTTGAATTCGCAAGTTATTGCCGAAGCAATTCTTTATCCCGCAATGTACAGGAACTCGGTCGCTCCGTGTCTCGATAATATAAGGCAGTCGTAGTAAAAGGTTTTGCGTGATCGCGCCGCAAACGATTTATCACGATCGCCACTCGATTCCCATTCATTTTTCGATGGATTACACTCGTCCTGCAAGGCAGTTCTATACGTGCAACACGCAATTTCCAGATCCGTAAATCCGCTTGCTGGCCGGATTATGCGCGTTTCCTTACTGTCGTCTGACAGATATTCTAAACTAAATAGCAAATGGAAGGTATCTACATAGATATTTTATTAGTTCAGGATCGTGCATACCATATAGGTAGATATAGCTTCGGAGCTCAGCAGGTTTCCTTATTTCCCAGGCAAATCACCCGCTTCACTAAAGAAAATGACTTTGGTTTATACGTAGACCGGTTGCCACTCATTCCATTAAGGTAGATCGTTGATACAGTCGTTACCGTGTTTCTATGACTTTTCTTTGGGACACGGAAAGACTCGTTCGAAAAACAGGATAGTTCCTCCAACTAGAATTCCCATTAAGACTTGGCTACGGAGTGTTCCACAGATTAGAATTACCTTTCTTTTCTGGCACAGTAAACCACAGAGTATACATATATCAGATGCATTGTCATTGTTGTTTTTCCACCATCATCGGTAACCCGAATCCATCCGTAATATGAATTGCAAAGTTGCTCGCAGTCAGACGAGAGTGGATAGGCACTGTACTACTTTTCTGTAAAGCGTTCGGCCATCTTCTTCCTTCGAGATACTCGAACGACGACGAACAAACGAACCTATATATCGACTTGGAATTGTCGGAATCATTGGAATTGTTCGAGCAGGCACGGCTTGCGGTCGGACTTCGTGCCTTCATGACGCTGAACGTGCGTCCCTATCATTACTGTCTATGTAAACATACCATTCTCATCGTTGGTCACCGGGAACGGATTCTCCGTTCTATCATGCGTCCAGCATCTTCACGGTGCCTCGAGTCGAGAAAATTGCTAGTCAGCAACATAGGATTCCGCAACAGCAGAGTGTAGATTTCCAAGTGTCTTTCTCGCGTACATGACGCTCTGGGACTGAGATAAAGGTATTCATAAAGAATTAATAATATCGTACGAGTATCTTCGACGGTTACATTGATAAGTTTGAAAATGCCCCCTATCATTTCCCGTAGTACGTCGGATAATGATTTCGTTAGAGTGGATACTTATCACTTAACCGATGTATAATTTAACTGCAAAGCCGCAAATTAGTTATCCGTCCACCATGGCAAGTAAGCAGTTAGTGGGTCCTTTATGACTATGCGTAAACGGCGTCGAGGGGATTGTAGGCCAAGAATTCAGTCATTACGTGCGCGATAATAGTGGTGCAAACCTGACTGTGCTCCAGTACTTTCCACAATTTAATGTGGCTTAACTCCCATTAGTAATTAGTACTTTGTCTCGACGCTTGTAGTAAAAGTATTCCACGAGCCGCCCTTTACGAGAGGCATGTTAAGTTCTTGCTCCAATGTAACCATTGGATTCAGTAATTGCACGCACATGAATTTCCATTTTCAACGGGATACGGTGCAGCGGCAGTCGTGCGTCAAAACGTTTAGAGTCTCCCGGAGATAAGGAAGACGCCACCTAGAAGCCCCTTGGATGAAACTAGTTTTTACTGTGGAGCACATAAATCCTGGGTCACGTCGCTGGTGTGGGTGTTGCACAATTAGAGCGGCCAACGTAAGGCGCGTGGGAGGTCGTGAGGAGACGCGTGGCGAATCACAGAGCAGGATCTCTGCGCATGCGCACTATCGTCGATTCAGGCGGAACGCGACAACAGCGAGCGCACGTTCTTTCCCGTCTTTCCGTAGACGAATGGTTCTTTGGATGGAGATGCTGAATATTTGTTCATCTGCCCCTGCGACTTTAATGAAATTCAGAATAAAATGTTTGTTGCATCCAATGGATTATTTTAGCTCCGGATCCGATTTGTCGTGCCTGATCTTCAGTTTAAACGGGTCTAAGGAGATTCAGTGCATTCAGCAGTTGATGCAAGGTGGTAGCCAGAAAGATCGTTATCGCGGAGGCTGCAGCAACTCCCATTATGATGCATTAATTAATTTCTTGCAGTTTCCATGCTCGCCTCGCAGGAATCATCCCCATCTTTCCAGTCAAGTGAGTCAATACACCTCCGCATGGGTTTTGCTTGGAAAATAAATTAAAGGTACTTTTTTTCCAAAATTCGAAGCACAGTACAAAGTGAAATTGCTCGTCTACTTTCCAACCTCGTAATTTTGTTCACTTTGGCCTAATGGTTCCTCAAAGTGGATTCCATTAATGATTAATCTGTTTCCCGAAGGATGCTTGCTCGAAGAAGATTCTATGGGCTATCAGCCATAGGATCGACGGTCAACGGAGATCGATGGACAGATAACAGAAAAAATATGGGGGTGATATATAATGATAGATTATTATTTAAAGTAGTCACGTTGTATAGCTCCACGGCTGTGTCTACTTTTATCTTTTCGTCTTGTCTTCCTCCTCCTACCCTCTTCCATCTTCCCGCCCTCTTTCACTCGTGCTACACTTGCACCACGTTTCCCCTTGAACATCAGCTGAGGGTATCACCTCCCAGTCCTTCTCAATGAAAATGCCTTTTGATCCACTGTTCAGGATAGCGTGTGTCACTCTCGCGTAGTATCTCAACAAAGCATTCGTCGTGTTATCCAATTGTTTTTTTTTCCAAGAGCAATTAACCTTTCTTTTTTATTCTCGGTCCAATTCAGGTAAGACTTCTTAGTTTCGTTTTATCAAAGCCAAGCCCGAGGCACTCTTCGACATCTACCACGAATCCATGACGATTGTATTCCGAAGGATTTTATAATCGGGATTGCCCGAAAGGTGGCATCGTTAGGTTATCGGTCCTCGGTCTACGTTCTTATCAACAGATCATTATCAACCCGTTAGTCTGTCGTTTTTTTCTTAGCAAATTAAGCGCGAGTTCTTCGGTGGCGCACGCGAGTCTTCATCGGCCTCAGGACCTCTCTCCTCCGTGCTCGGATTCATTCGAATATGATTAATGTTGCTCGTTACACTGAGTTTCCAAATTAGTCATGGCTGTCTCGTTACCGGACCTCGTGAAGTCGCACCTCGCACCTCGTATAACACGTAACATGTAGTAATGACGACATAGCTATTTACGGATGAACGGAAACTCGCATTTGTTTACAATTGTCGAGGCGACATACGTGACTATAAGGAGGCCAGGTAAATTCATATTGTTAATTGGCTCTCTCATTTTGACGCACAAGGCGAGCATGGAATGTTTTTATCGATTAAGAAAGTTTATTACTCCTTTGGAGCTACAAGGCATCTCGAGCCGCTCGCGCTCACCGCGACAGAATTCGACATAATAAAAATTTCGTTATGGATTATTCGAACGCTATTTATGACTCTGATTTCACGTCGTCGAAGTCCAAGGAACTATCGGGGTATCCATCTCGTTTGCGCTTCCGGCTATTCTACTGCTCCATTAATTGACGCTAAGGTATTTTCTGAGGGCGAATGGATTGAGTCATTAAGCGTAAATTGCGGGATTCTCTTTCCAATCGTAATTCTCAAATGGCGAGTTACTATTCTTATGGACGCTCCTACGTATTATGGTGATAATTGATCAATTAGAACGCGGTGCGAGTGAACCGTTTAGGTGAACAACCGGTGAATTTGCAATTTTGCCAAACCAGCCCGATTGGTTTTTACCTCAGGTCACTTTAATATAATATTATTTCAATACAATAGGGGAAGTGTGAGCATTTAGTTTTTTTTATTTTCAAAATATATTTTTGGGTTTTAACATGTATCTACTTCAGCTACTATCGAATAATATTGCAATTATAATTTGACCGTTATCGTAATGAGGTTGTCACTCATATCGATGTATTACGTGATTAGATATTCACATAACCGTCTGATCTTACCACGCATACGTGATAACAGTGATGTAATTGCAATTTAATGTATAGTGTGACGGAGCCAATAGAAATTCTTCAAACGGACAAGGAATCCATGATTAACAATAACGAGCGTGACTCGTCACACCAGCAACACGTGCCAAGAATAACAGTGAAGACCAGAGCAAAGTGAGCCGCTTAAGAAAATGAAATAGTTGGACTAGCAAACCAATGATATTTTAACTTTTTATTGACTTTAAATCAATTCCCTATGAATCATACGTGTTCATGTATCATTTCTATTTTTTGTTAAATTTAATTAAATTTATGGGTGTCCAACTTATTTCCATGGTCTTCCCTGTCTTGCAATAGTCATTATAATTTTTTTTTTTACATTTTACGACCAATCAATTACCACAAGTGTTTATTTTTGTAAACTTCATTTAGAAAAAAATATACTTTAGGAACACCGGAGCAATTCAATATATTTTCCCGGTCCGTATTCGAAACGCGGCAGCTCCTTACAAATTATTGCCTGCGGTGTATATTATCTCAGTGTATTCTATTTCGAGAACAGACGCGTGATAAAAACTTTATTTTATAGTAGTGCTCACAAAGAAATTCTCTTTCTCAAGGACAATGCTGGCTTCTTACCAGATTCGACTTTTACTACATGTAAACGGGAACAGGAGCGGCGCTGAACTCACAAAATTATTGTCTTTCATGTCGAAATTTCAACCTGATTCCTTTACAATATAATGAATACACGTCGTCCAATATTAATATAAAAATATTCCCATGAATTCAGTCGTGCATACATTAATCGATTTCAAGTTTTAACGCACATTCAATACTCGTCACGTTTTACTTATAAAAAATTTGAAAGTCGCGTTTTTATTTTCTGGAAGCAATCGTAAGCAATACACGTGTGAATCGACTTTAAGGTCTTCGTAGTTTTAACTTTTATTAAAGTAATACGTGCACCTCCATCATACATGTTTCTAGTAACCATATGCAAGTTGTATTCTTATGTGATATAAGCGAGTTGAACACAAGCCCCGAGAAATACTCGTCCGTGCCGTCCTTATACTATTGTAGAACCGTGTGGCCAAGAAGTGACGGACGGGGCCTTATCTTCGATCCAGCAGCTTGTCTTGCAGGTAGTAATTAATTATCTGACTAATTTTGACTATCGTACACCCGGATCTTGGCTTACTCGCCCCATTCTCATCCTCATCAATTACTCGTCCACGAACTTAAGACCCACTTACGTCTTTTATGTCACGTTAATTTTTCTCCTCATTGCTTAAACGAACCATGCGCAGGCTATGCATACTTTTATAACGTATATAAATTCATTATTGAAATTTCCAAAACTCTTCAGTTTTAACAGAGTATCGAGAATTTCATTAGGTTCGTCATTTGTGTTGTTTTACATTCGACACGATTTATTTAGTATTATATTGAATGTATGTTATATTATTTATTACGTGATAACGAGCCACTTGTTGATCTCAGATTTGTATGTATATGTAGACAATTAACAGGTTGATTTTTCGCTACATAATTAATGATATTGTTAACCACTTAGCCTAAAATCTTATTGCACCAACATTCAAACTTGTGCAGCTTACAATGCTGTTGCACGTTGGGGAATGTATGCGGTCCGCTTAATTTTCCTATAAAAGTTATAGAATAATTAGGCAGTTTGGGCCCCCGAACACAGATTGAAGGGTTAAGTGGTTCCTGTGCTATGTGCCCACATTCATATGTATGGAAGTATAATATTTTTCTTAATTTGAAATATGCGATAGAATGCAATTCCAATATAACAATTTTCACTAGGCTTCAAATATAGAAAAATATAGTGAAAATATTATAGACACATCAGCAGTGTAGCTACGCGCACGGATAGTTCAAGTAAGAAAGTGATGGACGTCTACGGACTTTTCAGTTTTTGTTTTACTCCGATGTCATTCGCGAAGAACTGATGCTCTGCATAGCATCTATCAGGCATCCGCAAATGGTTTCGATCTCGTTCGTGCAACCGCGAAGCAAAGGCACAAAAAGAAAACTCAAAGTTCGTAGTTGCCACCTATTTCTATTCACCCCTTGCCTCTGATTGGTAATACCTAAAAACTAAGGACTACTACTGCATAAAACTTAAGCCACTTTTATTATCCACGTTTCTTTCAAGTATACTGCCATATGGGTATAACTGCACTCGGTTGATCCACTAATTATGCGACTTCCTATAAACTGATATTTTGTGTATATTATCTATCTATACTTGCAGCAAATGGGGTCGAATCTAATGTGGCAAACGATCATGTTATTAAGTATCATCAAAAGGAAAATTACACGCTAATTGTTTAAAAAATCAGCATGGAATGTGTTATAGACATATTTCGTATAGATTGTAGTTGAGCCCTGCGGAAACTACTTGTTATCATATTACATCTCTTTTTTTATCCTTTCCAGTTTCCTTTGAGCTTATGCGGATATCTACAGTGTGATTCAGAACTAATACGCCAACTGGAATTGGCTTTATTGTAGAAATTAAATGGTATAATAACTTTAATTGGATCTGAATAACCCTTTATATTCTAAGCTGAATTTAAGACATGATATAATTAAGTTGTATGCCGTTTCTTCGTCGTTACTTGTATCTCGCCCCTCCAGATCGAATAAAATGATTTCTCTCTCTCTCTTTCTTTCTCTTTGAGGAGCAAGACTAAATTGAAAAAAAGAAAAGAAAAAGAACTTTTCTTTTATTCCTACAATTGTTAACCTCAAAATACTCCACAATAATTATTGACTATTTGATTATATTGAAGAATTTCATGCTTTTCGGTCTTAAATATACACCATATCTGCGTGTACATACATTATATATGCAAACACAAACATTTATAATCGTAATCGCTATCGCAAATCGTAATGTACAAGCAATCAGAATATAAATATCATGAAGGAAACATATCTGTCCGAAGATACATCTAACGTAAAATTTTTAACAGCCATCGCGAAAACAAGTTATGTTATTTGCACATTGTTATTTGTCTGTAGTCCGAAACGTTATAATCCTTATCTAGCATCTATAGTATCTACTATCTCATAGCAGATACATAGGTAATATAATTTACAGTGGTTGGATGCTTTGTAAAAGTTCTTTGCACAAGAAACCGCATCGCATTTTACGCAAGAACGAAATTCGCAAATGCACAATGACATCGTAGGTGTAATAATGCGTGGGCGAGTCTGTAATATATGACGCAGGTGTCATACGCCTTGAACTTTACATTGTTACGAGTGAACGTAATTAGAGAATTTTCTGTCATAATATACGAGTCCGCGTATCGTTTAGGGATCGGGCAGAATGTATCCGAAGCGGGTAATACTTTTGTGAAAAAAAGAAGAAAATTTCTTTATTGCATCTACATATGCATATACATATATGCAGTGCTTACGATCGGCGCTCCGGATAGAAACGAGAAAATCATTCGCTCTCCAACTCTGTTACCACTGTGGATATTGCGAATTGATTTTGTGACTGCGAATAGTTCATAAAGAAATGCCGACGCGTTTTGTGATAGCGCATTGTATGCAAAGGAGCCTTAGAAAATGTAGCCACCGATATTCCACTTTCAACTGCTATAATTTCCCACAGCTAGGTGAAACGTAGTCGTGCAACGGTGTGGACTGTATATGAACGTTACGTAGGCGTACGGAGTGCCCTAGCTCGTGAAGTTTATTCCGTACGACGACATATCGAGACGCACCGCACACGCAGACGCACGAAAACACATGGAGATACTTTGCGAAAGCAAAGAGGCGTATCAGATGCAGTTCGAAAGATACGCCGTATATACACTTTACGAAAACATTTCGTCTCGGATGAATTGTACGTTCGTACGTAAGCGGTTGCATAATTTTTTCCAACGAGAATATACGCGAAGAAAAAAGTTTACTATGCACGATTCCTTTAGGTATATATTTTGGTAGAAAAATCAATGGCAAGTTTTGGACAGTTTAAATGGTGGGTCAAAGGTTAATGGTTCAATGTCTCCCGTTTAGGATACTTTTCTTTCTTTCAAACACAATGCGAAGGATTCTCGAGTGGCCGACACTGTCCGGTTACATTGCAGTTTCCGCTGCGGCATTGCTATTGCGGCGAACACGCAATGCGAATTCCAGGCAGGTGCTCGAATTACTTCGTAACCCGAAGAAAAGTACACCGCGACCGATGCATTAGCTGTTAGCAGGTTGGTGTTACGTATCTGCAGCACGTTTGTAGAAAAGAATTTGTCGTTCTCTGGTATGTTCAGTGCATGTGGCTCGGTATACTTGTACGAGATATACGCACTTATGTATGTATTCGTTTCCCGCAATAGCGTATATAACGCAGCAGAGCACTTTATGAATATAATAGCACGCGTAAAGTATCGGTGCATGTTGTACTTAGTTCAATACTCTACAACCAATCAACAGTCATTTTTCTTGGACCTGTGGTCTAGTTGCCTTTAACCTTCTAGTCGTGTTCGGGTTTATTTCGAACCAGGGTATTCTTAAAGATTATGTACTTTTTTTTAATGCTATGGATAAGAATCTGATAGTTTGTGATTTTCAATTTTATTTTATAACTTTTTTACAAATTTTAGTAAATAAAATGACTCGAAGAAAAATATTAATGAGAGTTATAAAAAGAGGTATTTTTAGACAGAAAACCGGTCAAAGTAAACCCGAAACGAACATGGTTAGAAGACTAAGTAAAACGGATTAAAAAGGTAACCCAAGTCGAAAAAAATAAGCTTCAATTCTAATGGGTCTGACTTCCTTCTTCTTACACCCAATACTGGTTGTTCGATAAATATGTAAGTCCAGATGAGTTTCATCTCAGTCTCTTGGTGCGGATCTATGTAGGCCCATTTTTTGCGTATTTCAGGCTGAAACAAACAACTGATAAATCGTGTTCTCGTACTGCTGAGAAGAAGAAAAAAGGATCGAAATTGGACTTATTTTTTGACTCGAATGGGTTGCCATTGAAACTTAAGAGGTTTATTTTTGAAAGGTACCAAAGCATTGCTGACAGAAATCACACCTGTCTATAAAAAATTGTCCATAAGAGCTGTTGAAGTTTTCGTCATTTTATGTTAATCACACGGATGTACTGAATATATAGAACAGCAACAAGTAAATACATCTTTTACCTGCATGCGTTGTCTATTCGCATATGAGGATCATTCGTAGATACAATCGTTATACGACCTCGGGAGTAAAGCGATTAGACGAAGCATCCAATTCATCATCCGCGAAGGCAAGGTCGCAAAGATCTTGGGCTTAGATATGTTAAGCTTTTTTTTTTTATTTCTGAGCCAATTGTAAATGTCGAAAGAAAAGGAAGTTCATCGTCGTCGAGAGGAACGACATTACTTTCCGATCGAGCGAAAGACTTTGCGTTCCATTTGCCACGGACCGGTTCGATCGGATCAATAAATTATATTTGTTCCTCCTGCTTCTTTGTTCGTTTTGTCACGTGGAATGCGACTGCCCGACTCGGCCGACGTTCCGAGCAAATCGCGACACACCTTTAATAAACACTTTTCGAACGATCCAACTTCTATGGAAATGCCTGGCTCACGCAATCGGTACAAAACTTGAATTACATAAAACATAATTAATCACATATTCAGTAAGTCCTAAGTTTACTGCTTTTTTAAAAAAATGTGAATGTCATTCATGCTCCATCGGCCATCGTCAGAGTTTTTCCAAACAAAACACCAAGAGGTCGTCCGTCATTGAGTAATCAGGTTCGCAATCGGTTGCAAAGATGGGAGCAAACCAAATATAAATATTCGAGAGATGATGGAGCAGAAGGTGGAGGAGTGGAAGGAGATTCAGCGGAGGCGATATCGCAGGCAGGGAGTGAAACCGAGTTAGTTCAGGAGCATGAGGAAGGTGCGGTGGATGAGGTAGGACTGCTTCAGGAGGAGACGGGTTTAGAAGAGAGGATGGCGTAGGCTTGCGGGAGGTGAACGCACGATTATGTGATCACTGAAGGATGCACTGGTTCTTTTTACTATACACAAAACTAGTTTACATCGAAGGAGTTGAGACTAAGACTACGGTTCGGTGTCGACAGCCGATCTGATTGGATTTATCAGAGGCAGATGCGTTACGACGCGGGTTCTGGGACTCGATGCAGAACTTTTCTTCTTCGAGTTCGTGAGATCAAATCGTGTCTCTTCGATGAAGCGGGGCGACGGGGTGGGGTATCATAGCGTCTTCAAACGCTCGCCGAAAGGAAGCAACGTAAACAGCGTCGTTCTGCAATTTTTCTCAGTGATTCAATAATATTTTTATGCTGTTGGAGAAATCAGAATAAGCAACCGTAGTAGAGAATAGTTTCGATATTTCGATTGACTTTAGTTCATTTTGATATCGAGTTCTTAACTAATATAGAACAAATCTATCCAGAGTTAGATGAACATTCGAGGAGAAAAGAATCCTATGTGCTGATAAGCTAATTGTAATATAATCATAAAATACTTGAAAAATCGATACTGCTTGCATTTAACTTCACATGGTTGCGATTTCATGGCAATATATTTTCCCTCTAGATTCGCTAACGTTATTTTGAAAAAAGTATTTCAACTTGTAAAATCTATCCGATGCAACTGAATGTGAGCTGCACCTGGTAGGAAGCCTTGTCGTGTTTTACCTGAAGGGATGCCTTTCGCAACGAACCGTTTTACGGGTCCGCGAACTACGATGTATACGCATGCACATACCTACGTGGTAACAGGCGAGTAATTCCATTGGGATACGTTCCGGTGTCTGGGCACTCTGAAGAAGAAGATCGAAAGAGAGTAAGGGAGAAAGATTGAGAGATGGTTAGCGACGAGAGGAGTAGAAACGCCGAGAGAGCATCTCGGAGAACGAAATAGAGAAGAAAGTGGTAGAGAAAAAAAGAAAGAGAGACGAGGAGAAGAACACCCCCCGGAGAGCAGCGAAGCCACCCAAGAAGCAAACTCACCGATAACTTGTAGGACATAGAGCGGCTTTGCTATTCAAGCTTAACGCAAGTAATCCCATAAATTGCTCAGAGTCAAACCAGTATCCCAGATTCCCGTGGAATTGTCCTTTACGAGGGGAAGAATCGGTAACGATCTTAACCGCTCGGAGGTTGAAGATCACGTTCGACGACGAGAGAAACGTGAAATGTCTACGCGAGCGGATTGCTCTAAGGACCGAACTAGAAACTTTGAAATTTCTTGATAAGACAATTTTTAAACGAAAATTATATTTAGATAAGAGTTAGAAGGATTTAACTAGCGAAATGGTAATTCCAGCTATTGTTTTAACAACTGGCCAGACCACGCTGATAAGAGATCCTGGGAAACAGAGAGATTCTCGTGGTGGCACGCACGTTGCGCTTAGCCACATTATAAACAAGCGTTAGCGCACAGTTTGACCGGCAACGATAGCGTTGTGGGCAATACGGTCAACAACGTGGGTAGACATATATACCATGAGCTTTCTGTGTTATACTGATACAGTGTTGTACAAGTTTACTGAAAGATTTACGCGCATGTATGAAGTCATTTTGCAAAGTTCTGAAGTCATAATTGAGGCGGGAACGCAACGGAATTCGAGGATATCAGCCTCGATGCGAAACAAATGGCCATACGATAATGACAAAATTACGTCATTTCTGAAAGGTCAGTTGGGTTACTTGGTTGAAAATAAGCAATTCCATCTGATGAATTGCCAGGCCGATTCACAATGTATATTTGGCCTTAGTATATTTATACGTAATGGATTCCGAAAGTATTGCATATCGTATGCAGGTAATTAGAGAATTACTTTTCAAAGCGTAACTCATCGTTTCGGACAATTTTTCATGTTATTGTCTAACTCGGTGGAACTTTGTGACTGGAATGAATACGATGTTTCGTACTTGGATGACGGAGTACACGGAAATAGATCCGGACAAGGATCTGGTAAGATATGTAGAGTTTGCGTGCAAGAGTAACGGCCTTTCCTATAAAACTCTTTCATTCCAAGAGCGTCTTCCTTTTTCAAGGAGACTATATCGACGCGGCATTCATCTTACAACGACAGATCCGCGTTACCATTGACAGCCATTCTTACTAAGATTAAACCGTGAAATCACAAGTTAGTTCTATCGGGTAGGGTCAACAAGCCTTGAATCACATTCCTCTGCCAGCTTTTTTCAAGTGCTAGATAGTAGCTCGTCATTGTCAGGAGAACCTGAGACCAATCAAAATGGTCACGCTCCATTATGAATTTCAAAATGACTACAAGAATCTTTAAATTTCAATCTGGACAAGAAAAAGGAGTTACTATAAATATCCTCAACTGGTACTATGAAAACTTCATGCAGGACATCATTACGGTGTTCTCGGTATGAACGTCGAAGTTAACTCGATCTTGGCAAGGAGTTCCGCAATAGGTGTGTTCAGGCTGCTGCCGATGGATATGAGCCACGTGGTTTGACAAGGAGTGATGATTGAAAAGGTAACTCGGGGTCCTTCGGACCCCAGCACAGTAGGAAAGCCGAGATTTCGATCGACGGTTGATCGGTGTTAGGGCCCTACCAACTCGTTCAATTTACAACAATTACAAAGCACAATACAACTGCTGGGCCTTACCATCACTACCGTCACTCTTCATTGTCTGGATCCTCGGTGGAAGAAAGGCCCCACTGGCAGACATTATTTCTATCCAGCTACGCAAAGGATTTTCTTGTAATTTTCAGTTTACTTAATGCTCCAAATATATCATATATAACTTTACTTTATCTCCATGATATTGATCCGCGAATTTCATAAAATATCAATTTAACGTAGCCTCGTTCCATCCTGTATACATTATGGTATTAGGAAACAAGCGTGCATCTATTCTTAGAATTCTTTGAACAAACTATTAAAGTACTAGTCCTGTATCGAGCAAATAATAAAAATGTGATATCAATCAACATCAGCTAACATTGTACGTGCATAGAAATTGAGAAAGGTAGGAAAAGTAGCAAAGTGCATTCGTATCGAGTCCATGAGGTTTGAGCAGGCACTTCGTGGTAGGAGATAATACCTTTGGGTTCGGAGCGCGCATTGCTTCACCAGGAACGGCAGCAAGGTAAGGAAGGCCCAGCATGAGGCCCCTGCGAAACGAACGATAGTACCACAGAGTGGGATCCCGTCTCATAATCATTATTAAGAGTCGATAGCTCATTGTGTCGCGATTAGGCAAGAGCAATTATCGATTGTTGTCGCTTAATGCGATTAATCGAACTGATTCGGGAGCAATCGTGACTGCCGACTCCTTGGCGGGTCGACCTACGGTATTTTACTTGGGCGTGAGCGGACGCTAACTTTGCACCGCTTTCAGAATCCTATCTAGTATCTGCCTAGACTCGGACCCACGATTCCAGGGTTACGCCGGGTGGCAAGCCTTTAGTCTGTTAAACAGATGCTCGTGGTGCAACTGCGATGCACGAATCACTTCTGGCGATTGGCAATAACACGCTATTTCCTGTATTCTAATACCGACAAAGGAAATAATAAAATAATGCAAAAATTGTTTAAATATTTTGAAAAAGACTTTCACATAACGCTAATAGGACTAAAATATTTAAAAGATAATTCAAATAAATAAATCGGACGAGATGAAACTTTCTAGGAACAAATCATCATAGACAGCCAATTCTTGAGTAAAGAATTTATAGATGTATTGGTAATCCGAAGTCTAACGTCTGATAAAAGAAAAGAAAACAGACTGCACTACGCCTTTCAAGCTGGGCTGTACGATCGAAGACTAAATATTTTGACTCTGGCCCACATGAATATACATATGTATGCATCGTGCAGCAGCCGATGCGGCAATGCGTAGGCGATCAGTGCGTCTATCAAGGATCAAGATAGTTGCATCTGAAGTAGCGCATAGTAGTACGTCACAACGAACGTATAGAAAACAGTAAAATGGAAATGAACCGAAATTAAAATATCTGAAAAATTAAGTCAGCTAAACATCGAAGGGCTGCCGAAAATCAAGAGCGTTCGATTACAGCATCTTTGCAATAAGGATTTTAACAGTAGACAAGAGACTAGACATGGGAACCAATTGTCATTTCAGTTATCAAGATTTCATCCCATCAGAACTTGCTAGAACCGTTATATTAAAATGCATAACAGTAGTCGCAAGTCGCGGGTCATCGCAGCAGGTTCTTTCGGGTCAAGCTCGTAACAAGCACAGCCGTGTGTCGTGACGGTTATGTGGGTGTCAACACCGTTCCAAGAATTGTTCTATTTTAAGAAAGAACGTGAAGCGGTCCAGTGATCGCGGATCTGATCCAGTGATCTATTGCAGGATCTTGTCTACCTCCTCCCCTAGATCCGCGATCGAGTTCCTAGTTCCCCGCGCGTCTCGTGCCGCTCCGCCATATCGATCTCAAATGTTCACGTCTTTCATGGATTGCGCGATCGGACGTCACGTCTCCCTGGAAAAGCAATCAGGATGCCGAAGTCTCTACGTGCCTCGAAAAGCTGCTCCCAATTAACAATTTTATCGTAAGCTAATCACAGTTCCTAGAATAGAGTCATAGCGATCGATCGCGTCACCGACTTGAACTGCAATCCGGAGACTCCGCCGTCACCGATCGTTGGATCGGAATATATTAACTGGCTACACCGATCTTTAACGTGGGCATCTATATCTCATGGAACATTACGCTTGCAGGCTGCAAAGGTTTCACGAAAGGAAAACTTCAAGATTTTTTGTAATAGCCAACATTGCCTTAGCGATTCGCGACGTGCGTCCGGACGTCGGAGAAAGGCGACCTCCTCTCGTCGAAGATAGAAGGTGGATAGGAGGACCGGGGACAGATTGTAAAGCATGTTAAAGGGCAAATATCTTGGTAATTCAATGAGCTTTTACTTGACGCATTAATAATCCGTGCACCTACGCACTGACGTGTTTCAGAAAGTGTCCGGAGTTGGTGAGTTAGAGGGACACATGCGCGCTCTGCTAGCGTGGGACTACGAGGAGAAGGACCAAGGGCCTATACATGCATAGAGGGGAGGAAAGATAGAACCTCCTTATAAATATAGTCTCTATCGGACGTTGGACATTCCGAAGGGCAGACTGTGCGTGCATATTTATGTGTACGGTGATCGATCACCGTGACACATCGAGATCTCGTGACAAGCGATCGTGCGACGCCACGATCACAAAATCGTAAGAAATGTGCGCCTTACCAGCCCGCGCGTATGATCCGATCCGACGCTAAACCGTTTTGAAACCAAGTGGAAAATATTGCTCGGACCTTATTAACGCGGTCCTGTAAACCGTGAAGAACGAATCGGGATCGCCTTTACTTACGAGCCGCCGCAACGCCGGCGTCAAATTCATCTCATGGTAACTCGTAGCCTGGTGTCCTCAAACTTTACATATCCGACGTCCTGGAGAACATTCAGGAATCGATATCGATGTTCATCGATGTTACGCGATGATCATTCCCTACTTTGAGTACTTATTTCATTCGAAACTGTCAATCTGTCAAATTATTTTATAAAATGTTTAGTTTGACAAATACTGCAAATAGTTTTTTCATAGTAGATTCTATAAATGACGTGGGAAATTCTTGCTACCATTTTCAATGTAACGCATTTGATTGCCAATACAATCTGGAAGAGCAAGTCAAGAATAAGTCGGGAGAGTCAAGTTGAGGAGGATCACGCAATTAGCACCGTTAATTGGACTGGTATCGAATAAAGTTAGCTAGCTAGGTTTCCTTTATGAAGACATTAGCTACTACCTAAGTGGACGCCCCACAGTCGAAATGCGCCATTCATAGGGATAATCTTTGCAACAAGTAATGGTAGGTAGAACTGGATATGGGGAATCAAGAATATATATTATAGTCTTTCCATAAAATCATAGAAATATATTTCAATGAAAGAACCGTGCATATACATACTTGCTAAGAAAAATTTTATGTAAATCCACGTGTACCTCGTTAAAGATTTCACGGTATTCGAACTGTGATAAAAGCGCATCGAGCTCATGGACCGACCATAAGTAGTGATTAAGTGGAATATTCGCGAACATTTAATAGAATAGTCAAGAAAAGCCGATCGATTGAAAAGGCATTTCGCTAACGATGAGCGTGGAATTGTACACATAGCAGTACTCGTTATCGGCGATACAAAACTATGAAAAGAAAAATAAAGGATACGAATCGAAGTTATTGCGCAGTTAAGTCGATAACCTACGGTCTAAATTGCAGGCGCATTTGAATAACAGAACTAGTAAATATAAGATAGCCACCACGGAACGGAGAAAATGGAGACAAGGAGACAAGGAGAACAGACGAAGGAACGTAAAGAGACGAAAGAGTTGTGAAACTGGAAAAGGTGGGTACTTGGGTACCTGACTGCCTGCCTTACCTGCGTCTGCCGGCACAGGTACCTAACTCGTTACCTGTACAACCTTGCTGGAAAAGCGGCGACGTCGGAGTCGAAGTTATCGTAGCAGTTAAGTCGATAACCAACGATCTAAAGTCCGAACCACCCGCGTTCCGCTGTTCCAGTGTTCCAACGTTCCAGCGTTCTAAAGGGTATCTGCCTATGGCCGGGGTACAATAAAATCTCTCGAACGAGGACGACGCCGCCGGGAGGAAGAAGTTTATAAGAGGAAGAAGAAACATTAGTGAAGGAAGCAAAAGAAAGAAAAAGAATATAAAGAAGAACAGTAAGAAAGGATCAGTTGAGTGGCATGGGGTTCCGAGTCGATGATCGCGCGGTGACTTTGCTTGTCGTTTCCTCTTCGTTTCCGAATAATCAATATTCGAGGTGACTGCATATAAATATTTTAATGTGAAATAGTGCCTTGAGATTCGTAATATTATACAAGTGTTCCATGCTTACTACTGGAAGAAATCCCATGCGAAAACCAAAACGTGCGAATTCCGAATACATGAATAACTAACTTTTTTATAAATTGCATTACGTCTGACTTACTGTATATGTACTTGTACGTAGACACAGAGGGCGTGATAAACGGGAAATACCTTACAGGAATGTAATGAGGCACCGACTATATGGTAGCTACACGTATTATACGAATCGTTCGATTCTGATGGTGACTTCTTGAGTCGTGACGCCTTGCAATTCGCTTCGGAGCAGCGAGACGGATAAGCGCAGTCTCGACGCAATCTAAGTCGCGGTTACGTCAGGTTTGTTCATTGTGCTTTCTAGGGCGTCTCAGGACTCTTCGTAAAAATAACTACGTGCGACTCGCGGCGATTCGAGAAATAGAGACTGAAGAGGACGGAGTATGCTAGATTTTATGTATAGGTAGGTAGGTATAGAGTAGGCTAGCTAGATACCTCACAGGACCCCAAGGACGCTGTGTCATCCTTACAGGAAGGGTGAACGATCTTGAAGATTCGCTTTTTACACTCAATCAGGATTGAAATTCACTCGGTACTAAGATCGTATTATGAACGTTGTAACGTTGAAACGGTTTTTGTCCAATCGCACACTTTGTACAAGAAGTTTCCGGAAGAGGTCGAACCGATCATCGTGTAGAAATTGGCTGATCATATATTATAGTATTATACCGATACTCGTTAGTATATCTGTACTGTACCTATTGGTAAATACTGGATCGAATCGGTAAAAAATGAATAACAATTATTATTTTTAGACTGATTATTTATAATTGTTCTTATGTTCCAATAGTTCTTAATTATATCTGGGAGGTCAATAACTATACATCAACGAAACAATAATTGTTGAAATGCGTTTGTTCCAAATGATTTCGACTACCAAGAAGAAACTTACCGTGAGTTGATGATTGAGCCGCTGAACAGTTTCGCGTTCGATGGGTCTGACGTGCAAGTCGCCTGTTCGCGCGTTGAAATCGCCCGGCGCATTGCTGGCGCTTGTTGAACTCACCACTTCGCAAAGACAAGCACACTTCGTTAAGGATATTCCGTAAGTAAATCCTTCAAAGAGGACTTCGCGCCGATCTCGATGAACGTCGTCGAGCCGATTGGCAAGTAAGTAGATAGACAGTGCACTAACCCTACTTTTACCGGTTTGTTTATGTAACGCAACACCTCCGACGTTATAACCGCATAATCATACACGCTGAACACTCAATGCTTTTAGCTACTTTATCCCGTGAATCGGAATTCTTCTCACCTGCTTTATTTTCTCTTCCGTTTGACCAAGATCAAGAGGCTATGCTATGTAACACAGCGACCACGATCAATAAGAATCCACTGGCAGTTCACACATAGTTTTAACTATAAATAATAGGACTCTGATATCTGCAACCTTCATTCGGCACACTTCATTAAGGATTTCTTTAGCATGCGGGAAATAAATTTTAAATCAATTTATAACATGTAATTTTGTACGCGGTTGTAAACCATGTTCGATAGTGCACTTGACTCAATTAATGAAATTGCGCGCAACGTTCGTTAAATGCCAAAAGCCATAATATTCTTTGATCTCTTTAGGAAGTCGTTACTGTCGGTTTTGACTTTTTATCGTCTCACTGTTGTGTATTTACTTCAAATAGATATTTCCTGCCACAGTCCGATAAAACATTTCACTTTGAAATTCTTCCAGGAGATTTAAAACATGGACGACGATTTCACATTTGAACCAAAGTAGATCTTTCGCGATCCCCTTTATTTTTTTATTTTTACGTTCAATCGCATAATCATTCCGGAGGTGACACAGACATTGAATTCTTTCTGTTAACTCCTTACGATCCATCTTCCGTTCGTTGATCAATGACACTTAGTTCTTGATTATCTCCACTTAGATCTGTGTTAACGATCGTTGAGACGTCCCTCTTGACGACATAAGCCGATGATCCTGTCCTTTGGTAAACACTGACAAAAGAAAGAACGTCCTAGAAGGCTTCGAGCATCCCTCATATCGATTCCAAAAACGAACTTCACGATTCTTAGCATGCCGTTGAACCATTGAAATGGAAGCTCCTATTGAGAGAACGAGATTCGAATGATTTATCGTATCCTGCAGCATGCTCACTTCAAGACGATGACGATATCCTGTGCAAAGCAGAGCAAAAATGTTGATATTCTAGAAAGCCTCGTTGCTCCAATAAGCTGCTCCGTTTATTCCCTGCTGAGGTTAAGGTGGTACCACGAATTATCTTGTCGCTAATTTTCAAGACCGAGTCTTAGCCAATCGCGTCATCCATGCCAATCGGGTTGTTCGTGGAAATATATAGAGCGCTCCGTGGAGTTAGTTGGGTCGACTGGGTCGCTAGCGGCTCGATTCACCTTGATCTCGGGATGACCTTGCTCCTCCTGAACGACCTCCTACTCGTAGGGACAGCGGCGAACGACTGAAGGCACTGTCGGAGATCCTCGCCCGATGCTGCGGGACCAGAACGGGCCCGGAACGGGCCCCGCCAGCCGATCCACGATCCACGATCCACGCCAACTTCAGCACCGTTCAGGACCCGTTCAGCCGCTTCACGGTTTATCCGAAGGATGCCGTGCGTGCTTGCTTGCTTCCCCCCTTCCCTACTTCTCGTGACCCCTCTTCGCCCCTTCCCTCGCTCCCCAGGAGCACCTCCCCGCGATGGCCCCGCGCACCTTTGGCCCCCCACAGACCTTCCCTTGCAACTGTCTGTCCTCCCTCCCGCCCCCGCGGCCTGATAGCGCGCAAACAGAGAGCTGTATCATGAGGCTGTACCCCACTGGTCCTCCCCACTGTCTATCCACTGTGTACCCTCCTGTGTGTCCCCCGCAGACCGCATCGCTCCCGCCACCACTCTACCCGGGCCCCCCTGCGAAGCTCCGGAGGTCTGGCCCAACCTCTGCGTCCATCGGGAGCCAATCCCCGAGTCTAACGTACGATCTAATACCGCGCGGTGCGTCAAAGAGGGGCGTATTATTGCTTGTATTATGCGCTCGGGGGCACCTACTGTTCAGGAATATCTTCTCTCTCTCGAAACCTCCGAATCCCCTCCTTCTTGTGGACACCCCCCCTCGCCCGGCCCCAGACCCACTCGTTTGTCCTGACATCAGAGCGTGCCCAACCTTTTGACCCCGTTGACCAAGCAACACGAGAGAAGAAGCATGTCCGAATGGAAAACTCACCTCTAATCGGTCATCGCATCCTTTTGAAAAAGGATTAAAAAACAGTGGTTCAAGACCATACCGAAAGAGGGTATTGCCTTCGACGAAAGAATATAGAAGATTATAAAAATTATTACCTTCTTATTTCAGACTTCTTTTTAAATTTTTTAATATGATTGTTTATAAGCGCTCTTTACGACAAATGTTTGTGATCGGTTTAACTTAATTTTCATTGACGTTGAAGTAGTTGACAGATTTGATTTCTTTGTTGTATACGTCAATTTCAATTGAGAAACAAGAAGTTTTATGGATAAACTGTGCCGCTCGAAAATCAGAGGAATAATTTAGACAATAAAAAAAAATTAACCATGCGAATCAATGCATTAAAAACAAGCAGTCTTTTTTATAATATTACATAAAGTTGTAAGGAAATAAAATATTTATTAAAGGGTTAGGACAAAGTTTTGTATATTTATTATTCAGGCGTGTCAAATATATTTCAAGTTATTGTAATATAGAAGTGTATAAAAGGTAAGAATATTGATATAATAAATATTTTTTATTCTTAATCTTACAATAAAGTGCACTGATAAGGTAATTATATTATTAAAATATACCATTAACGTGATAACGGGAACAACAAAATAATGAACGCTATTCAGTGAGACTACAATATCTGAAATTATATATATAAACTTAGTGACGTTCCATTATTAGTATCGACACTGCCAAGTTCACTTATTCAATTGCAAAAAATGCACAACTAGTCAGACGTGCAGCATCGTTCATCGCATGCAACGTGTTCTCCCATCTCGACCATTAAGAAAAGAATCCCTAGATAGAACGTCGATATATAAGAAGCAGATAGTAGCTATCGAATCAGTCGATCGGGGATCTGGTTGCCTAGAGGGATTAGCATAAAATTCCACAGTACACTTTTTCTCTGCCATTTACAAAGACTCGGACGCTACATTCCAATGGGGAAAACAATAAGGCGCGTCTTTCCTAATTTTGCCAAGAATATCACGGCCGTATCATATTAAAATTCGAAGACATCGCGTGCGATCGATCTAGAGGTTGCTTGGTATTATCGGAAAGACTACGGCTACAAGGGCTCCCGCGGTGGCAACAGCGATCATATAGCAGGCCTCTTCTCGGAAACAAAGTCATTACTAAAGAAACACCGTGTACAATTCTCTTGTAATATAACTATAACGCGCGTTCACTTATCCCTACCTAAGTACAGAGGATCCTACATCATATCGAACAGTATTGCATTATTTGTATGGGAATGCGTACGCCACGACACGGTAGCTTCTCATTGGGTTACCTTGATGAGAGAGAGTAGGAAAGAGAATCCCATTTATTTTTCTTCCAAGCCCCAAAAGAATTCCTAAAAATAGATTTCTAATGTACAAAACAGTTTCTTGTATTGTACAAATTCAAGGAATATACAATTAAGTGTAGATTAAGAGGGAGAATACAGAGCCTTGAACTTATATACGATGAAAATATTGCGTTATACAATCACCAGCAGCTACATCTGATTATGAGTGCACTGTAACGGAACAAGTCAAGGAATCCCGTGTGGTCCTGTGTACCTAATCAAAGATACTTGACTTGCTTGGATCATACCGATCTTTTTGTAACGTATTTACTTCAATTGGCTATGTGCGTTCGCACACAGATCCAACATCTGGGCATGTATTTCTATGCACGTGCATTTTATCAGCGCTACCAATTTTGCTGCACGTCGTTTTTTGTTAAACTTTTTGTTTGTACGTAAACTAGGATAATGCTCAGATATGTGACATGTGTGCAGGCGCATGTAACGAATATGGCCGTTATTGACGTTAATATGTTGATTTTGAAAAAAAGGTATCATGGAAAAGCTGATGCGCTTGGCATGCCAGGCGGATTATTTTTGCGATCAAATAAAACCTGCAATGCTAAAGACGTACGTAAAGACATTTAGACGGGTGGCGTCAGAATTACGTTCGAAGGACCATCGAGAATAAATCAAGAAATCGATTGATATACCGACGGAGATAAATCGGTGGAGGTAAGGGTACGATTAGCATAATCCGTTGTCGATACCAGGTGGATAATCGGCTGCGTGGATGGATAATGAGCGTGATCACTTTTGCCAACGTCGTGCCAACAAATTAAAAACATCGCGCTGACTCTGTCCTATGGAGCGTCCATCGGCATCGGGTCCTTTGATATTCAGATCAGACTCGCTTGTGTGTCTTTGCCATCTCTCTTTATAGGTGCTACGCACGTGCACATTGAACTATCTCTGCGCGCTTAGCTATGCCCAGAGGAGAAATTGCGTGTAAGTACGATCATAAGAAAGCACCAAGCATACCGACTCTTATGCACCTTCATGATGCAAATAGGTCGTCCTTGAGTTCTAACATTATTTTAATGATCGATCCACGATGGCATTGCGTATCGTGCTGATATATAAATTTAAATCTGCCGAAAATTTTCCTGCCTATCGTATGAAATCAATGTTGCATACACAGTGACGACTAATGCATCTGTACGTCATTGCAGGTTTTTATGATCTTTACCGGAACTTTGATTTTGACAATTCCACGCCAATGGTTACAATGCATTTTTGCTATTATAGCTTCCTGTGCATTCTACGCTAGCAGAACGCAGCCTCTGTCTCGGTACCCCCTGCAAATTTACAACCCTTCCAAAAGGAACCCCCTGCGAGACTGACCCACTGGGACTGGGTTGCAGGTGATACGGTGTCCAGTTGTTGCTCGTGTGCATCACACACTTTTCGAATGACGCGTCTACATATGAGTGCGATGTCATCTGCTGACCGATCCGGTTCACGGTAGTACCGTGGGAAGATGCCACCGGTTATAACGATTAGAAATTGTCCAGTCGATACTCGAAAAATTGAGTGAGTTGCTGGGCAATAGTTTTCCTATGCAGAAGGAACAGTGAACACCTCTGGACAGTGGCTATCTTCATTTCTATACGGATGCTGGAGCAGTCTGTAGCCTCATCGGAATATACAATAATTCTATCTAGTATATAGGGTGGATCATTCATCTTTATTGAATATAACATCAAGTACACGTACAGCATATAAATATAATTGTAAATCGTAATATGAAAGTAACTAAAGTTTTACTTACCCTCGTCTTATGACTTTGAAAATATATCCTGCGATATAATTGATTTTATATACAAAAGTGATACATCAAACAAGTTGGCACAAATATTTCCAAGAAAATTTATGTAGAAAATATAATATTTCAAACAGAGAAATATACATTGTTAATTTGTAAATATAAATATTTAATAGTGGTTTATCATTTTCAAAAGGTACGAAAGATACGTAAATCGGAGACACCATATATGAAAACCAGGCACAACCCCTTCAACACCTTACGGCGTGAGATTCGGCCGCCCCTGAGAAGTTATTGACCGAACCAGTTTCTCGAGCAGGAGACCAAGCATCGTCCTGGCACATGGACAACATTTTTCTCTACGTTACTATCTTCGCTGGGGGTCTCCTATAATTTCGATGCCTATGGGAAAATCTTCCTTGATTTTCAACCGCGGACACCTCGAGCAGCTGCAAGGAATTTTTATGTCATAGCTCCATGCAAATAAGATCATACAGCGTTCAATTTATTAGCTTGAAAAGTAGAAATCATCTGCTGCAACACACGCACCAAAGTAAATAATTAATCGCTGACGTAAATGAGATTCGTTCAACGCCCCTCTGACATTATTAATCCAAGCAATGGAGATCGTGGAGCACGTTGAATTTTCTCTGCGATTTCTATTTCCGAAACTTTCCCATCGCACTCTCTATACACGGTGATAAATCTATAGTCGTGTACGCTAAACCTGATAAAATCAAAGATCCCGCGATGCTCTCATAATGGCATCGATAGATCGGATTCTTTAACGAGAGTCTTTAGCGTAATAACGAGAACGAATTTAGTTGTTTCTACGTTCCATTTCGCTATGCTGGTTCGAACACACCTTTTGCAGATCGTGCACAGTCAAAACAAATTCGTTTGACTGCTTCCAAAGGACTTTTAATTTTTCGTCCATTCCGCTGCGGAGCTAATGAAGATGTCACCGGTCGGCGTCGGAGCGACATCACGTTCACGGTGTCATGGTATACCCCCTGCAGTGTTGGGCACGCGATGCCATTCCTGTGCGGCGCGCTTGGCGCTTTAGTACTAAATGCGCGTCTGCAATTTATGGGGTGCGAGAGTTGACACACCATCATGAACTCATCATGTCGTACCGCCTTACCATATTCTGCCACTGTGCAACTGTCTTTGAATAGAATCAATGATAAATCGGAGTAAAATTTGGAGCTTAGTATTTTAGCATAGGGAAACATAAATAGAACTGCATGTGTCTTATATCTCAGTGAATTGACTTAAACTTATCCCAGCCACACCCCGTATCACCGTATATGGGGAAATTGAATTGGCCTTTTAACTTGACCATTTTATGATTGTGCTCGTAGACGTCGTATTTAAATATAATGTAACATGGAGTCGATTCAGCAAATGAAAAACGACCGAGTTACGATTAGAATCTGTGATAAAGTGTAATTTAGATCATAAGTCTTTATAAGGAGGATATTTAACGATAGAGATCGAAACTTTTCGTATTACCTTTGTAGCTATCAGAATCTGTAACTATAAAATTATAAAAGTATAACGTATCTGTATTGGTCTTTGGAACGGTTGCGTTCATAAATGTTTCTCTTACATAATAAACTAAACGCTATCTGGTGATGATGAAATGAACATATTAACAATAGTCGTAATCTGATTTAATAATGGGGTACATCCTCTTACGAAGAGACGGAAATTAAAATAGCTGCTCATTTCGATGTCTTACGATCTACACCGAAGGAGGGCATCGCCTAGTACGTAGACATAACAAGGATTCATTCATGAATGTGCATTCTTAGTGGACCCCTGCAGTTCGAGTATTTAAACATTATCAAAATAAGACAAGATTATGGGGTTGGAGCTAAAAAGGGTTGTAGCCCCAGCTTGCCGGCATTCCGAGCCCGTTTTTTCACGTGTGGAAAGATTTACCCTCGATGCTTTGAAGGTTGACATTATGAATATTTTCATTGATCATATTTTTTGAAAAATTACTACGGTTTGTATTACGAAACTGAAGTACCTCGTCAATTCCAAAATATAGCACCTAATTATCTTCGGCTTCTCAATCGTCTTAAAGGCTCGAGATAAGCTGGTAGAAAAATCGACATCTTTACGTCTAATCTCTCCAGCTACGGCTTTGCAAATGACTTAAGCATGGCACCATGCAATTACTTGTACAGCACCCGGTATAAATAGCTAACCGATGGCAAACCGATCAACGAGATCTCAGATAGATCTAACAGCTAGTCCAAGAAATACTAAATGCGAGCGTTCTTATCTCACAGCGATACACACGCAAATAGTGGCAAAGGCCTCAACAAACTCAGAAATAAACTTAATTCGCGACGACATAAATTTCCCGGCTGGCTATAATTCCTGAGTAATAAGTACATCTGTGAAAATGTAGAGTAATTATTCAAAGGCGTACTCGGTTATTAATCGGATTCAAACAGTGCGGATATACGTGTAGATAGACGCACGAACATAGATATGCGCATAGTCTCCGCATAAACCAAATGAATGCATGCATGCGTAACCAACGAGCACACATGAATTACCATTGCCATTAAGCTCCGCTTTGGGGATGAATACCGGTATTGCCGGTTCCCCGTAAAATTTCGAATTTTTCATTCACCTCGGGCTGTACGCACCTATATACGCATTACGATGAAATTTGTAAAGGACTACGACTGTACATTTACTTGACTATAGTTTCACTGTGTACATTGTGGCCGTAGAGTATGAGACGTAAAACAAACATACATTCTGTTCGTGTAGGTCCCATTCGTGCACCGATTCCGAAGCTAGAACAACCAGTCGGCTGGTTAGGAATCAGACCCCCAAAGAACTCACCGGACCCCTTAGTAGGACCCGAAAACCCTACAATGTCGCGATCAAGGGGTTTTGATGAAATGTCAGCAGACGCGTAAATTAATGCGTAATGTGTCGCGATAAAAGAGAAGGGACGACTGGGCGACTGCGTCGAACCGAAAACCAGTATCCATGGCGTCCACTGGACCTGCCGACGATCTCCTTGTTCAAAAACTTTGTATTCTACTGCAACAGGACCCCTCGTTACTCCACCCTTCTTCTCACTATTTTTCGCTCTGCTCTCTGTAAATTTCCATATATTATGATACGGAATTAATACAATACGAAATTATTAAAAGTGTTTAAATATTTGTCGCTTCACCGATTGTGTATTGGATAGAAACAAAATTAAATTTATTATATCAATACCTACATATCTAAAACTTATTTGATGTATTATTTAAGCTCAAACAAAATTGGAATAATACATTACTTTTAAATAAGTTGATATGGAAAAATAGTTATAATATAAATAAAATAATTCAAGTTTATATAAGACGTTTGGAATTATGACAGGAGTAACATTCATACTGTTCCGAAACAGCCAAAAATCATTATACGGATGAAAAACAGTTTCGTACCCATGGGCAGAGGGTAAAGGAATTCTATGTTAGGCCCCCTCCAAAATTGCATGTAACACGAAGTGATGGTCCTGCAGGCATGGACCAGGTTCCAGCATCTCGTCCTATCCATCACCATAGGAGAGCCAGATGTTCACTGGGGGCAAGGGGGTGCGCTGGGGTAAATATTACCCCCTGTAAGCGACCGAGCTTCATTCTGACAGACTTGCATAATGCCAAGCACGAATTACCCTGAAAGACGGGAAGCACCCCTTTACCAACCGCTCGTCGACTGGTGGCTCGTGATAAAATTTTGGATTTTACGTCTGACATCTTTTTTATTCGACAACGTCTATTGTTCATTATACAATTTGTAGCGTAACCGTTGGATCGAAAGCCAAACGGCTCTTGTACTTAACCGTCCAGTATGCACTGCAAGCTGTATGCAATATTTCTTTCACTTTCAGGAAGAGGCTCCCATATACACACTGAAACCTACAAAAGGAATACCATACCGAATCTCAAACTATAATGCATGCCCGTATGATAGATTTATATCAAACAGAAGGCATTTGAATCTGGAAGCTGCCAACCATCTATTAACAAAGGAGCCAGCGATTTCACGTAGGAAAAACATGTTGGATCTTTTTGCACAGGTTAGTTCAAAAAAATTATTTTTTATTTATTTCATTTTTTGTAAACTGCTTATCAGTAAAGCGATCATGCAACGTAGGATGACATCGTATGTCACGCATGACAAGTTTTGTCACATGTTTAATCGTCTTTAACCGTGACTCAGATCACCTGCTGTTTAGCATAAACGTTCTGGGTTATCGCTAAGTGATCTTTAAAAGGTCCTTTGATTACACAAAATTACGAATTAGCATAGATGATAGGCGCTTTTAATCGTCGCAGTATCTGCTTTAAGATGAACTATTACATTTTTGTAAGCTACTGGCTCGTCACGTACACATATGTAAAAATGATGGCTTCACATATCCTAAACCTGAACACCGTCGATTCCCGTTTTTATTTGTTCTCTTATTTTTGCTCATTTTTATATTAAACTTATATGTAACTTTTACCTTCTCTGATATAAAGCATATATTTATGTAAATTATTAAACTAATCACCCAGTCCATGAAAACACGTTGCTACGCTCCAATGTGTTATCATTACACGTCTATGAACATTTCAATGCATGGTTCAATTAATACGCAAGAAAATAATTACAAGAGTCACACATTTTTTTACTTATAATCTTATTTTTATTATCCAAGGTGGGATCTATAAAACACTCGTGGCAGAAGAAATTGATGAAATATAGTTTGGAAAAGACAGATGTCATACACGGACTGAAGCAAGGGCGATTGTTGACGTTAAGTAAACCTTCAACGTCTGATGGAACTGTTCCTGGTCACCTTATAGGAAAACCTAAAGAGTTCTGGGGCCATAATCATGACGATGACTGCATATGGGATTCGCGATCGCGAAGAAAACCCCTGTTGGGTACTGCCGAATTCATTTTGGATGACATAACTTTTCAACCTACCATTCGTATGTTTAAATACACATAAAAAAAGCTTGATATCTTTGGTACGTTTATATGAAATTTTTATTTCTTGATATGTCCTTAAAAAAGAAAAGAATCTTCTGGACTGGAGCGCGTTGAATATAATTGCTGGCACTGATAGATATTCGATAACACTATTTCCTATTGCCACAAATATTGAACCTGTTGTTCGAATTGAGGAAGAAGAATACGTATCTGCTGTTAAATTTAGCCGCTGTGGTAAGCCCAAAAAAGATATCATATACGTGTATAGTGAAGCCTCGATTGTCGCAGAACTTTGGGACCAAAAAATATGCAGGTTTCTATAGCGAGTGGAGTAACCAATGGTACATAAAGTCCGCCTTCTTCTCTCGAAGAATACCAGTATACAATATAAATTATGATAAATCAACGAAATTAGTTTCAATAATTTTCTGTTTACAAGTAATTTCAATGTCAGTGTTTTGTACAAGATGCCATTTTTGACTTCTCAATTGTAAAAATTGACAAGCCGAACTACTAAAAAAATTTATTAATTTTTTCTCCACTACTTAATTTGAATCTGCTTGGATCTGGATTATCCTACGATTATTGAGGCTGCAACTACTGAGATTTGACTACATTGCAATTTGCTTTAAAAAATTTCCTTTAATATATGTGATGTAGGTAATAAAATTGCTATAGCTACTTTAAACGCATACATATCAGTTCAGCTTTTCGAACCAAAAAAGAAATTATGGAAATCCGTTTGTACATGTGCAGAAGAATTTGGTTCATTCTGTAACGTTAATTGCATTGAGTGGTCGATTAACGATAAAGAAATTATTACGTAAGTATAGGACAATGTTAATTCATCTATTTGTATAGATTTTTCACTTATTATGCACAAATTGTAGGATTGAGTCCTCGTATAAACTCTATTATGAAAGTTCAGGGTCCCTCAAGATCCTAGCTAAGTCTATATTGACCCAATGGGATCCTGAACAATCCCTGGACTTAAAAAAAAGATTTCTACTAAATAAGTATACATATATGATATCCTAAATAGTTGTTTACGTCAAATTTTTCGTAGTCTTTTTAAAGAAATTATATGTATGATTGATCGTATAAAATTGTGAACATGATAACTAATTTGATATTGCATTTAAAGTATATTATATTCTATAAATATATTATGTGTTCAGAGGATGTACTGGAGGAAAATTAGTCGTATATAGTGCTTCTTCAGGCAAGAAGATATTACAAAGACAAACACATAGAAGCGAAATTTACACGGTACTGTTTTCCACGGATTTTCGATTTGTAGCATCCGCTAGTCGTGATACGACTGTTCGAATTTCTTCCTGGCCCGATCTGTTATCTATAATGGAAATAGGATTTTACTGCTCTCTTCGGGTAAGTTGATTTTACAAACAAAGGTAATGTTTGAAATTTTTCATCTTCCCACAATTATGGTATGGTAATTAAAACAACCTACATGTATATGTCTACTATAGACATCTATTATCTACAGATATATGTACGAACTAAAGTTAGTGTAGTGAGTAACCTAGAATGTAAATACATCTAGTATGTTCAAAAGAAAAAGGATGAAGGATTAATCTACGTATCACGGTCATGTAAAATTCTTTATCAGACATCGAATGGAGATCGAATTAATAATTGACAAAATTCTGTTATTTCAGGCTATTGCCTGGCATCCATGGGAAAATGCTAAGCTCGCAATTGGTGGAGGATCAGGCGATACGGCTCTGACTTTATGGAATGTCAACACAAGGCGATTATTGGGATATCGTCGAGTTGATGGCTGGGGTTGTATCGATTCTTTATCCTGGAACAAACTTAGTGGAGAACTAGTAGTCAACTGGTATTTTTGGGAAACAAAATCCGCGACGGTAGTTGTGCTTGCGAGTTTAGATCATGTTGTCGACGTAGTTCCTGTTCCGGATAAAACTCGAATTTTTTACACGGTTTCAAGTCCAGATGGTAAACAATTAGGTCAGTCAACAAATTATATAATAGATTATTATTATTATTATGTTATAACAAATTAAATGATTATTAAATAATTTAATTATAAATACATCTACATATATACCTGAGTCAACAAATGTAGACGGTATTTTGTCCTTCATTAATAATACTAACAAGGAAGTCTTGGTAGGTGTTCGCTTCCGATTTTTTTTCGTTTTCACATATGTTTTAGTACTCGAAAAACTAAGCGATACGTCTTTTTTCTTATCGGCCCAAACTCAATTTTTGGGGGTGAAAACCGCCCCCGAAAATGGGGGTGCTAAACGCCCATTTCATTATTTCCCATATAAAAGCGGTATCTTTCACAATGAAACCAAAAGAAAAATTTCCTCACAATGAGAGATTAAAATGTGATTTTTCCAATTTTGTGACTCTTAAGGGGGTAAACTACCCTAAAATCATTTTTCATTATATAAAAAATTGCCAAACAGATGTAAGTTCGAGTCAAAATATTTGAAAAAAATGTATGTTGCTCGCGACAATTAAATAAATTTTACGTGTCTTTGCATTTTTGCGAAAAGTTATTTTATAGGGGATAACCACCCCTAAGTACATTTTATTATGTATCTCTTCAATAAAACAGATTTACGAACGAGACCAACTGGGGAAATTTCCTCACAATGAAAGATAAAAAATCTGATTATTTCACATTTTTCAAACATATTTTATGGGGGTGAACCGCCCCAAAATTATTTTTCCTTATAAAAAACCACCATAAGTGCAGTTTACTTTTAGTGTGTTCCCGTAGAATAAAGGAACTTATATTACATAAATTTACATTATCAGAAGTACCCGTTACATTAGGAAAATGTGAGTTACCAAGCAATTATTATAACAAATAGATTTATAAGACCAGCAAGCATTATCAGACTTTATTATTCATTGCATGTGGTACAGTAATGATACTCTTCGAAAAAATTACACATATTTATTTCGGTTATTAATTTTAACATACGAATAATTTAGCCCGCAGAACATTATCGAAGCTGGTTGGAGTACGTTTTCTTTCCGAACGTAGGACTGACAAGTGTGTTACTCATAGACTCTTGGACTGGACACTGTCCAGAAGTTCTATGGCAAGCAATACCTGCTGGGAAGAATATTATTCCCATGATTATACCAAAAGGCACGACCGAAAAAGTTCAGCCCCTTGATGTCTACGGATTTCGTATTTGGAAAAATTATATGCGACATTTTTTGATTCTATTATACTCTTAAACTACGACATGAATCTGCACGTGCGAAATAATATAATAAAGTTGCAGTCTTTAGTACATAATCAATTATCATCACTAAGGTGTCACAACCTTTTTAAATACTCCTGGTTTAAAACTGGGTACGTCACAGAAAAACCAGGAGAATTTGAGAATCCAGTAGATTTTTCCTTCAAGACATTTTCCAGCACATTGTGCGAAGTTCAAGGATGTGAAAATGTAGCTGTTATTAGATGTTCGTGGTGAAAAAAATCCTTGTGTTTTAAGCATTTCTTCGAAGAGCATCATTACTGTACCACATACAATGAATAATAAAGTCTGATAATGCTTACTGGTCTTATAAATCTATTTGTTATAATAATTCCTGGAGAATTCACATTTTCGTCATGTAACGCGCACTTCTGACAATGTAAATTTATGTAATATAAGTTCCTTTATTCTACCGCAACATAAACAAATTAAACTGCACTTACGGAAATCTTGTATAATGAAAAAAAATTTAGAGGCTGTTTACCCCCATAAAATTTGTTTGAAAAATTGAACAAAATCACATTTTTGATCTCTCATTGTGAGGGAATTTTCCCAGTGGTCTCGCTCGCAAAAACTGTTTTATTGAAGAGATACATAATAAAATGTACTCAGACGTGGTTATCCCCTATAAAATAATTTTTCGCAAAAATGCAAAGACATGTAAGCTTTATTTAATTGCCGCGAGCAACATATATATTTTCAAATTTTTTTACTGAAATTTACTTCTGTTTGGCAATTTTTTATATAATGAAAAACGATTTTGGGGTAGTTTACCCCCTTAAGAGTCATTGGAAAAATTTGAAAAAAATCACATTTTTAATCTCTCATTGTGAGGAAATTTTCCAATTGGTTTAATTGTGAAAGATACCGCACCCCAATTTTCGAGGGCGATTTTCACCCCCAAAAATTGAGTTTGGGCCGATAAGAAAAAACACGTGTCGCTTAGTTTTTCGAGTACTACAACATATGTGAAAACGAAAAAAATCAGAGGCGGACACCTACCAAGGTTTCCTTGTAAGATTATCCTATAATATTTCTAGTTCAAATTTTAAACTGATTTGATCCTCATCAAAATATTAATTCATGAATGAAGCGAATAGAAACAGTTCAAAAACTCACTATTGCCATAAAAATAATGCAATGTACAGTCTGCCGGAGAAAAATGATATACATGTATATTTAAACAAGAGGATAAATTCAGACTGAAACACGATTTTTAGAAGAAGAAAAACCGTCTACATTTTCTGATTGGGGTATTCATTATACTTTTCTCAAGGTGGATATAAGTGAAATATTGTGCAGTAGAGTAGAACGTACAGTACAGTAGAACGTCGATCATTTCAATAATTATAATATGTATCCGGATAATCGAAAACGTGTAGTAAATTAATGGAAATCAATCGAAAACCAATTATTGGCAATAAAAAATGTTCCTATAGCGAACAAGCTTATACAATACTCCATAGATGAAAGCACGAAAGGAACACTTTGTAAGCTATTTGGATAATCGATGTCCTACTGTATTTATATTTATTATACATGATTTTTACGAATTTTGTAGGTACTCAGTTCAACAGAAATTTTAGTGTTTGGAACTTTTTTGGCGATGAGTATTACATTCGACAAAAAACTCATAAGTTCAACGAGAATCATTCAGCAAATATAGGAACTGACGTAACAAAAAATTTTATGTATTACAATATTCGATAGCTACTACAATACATGGTAGCCCAATTTTCCAAGAAATTATATTTTATATGCACGTTTTATTGGTAAAAAGTTTCGGTTTATACATTCAGCCATCAATAATTATTGTAATTTTCAAAGAACTGTTTATCTATGAGTTTCAACGTACAAAAGTTCCTTAAGCTTCATGTTTTACTTATAAATCGACTACATGTTCAAAAGTGATTCGATTAAAGCATTTCTGTAATCATAAATAATGTAAATAATTTTATTTCAATTTACTTTTATGATTAACCTGATGTAATGTATTATTAAACAAAATGTTAATTATTTATTATTTTATTGTTACTTATTTGTATTTAAAACTTGTATTCCAAATTCTAAACATACCTTATATCTTAAGTTCCGTTTTATATAATATATAGAACAACAACTTTGAAATAGTTCATAAGTTTATTTTATCCGCGTGAAACTTTCCAAATTAGATGCTGTGTTATCTTATTCTTTGTTCTTATCAATAAGGTACCAACTGTACGTATGCGTGCGTCTTCAATGAAGTTGGGATAGATTTCCAAGTGGTGTGCAAACAGGAAGAATTGGAATGGAGCCTTTGCGCCTGATTAACGATGATTGCAGCTAAATTGAATATAATTTATAAGTGACTGCAAGTGCAACCTGCCTGCTTCTCGAACGATAGTTTTGCCAATTAACTAAAATAGATAAAATTAACGCACGTCACCCTTGCAAAAATATTTTAGTACGAATGTGCTATAACAATGATAACAGATCGTTTACTCTCCCTGTCGTGAAGTTAGATTAAGATGTCCACGAGACTAATGAAAATTAAAATAGACCGTAGGAAGATCGTTGATAAATGTAAAAGATCAAACGGGTATCCCAAGAAAATTGCCTCACGATCCAAATCCAATCACTTGAAACATAATTTACATTTATGTTGGCAGATTTATCAGTTTCGCCGAAATATTTTATTCTTTCTCAGCCTTATATCAATATTGCTTCTTATTAGTTTATGTTTCGAAAAGTTGGGAATGCAGTTACCTTAAAGTTATCGTCATTAGAAATGATAGATAATTAGTTAAGAATATGGTAGATTTGTGACGAATGCGCGTGAAGATACCGACACGGAAAGCTACCTCGACATTCTAGATTTGCTTCAAGCATTTCTGTTGATTCCCACCCTCTCGGCGCATGTGCAATGGGCAGCATATGCGTCTCGGTCGTCTCGGCTTCTCAGGCAGCTTAGTTGCAGAACGTTAATTGGCCTAGCGGATGCTGTGTTTATGGCGCAGGAGCCGCCGTAAAACGGTTGCTGATTATTATTAGATATGATCACGCGTAGATCTCGCGATAGCGCGCTTACTCGAATAGAATTTATGAAACTCTCCCTATCGATGCATCTCGATACGGATCGAACCTTGATCTTTTTTATTGGCCAAAGTGCCGAGTAACTTGCGAACAAATCTTTCCATAAACCACGATTGCCATGTTACAATTCATAATTTATTAAATACACTTTGGCTTTTGTGCGTTCAATTGTGAACGAATACATGATTTAAGGGACGTAACATGAATTAGCCTGAGAGTCATTAATTTCTTACAAATTTTTATGATTTACCTATAAATGAAGTAATAAATTTCTCGCTCCCGAAGTTGGCAGCAAAGAACATCTAAGGGCATTAGAACGTTGCATGATCACATTGCCAATTCTTCGGCTCTGTAAACCCAAGCACGGCAGTCGCAACATGTCGTCCACCCTAATTTTCATACGAACTGAATATTCAGGTGCGGCGATTATTCGTTATATAACTTTTTAAAATAACTGCCGTGCCTTTCATACGGACGTCGAGTAGGTGTTTCAACGAGTAGGCCTACTATCTGGCCGTAAAGAGTTAGACTTTTTTTTTTAATATGGCATATGGGTATACTGCACAGGACGGTATTGTTTACAATGAATCCCTCAAGTTTAGTTTCTCAATGTGATTTCTTTTAAAGGCGAAGGAGTTATTCTTATGACCACCTACATCAGGAACGAACACGTAATTTGAGTAGTAAAATTGGGCATGACAGCCTCGTTGCTTTCCTGTCGAACTCGCTTGATTTTAGATTCATGTTCATTGCACTGCCGATTAAAAATTGACCTATAGTGAGTGTCATGAAATTGTCGCGATCCGACGATAGGAATATCAGACATAACCTAAAACAGGTCTTGATCTGGGTACAAAGAATTAATAAATCTTCATTGGTGAAAGTGATCATTTCTATGAGTGTGCAGGAACGGTATAGTTTGACTGACAGCTCTAAAAAATAAAGAATTTTTGCATATATACGCTGATTTACGGAATAAACATATGTAGATCGATTGGACGATTACAGCATAAGTTTTATGATAATGTGGGTTTTAGGGGATATCCGGCATCATCGATGTCTGGGATAAAGAAGAGGCTTTGTTAGTTTCAGTCGATCAACTGGCAGCTATCCCACAAGCTGCTGTTGAGAACTGGCCTTAAAGCGACTGCATCAAACGTACGGATGGGTGAGTGGCTGGGTGAGATATTGTCCATTAAGAATCTAGAAATACCGCTTTCATCTTAATCCCGTATGCGTTAGTATAGAAGACGGCAGCTTATACCTTTACACAAGCTTAGTAAAATTCGTACAGCTACAAATCGTGAGGTAGTGCTTCTCAGCTCTAAGATGGTAAATTTATTCACGAAGTAGTCAGAGTGTTAGAAAATTAGAATACAAATCTTTGATTTTATTAATGTAAAATTTAATGCTTTTCAATTATTGATACCGATATTTCATTGTATATTGGTACCCATAATAGCGTTTGGCAAATGAAGCATTTTCAATGTTAAAAATATTATTGAGTCACAGAAGTCACTTAATTATTCAAAAGAAATTGGTAATCTAATTAATTAACACCTTGAAACATAATCTAATGAACAGTCATATTGTTTATAATATTCCATCACAAATAAACATTTTGTAGTCAGTAATCCTATTTTTTTTATTAAATTACTGTATTCGCCTTATTCTTAAACAAGTAAAGTCTTTCAGTCATAAATATAATAGAAATATTCTATTTTCGTAACTAAACTATTTAGAACAGTATTATACTTATGCTTCATTGCTATATGTAACTTTCCTTCGATAATCGCTCATCGTTAGTACATATGTATGTAACATAGTTACGTATATTTCTATTTGATATTATGCATAGTCTACGTTAATTAAATCTATTATTTTATGTCAATATTAGTGTCGATTTTTTTATGCGTCAAGTATTACGATCACGATCAAGATTCATATTTGTAATAAAATAATCAGTCTGATAATTTTGTATTATAATCGAGATAACAAATATGGAGTACTACACCAGTCACGATACGTTATGCACTTTCGCTGATATCACTGAAATATAATAAAAGCAGTAGTATAAGTCTTGTATTTAGTAAATGGATACTGGATTACCGTTTTTCATACTCCTAGTAGCATCTAAGAGGCTTCGTAACATCCTTACTAACAATGATAACAATTCCTTACTGGTTCAACAAAAAAATTAAAAGATGAAAGGACAACTTACTAAGATTTAATAAGACAGAGATGTTGAGTTAAAAATGAGATAATTAGATTCCAACGATGGACTTACATACATATAAGCTTCTATTGATCCTTGTGTTGAAGTAAGTGTTATAAATCATGTTGGAAATTAATGTTGGTTTAATTCGAGGGTGTTTGGACAGGCAACCTCGGAGGTCTTGACTCGAGTAATGAAAACGCGGCGCTCTTGACTTCTTTGCTTTTCAACTTCATTCCTTTTATCACTTTTTCTTCGTTAACGAGCGACAATGGTCTTAGAATCATTATTATTATTATCAAACTCCTCACCAAGAGCAGGCGATCCTCATTGTCATGTTATTAATGTAATTATCGTCTCCGTATTTAAATTGCTACTACTTTCCGGCCTTTGTCGGATCGGGAAAAGTATTGTCGGCAAATAACTCGTCGGATATGGCATGAACGTGTATTTAAATATGCATTCTGCGGTCAGTTACTTAACAGCTGATGGTTTTACTAAAACAGATCTCCGTACTAAATAATTTATCAGCTGCTTTTATTACCCGGTCGACTCCTGTACCACACGATGTTAACGTTAGGTCTACAGTCTGTAAGGATTTATCCGAATGATGCAGTCTAAAAATCTTTTCATAGTTTATATACTACGAAAGTAATTCATTCATTCTGAGATTGTCCTTTGAAACAGTACAGACATGCATATAGTACATATAGGTATTCGTAATTTATTTTTTCTCTTTTTTTATGTTCGAAAGAGTTCGTCGTTCTTACTAAGGTTTAAAAAGAATAAGAAAATAATGTTCCACTCGACTCCAGCTAAGAGATTCGAGATAGGTGTCCTCTACGCGAATATTCCGCAGAGGCTGGCAATTTAGTCGCACGGGAGTACATTCTTCGAAGCAAGGAGACAGAAGTAAGACGCATAGTCGGTCGGTAGCCATTGCTTGCTATCTTACGACATTCATCATGGCGACAGGTACACCACTCCGGTCTCTTCTCTTCTCCTTTCCACTTTGCTCCTCTTCACACTGCATCTCTTCAACCGTTTGCGAAATTGATGAGACATAGCAGTGAGCATAGAAGTCGTCTGCGAAAAAATATTTCCATTTTGTGCCAAAGTATGCGCAGCCTAATCGTAGCTAATAGCTGACAATGATACTGTATAGGTTAGACCTAGATATAGTAGACCTAGATATCGTATATGTATAGACCGTATAGGCAATAGTGCAGGAAACACAGAGTCAAGAGAGCTTGCGAATTAGCGAATTATCATATATTAGGCGAATACTTTATGAACGAAAATCTGTTGCACAGGCAGTACCTTTCGACACGACATTTCACAATGGCAATTATCATTTTCCTAATAATTCCTCTCATACAAGAAAGTATACCTCATAAAAGAGTTATTTTTATTACTGTCTAGACTTGACGCCGTTCAATGCCTATTAGGATACATTCCGAAATTTATTGCTGATACTGTGCAAATAGTTACGTTTCTCTTAGATTTATATAAATCGGGAAGGACACATCGTTTTTTTTCGGAATGCTGGTAGTAAGTTTTTGAAACCTACAAGTAGAAAAATTTTTATAGTTTTTGTTACTGCATGGGTTATGCGCCCATTTGAAAACGCCAACTACTTATTCGTGATTAGATGGCGTTTTATAGTTACGATAACTAAGATAGCTCTGAGCATATCCTTAGTACGTGATTGAATCACTATTTGTACTTTTCGCACGATGATTTTTGGATTGGTCCTCTATTACCGATAAATATAAAACAGATTATGTCATATGACGTTCATAAGCGCTATGTGATCAATAAAAGTAAAATTCGGAAATAATGCATAAAGAATATTAGATAAAAACTACATTTTTTAGGTATGAAAATATGTTATTTGCACTTACTTCGAGATATCTGCTGATAAGCAAAAATTTCGAACTAATTGTAGGACCCTTAAAACCTTTTGTTATTCTCGTATCAGAGAGCTCAATAAAACCTTGTAGTTTATAAAGATAAGAATAAGAGGAATGATATTTGGTATGCCGAATGTGGTACAGATATGGAGCGTGCGACGAGTTTACAACACGATGTCTTTAAGTCCGTATAACTACGTGCACGTGGAGTAGAACTTTAGTGAAGTCGTAAATATCCGCAGTCCTTCTTTCGATAGCGAACGAAAGAGAAAACATTTTTTGGGCTCGAGCTCCTGGCCTCATGATTTATGGTCTTATAAACGCTTGGCTATTTGTCCACGGTGACGATTGGGCGTAGAATAATGGCCGAGCACGCGTATACCGTAAAAAATCAATGACGCGATATGGTGTTATATAATATTCAATAGGTTCAACAGGCGGTAATTTCTGAAATAGTCAGAGAATTTAAACTCGACAATTTTTCTCTTCGTGTACTGTATAATGATGGAACCATTACCGAAGTTAGTTGTTTCATATTATATTTTCTATATGGGGAGCAGCAGTTAGTTGGAACGATGTTCGACAAGCACTTATAGCAAGTTAAATACGACCAGGAAATATTACTACGTTAAAAATGATTATTACAGTATGGAGGAAATATAAAGCTATCGAAATAGCTGGTGGAAAGAACATCCTTTCCTTAATGTTTTTACAGCTATTACAACTATTCAAAATCACCGTAAGAGGCGAGGCAACTTTTTAAATATGCGTGCGTACATAGCGCAGTTTTAACGCGAAGCTATTTGCCCTGCGCATCTAACCGTTAATTATAACTTTATTACGTATATGCGGCTCGTTCGTTATAGCCTATCATTAAACACGCCTTCTTTCTCCTTACATCGTCAGCTACCCGTACGACAATGTTTTCATGCATGCTACTGTCAGGATAGGTCCAGTATATTTACTCGTCATTTTTATTGCGATTTTTCGAATGCTACGGGCACTCAACTAATGTTAGAATATCACTTGGACAGTAGAGAGTCGACGGCAGCCACGGTAAAGGCGGTTAATTAAGAGAAGAAAAATTAATATCCCATCTAAGGAACTGAGGCCAGTGCCTACGCATTAAAGAAAAAAATTTTCTATTCTGCTGTTCGGTGTGAAATACAAGCCGCAACATTGCTGGCACGCGGCATGTTTATGAATCTATTCGCAAAGCACAACCTACTCTCTATTCTCCAAGGCAGCTATACATACATCAGGTTGTCTAGAAATTGGATAAACTTCGTAACGGAAGCAGAAAACAAAGAATCGTTTAAGTTATCTCGATGAAAAAGGCATGTCTCTTAGTTTTGAGTGGTCTTATGTCGAATCATTGATTGTAAAGTGAAAATGAAATTACTAAAACTTTGAATTACTTTCGAGACCGAGTATGAGAAGAAAGTCTTTTGTTATTTCTCACGCGTAAGAAAATAACATGAAAGCAATGGGAGGGACGCGATTACGAAAGTCAAGTAAACGAAAAAGAATGGAATTCGGATCGCACGTTGCTCGGTAAAACCTTTCGTCTCTCTAGTAAGAAGGCGCGCACTGACCACGTCCCACTGCTTTATGCCGGGTTTCTATGTAGCTCGGTGGTTGTATTATGGTACTAATAAGTAACAACGGACCACCTGGCTTAAGACAATAATTACTTGCTGGCCATTAACGGCGTGCGCCACGGCTACGAACCCAAGAGCGCGGCTTCTCTGTGAGTCGAGGTTGGCTGGTCGACTAGATGGCTGGCTGGTTGGTTAGCTGGCTGGCTTACAGCATCCCTCTGTGTTCGTTACGCTATACCAGGCTTATATGTACGCGATATATAGAAGCCAAGGCTGCAACTTTTCTCGACGCACCTTTGATCTCGTGGCTCATTGCGCGGCTGGAAAGCGATCGACGAGCGATCCGATGGAAAATAGATGAAAGCTTTGTCGATGAAATTGAACGATAGGGACGAGTGGAACGCGGATGGTTGCCCGCCGGGCAGAACCTTAACGAGGAAGCCACCGATAATAATACCGCTACAAGAGAAGGTCGATATCGTCCTGCTCAATGTTACCGACCACTCACTCCCACCGACCCCTGGAAGTCATTCTCGTGCGTTCTCGAACTTTTAATATTATAATTCTAAGACGCGAAGCATGTCCAATCGGGATATGCACTTTCTCGGACGTCCCGAAGGATCCTTTCGTTCTGGAAAATGGACTCGTCAAATGGTTTTTACCTTCTTCAGGCTTATACGCCATCGTTAACGCGCTACGCAGAAATTCCCGGGGGCACGAGTCAACCGGTACCAATTAAGAGGTTTCTGATTAATCGAGTATTATTATCCGATAAATTGAACCATCCGATCGTGTCGAATGATTCGGCACAGAACACGCGATGCTCCGAGTACTTCTTGATGCATTTTCAAATTGCATTCGCATCGTTCGATTACGCGATTAGCCGCCCGCCGATCGGTGAGCTTTAATTTTGAAAAAAATTCAAGAAAAAGCCACTTGCAATCTCGAGTCGAGGGTGAAATATATATAGGTAAAGGCTTACGAAGATGGCGGGTTTCCAACTTGAAATAGCGGTGCCATAAATTAGAGTTGGCGCATCGCTTGCCGAGCGAGAGCGCGGAGCAATTATTTCCGTTGGACGCCATATTTCAGTTTGAACGTCTTAATAACCGAGGAAGGGATCGCCCTCCATCTTGAGAGCAGCTGTCTCATCGAATCTTTTTTCGCTTCGATCGCGATCGTTATGCAGAAAGAAGGTTTACCTCGTAAGTTTCAAATAATCGTTCTCATTATTTCTAAGTTAAGAGTATCTCAATGCAATGAACTTGTTGGTACTACCGGCAACGAGCTTGTATTCCTATGATATGAATGAAGACAGTATTTTAAAAGTATCGAATTTGAAAATTTGAACTTTATTCAAAGAATTTAACAGTGGCTCACGAACGATCAGGCATTTACGTCAACTATGTAATTGCCTCTCGGCGAATTATATTTCTCGCAAATACAATCTATCGAACAGTCGTGTGTAAATCAATCGTGCATCTCGAGGCGGGACAGTTGTGTGAATCGAATGCACATAGAAGAGGCGTGGATGCACAATGTAGTTGGTGCATGGAGCACGGATACGGTATTCTGCTTGGTAGCTGTTAAAAGCAGCATATATCATGTCGGAGTTGACTTGAATTGTAGGTGGATCTGATTTAAAAAAGATACGAATTGCATTGGACCGATATACATAAATATATATGTATATATATATATATATGTATATATATATATATACTCTATGGGAATGCATACGTGCCATCGCTTCTATATTCACAGGATGATCTGGATGAATTTCCAATTGATTGCAAAATCACTTTCCTCTGTTTTGTCATCATTTATCAGACGTGTTGACACGAAAAATGTCTTCTATCTTATGGACGGGTATGACGTATACAAGGTGAATTCTATCGATTGGAATTCTGCATATATGATGTACGTTCATATTATAAGTATTTATATTATAATATTAGGTCTACCGGAAAGTTCTGTCCGTTTCTATGACAACAATTTTCGGCACGTAAGCACATGTTTATTTGGCGC
>JAYRCB010000046.1:238050-350229 GCA_036026315.1 Trachelus stipa
TCTCTCTCTCTCTCTCTCTCTCTCTCTCTCTCTCTCTCTCTCTCTCTCTCTCTCTCTCTCTCTCTCTCTCTCTGCTGATAAAACGTAGAGGTCAAATTCAAGAAGCCAAGGTGTAGTTCAAAGGTCAGAGGAGTTGCACCCTGACAGGGTCTAAACCTTGCGGCCGCCACATCGAGAATCGTAATCCGCGAAGAACATAAGCGTCCAGAAGGTATACCGAGGAGTAGAAACTCGTGGGCAGGCATCCTTCTCACCGACTCATTGAACGAGGTAACGAGAAACTGTTACCGCGGCGCTAGTCTGCAATGGTATCATTACGAATCGCATAGATTCCTTATTACCGACCGCGCAGGGTAAATGCGCGAATCGGTATTCATGACTGGTAACCAAACTCCAAACATTCTATATTCATTACCTGCACATACATACTCGGAGATGCTGAGTGTTCGATAATTTCAGAAATTTTTACATCTGGAAGTCTCTATATAATATCCCAATCTACTGAAGTTTCATACTTGATTCTCAATTATACCGCAATAATGAACCCCTAATAAGAATCGCTGAATAAATTTCTTCTGAACTTTCTTACGTATAAGTGAGTAATGTTGTGATTTTTTAAGTTCTCAACTCACATTTCATTCTGTTCAGTTAAACATTAGTTTGGTAGGATATAGGTATATCCTATTTTATTCATAATATCACTGAGCATTAGAAATCATGAAATTAGACACTCAATGTAAGCTGTGGATTGGAACGAGTTCATCCTCGGTTTCTTCCAAGGAGATTAAAGGAAAGGCGATGCGCTTACGTGGAAAGTAATGATAGTTCTTTGGAGCAGGTGAGAATTTAAAATGTTGCCGTGACGTCACTCGCTAGTCCGTTTGATGCTCTGACCGGTTTCCTGAGTACCGGTTCGCACTTTCTAAGAACCCTGATATCTCTCTCCGCGTTTTCAAAGCGACCTGCTTGGGGAAAAGCGATCACCTCTTACCTGTACGGACGTTCCACCGATTTGATTTTGTTAGCTGCTCTAGAACGTCGTGGCTCGGTAGCGCGAGCACGGAGACCCTCTAGGCAGTCGAGGGCGACCGATCGCGATCTTTTCCAGTCACGACTATCACGGATTCATGTTCCCAATTGATTTCCGATCGGGCGCTTGGTTTTCGCAACGCAAACGAGTCGAGAGTTGACTTTAACCCCACAATGACGACGGACGTAAGTGAATATGTAATAGAACTGCTAAAATGAGTTTAAGTGATTGTTCCATTTCAAACATTCATTCTGTATAACCATCTTTACCCTTTGTATAACCATCCGTAGGCATATAACCTTACGAGAGACTGGTGGACCTGGAAAATCTGGTAAATGGCAGGTTATTTCTAATATTTTATTAATAAACATTAAAGAACACGCTATAATTTCGCTAATAAAAATACATGACGTAATAATCGTATCAGATTATTATTATTTTACCAAATGAAGATTATTCGTACGGAAATTGATACTACTGTACATTCGAACAAGCTACTGTGAAACTTAGAATATAAACTTATTTAAGGGAGTATTCTGGTCTAGAGGCATGAATTTTAGGTGTTTTGACGAGCTCGATAAAAAACATATATTTTTACTGTTCATTTGCTTGCAAGATGCTTATGTATATTTTAAGAATATACAAAAAATTTCGAAAAAAACATTAAATTTAAAAAAGTTATACCTAAACTGGCGAAGTTGACACGATTGCAGCCCTTTTGGTCATCTGAAACAAAATTTAAAAAAAGATTCTTAATTAGTAAAAATTTCGTTATAGCCCCTACCTAGGAGAAAATGGAAAATCATTTTTTTTCAAAATGGCGGTTGTCTGAAAAAAGGAATTTTTCGACTTTTTTTCATTTTTCAAAACAGTAAAAAAGTAATTTTTATGCAAAAGTGGTGAGGGCGGTAGAAAGTTATATATTGAAAGTTGTTACAAAATTTGAAGTAAATTGGTTAAATAGAACTTGAAATATCATGTCAACCATGTTGAAAAATATAGTTTTGAGAAAAAGTTTCATGCAGCCGCAGCAGTCTAAGGGCCGAATTTTGTTATAAGTTCGGACATAAGATTGAACTTAAGATTGATCTTAAAATGGAACTTAAGCACGTAAAAGTTAAAATTCAATTTCAAGTTCGAAGTACAGATCAATTTGAAATCCGAACTTGGACAAAAAAGAAAACTATTCAACTGTATTAAAAAAAGACTTAGACAGAACTTGAAATTGATCTGAAATTTTACAAATCGAACTTCAACTTTTACGTGCTTCAGTTCGATATTAAGTTCGAACTTATGACTAAAAATTCGGCCCTAAGTTTTAGAATGGTACATTATACTTACATTTTGTTAATCGGCGTCAGGTAGGTAGTCGGGCAGTGTCCGTCTATTATCCGATTTGCTCCAGTGTGACGGGCTTCGTTGTTGCGTCACTAAAATTGCTATAATTCCGTAAACTATTGGAAAAATTAAAATGTTCTCTGGAGGATATATTCTTAAAGATCTAAACTTTAAGAATATGCAAAAAAAAATTGATTCATTCAAAATTCTAGACCAGAATACCCCCTTAACCTATGTCATGGACAAGCTATAGTTGGTCCACGAGTTCAATCTTTAGACAGTTCCCAAACAATGTAATCTTTAACAAATTACACGTGCGTTTCCATGAAATTAAGATAATATATACCGGAATGGAAAAATAAAACATAATTCAGTACAAAACCAAGCACGCGCATATATTGGAAGAAAAATGTTATGCTGAGCCACATTTTGACTTGCTAGAGGCTTCATTGTTTTCCATCTGTCAAAAAAAAACCATCTAAGACGTGGACCTACTATGTACACTTCGTATTACGTCAATTACAAATGTACGATAGGGACTAGAAACGATAGTATTTCTTCCATTCTAAGCTCCTGATCTTCACTTGTAAAGAACTGGTCACCAGCATGAGTTAACGTTGTTGGACAATACGAATGACATTCTTATGATTTATAGACACAAAATATAATTCGTAATTTTTTTTATCCAATACAATCGAATATTGGTATATTTTAGGTATCCTCAATCTTTATGAAATTTTATGGAACTTAGTTCGTTTTAACTTCACGACAGGATTTTCTAGAGTATCACAACAGGCGGACATTTTCTTGTACATGTATAAAACTCTTAAAATATTCATAGACAAGGTCACAAATTGTTAAACTTTCATACACGATCCTCTGCACGATTAACAATGCTGTTTTACGATTGTTATTCAAGAAATTGTGTAATTTCAGCATGACTAGGATCATACCTTGACCATTATGACTATTTTGTACCACTACCAGCGTCAAGTTCATGACATGTCGAGAAACAGTTACATTTCCACTTAAGCAACGAATCGTGGTAGAGCAAATACGCGGAACGTATGTAAGACGAGTTGGTAAACCACCAGAGAGGACACGTCACCATAGCCACAAGTAGATACGAGTGCGCGGTACTACATCCCTGTGACTCTGAATATGTTCCCTAGAAAATTGTTCCACGTAAGAACGTATTTAAGAAAACAGAGAAAACGGTTCATTTTCGTCACTGAAAGCTCTAGTTACGTATCTAACGAATAGCTATCCTCAATACTGGGAGACATCTTTCGGATAAAGTTATCGGGAACTTATCTGGAGGTGAAGAAACCGGCCATGAGTGCAAAACGAAAATGAAAAAAAAATATATAAATGCCTTGGTCTGGGAACTAAGTAAAAAAGTGGTCCAAGTAACGATGAATTCCCAGAGGAAACCAGGTAGCAGCACGACATACCTTCGCTGGATTAGTAACATAGTAAGTAGGTGTCGGGGGCCCGAGGTTACCAGCCGCATTTCCTGATTCCTAGTTGAGTCGTCGGCGGGTTACAACAGGCGCGTGCGCGCCAGACTCCGACTGAATTCGAATTACTCAACCGAAGCGGGTTATCCTGGGCTGACGTAACAGATCTCAGTTGGCTGCTACCGGTTTCGTGAGGAATCTCGATGGCTCGGCCAATTGAGCGACTTGCACTCAACTAATTCATGCCTGATCGGGCCGATCGGGTATACGTGCTCGGATCGCGCATTGATCGCTAATTGGTAATTGCGCTAAGGTATCTGGCTGAATTAGAAGCTGCTGTAAGAAATTGATCCCTTCTAATGAGGTCTCTTCTGCGAAGAACTATACCCGTTTGGGTATAGTTCTCCGAGAGAAACCTCTAGAAGGAAACCTCAAACGGGTTGTTGTTTTGATAGATAAAGGTTTACATTTTCTATTAAGGACATCAGAAGGATAACGATATTGCTCATAGTATTTGACGTGAATAATATATAAATAAATACAAAATATTGGCTGTACGAATATGTTTGAGCAGCAACTACAGTTGAGTCAAGAATTGGTTCATCTTTGAGACAAAATTTTCGCGTCACAGAGTCCTCTGAATGTGCAGCTTTATTCAGCTACAACTGCACATAGTTAAAAGTATCGTATTCAGCTGATATAAAAATAATACTAGATTCGTTTGCCTATTTACTCGCGAACCATTTACTCTGAAAAGATTTTGTTCATTTTTTGATTTGTTTTCGTCATCGAAATCTAAGTGACACGTATTTTTTTTATCGGCGGAAAAACTGTTTTAAGAGGTAAAATCTACCTCCAAAGTTGGGTACGTCCAGCAGTAATTTCGCAGTTTCTCATATTTAAATTTGAGATATATAAATTAAACCAATTGGAGAATAAATGCTTATGGTGAATAATGAAAAATGCATTTTATTCAATGATGAGATGAAATTATAAAAATTCATAGAGTTCGAAAAATGAAAAAAAAATACGTGTCAATTAGATTTTGATGAAGAGTAACGTATCTAAGAACGTACAAAATTCGACGGGAGGGAGGGGGGGTGCCAGAAACTGTTTTCTTTGAGTAGAAAAACTAATTGACGCTATTAAAAAGGAATAGTACACTAATTTTTATAAGTATAAATTAAGTGAAGTATAATCTGCTATATTAATTTACACTTGACGCTTTTGGTATAAAAAGTGGACCACTGTGTAAGATTACAAAAACTTATATTATCATAGAATTAATAACATTAAATTCCATATCCATATAATATGGTATATGTATAGTTTTATGGACCGATTTGTGGCATAATAATAACAATGTCATCATTTAATTCTCAATCTACATATTATTTTGAATACCAGTGTTCGACTTGTAAGCAAGGTTTCTCTATTATCATCGTTCCGAATATTACGATTCCATAATATTATTCATTATAATTTTAATTTGATGATTATCATGAAAATAACTGCTTGAACTTATTGTATTATATGATTTAAATACTTGCGTATGTGTAACAATAGTGAAAAACTAATTTAATCAACATCCCAGACATATTCCATACTTGTCCAAGTTTTTCCTTTCACTGATGGTGCTTTCGCTCAAATTTTGGCGTACCTGACCAAATGAAGCACCTTGATCGTAAACAGACCTACACTTTCTCCTGACAACCTTAATTACCTCTCCAATGGGAAAAAAATGGCGATGATTTGGTGACCTTGAACCCGCCTGCCTATAATCACGTGTCCTACCAAGCCCACGAAGGACCGTGATGTTCCAAGAAGTGAACGGGATACATATAGAATCCAACGGATTCTTCAATACACATGTCGTCTACCCAGAGTACGTAAAAATACGAAATGATTAGCATGAATTTCTTAAATTAAATATGACACTATGATAAGCCTTTTTACAGACGTAGCAATTAACTTTTTATGTCTGTCCATTAATTGATTTTAATTTGCCAACAATATTGATATGTGTATTGGCATTACATACGACCACTACGTTTATTGCAGATTGGTAATGACTAATGACTCATTAAGTTATGTACACTTCGGTGTTAATGAATTCTAATTATAGTACACGCTCCTGCTCGCACAGCAATGAATTAAAACTTTCCAGCCAAGCTTAATTCGTCAATTAAGAATATAGTGTATTGGGTACTTTGTACAGAGTGTCCCAGTCAAAAAGATCTGGCAATCGAGAGACTCGGTAGAGACTTTGTTAATATGTACCGGTTAGACGCTTTCACCTTGTGGATGATTTACCGTGACGTCTGAATGAAACGAAAATTTTTAATGTTCCCAAAAGATGCTTCATAATCGTACTTACATAATCGTTTGTTTCTCTCTACTCAAATAAACTTAAAATGAGTTCGACTGAATGAAAAACAAAATCGGAAATAAATATTAATCCCTGAAAGGAGACCGTGCGCAGTTACGATGCCAATATATATCGTCACTGTATGCAGCCAACACGCCATGCACGTGTATCACAGATGAGACCTGGTATGTACGTATGCCAGCAGTCAGTTCCCTCCGCATTAAGTCGAATCTAATTGCCAGACTATCTCCGCCGCTAATTGCTATATTATACACAAGCGAAATCTCACGAGTAGCCACGATCCAATTTCAATGTAAGCAGCGCTTTAGCCTAGAGGGACGGATGACCTACGAGCTGAATCGTCTTTTGACACCGATTAAAAAAAGCATCTCTCTCGTACAGCTACACACATACAAAGAGACACGTAGGTATATCAGCAACGGCACTGTCTTTCTCGACAGCCGTCGTCATCGGGTCGAAATTACAACTCTGATTTACGACCGCTAATGCGAATTCTCACGCAAGGTATCCTCGCACTGTAACTACAATAAATTATAAAAGCAGACACACTTAATTATATTCATTATATGTATATACATCTATACTATAGACAACCATATGCTGATCGCTCTGCTCGTAAGTATTTTCTTCAGTTCGGAATTTCTTTCGTCATGAAAGAGAGTTTTGTAAATATATCCTAATAATACGTATATCTACATACGTAGTAGAATTAGCGTCTAGATGGTAAGAAGAAATAGTTGAAAGTGCAATAAACTCAACTCATGAGCTATTGTTCAACTAAAAGAAAGGGAAACGAAAGTGTCCCGTGAATTTTCGTGAAACGAAGCGAACACTCGAGCAACTCAACCTGGAAAGGTTTCGACGAACAGGAGAATCAACTCACCGAGTAAGAGAATTCAGAATCGACGGTTCAAAGGGGGAGGACGAAGTGCCAGAAAGTCAGCGCAGCCTCGCGAGAATGGGCTGCAGATAATGAAGATGGTTGCAGTCGTCATTACATTTTAGTTACAGCCGGTAGACGCTCAGATGAAACTCGGATCGCGACACCATTGAGATCCAAGATATCGATATTAGGTTTATAAGCGCGGAAGACTGGAATCGGCCGATTCCTGCCGCAACGACGGCATTACTGGCGCTATTGCTGGAGATGCCAGTGATGCCGGTGATGCTGCCGGCGATGTTGCTGGTGATGCTGATGCTTGATGCAGCCACTGTACCACCACGTGATTTCTAAATCAGCACGATCCGATCGACTCTATCTCATGGACTATCGGTCTAGCAGCTTGTATACCTATATGGCGCCAATTACGTACGTGACAGTCATGCCTGCTATGTGCCCTGCTAATTATAATAGAATCGCTTAATTACCGTTGTGGGATACCCGCCAGACGAATATTTTAAAAACGGGGCCTAATGTTACCTAGACTGTCCAATGAGCATTGCCCAAATATTAATAGGATTGGTCAATAGGTCAGGGTCAGACAAACGTTGAATGGACTCGTGTGAAGTGAGTGATGTTTTGATTGTCTCAAATGCTCCCTGGTTCCTCGTATCGTGATGGGTAGACTGACTGGGGATTTCTACGTATGGCGATACGTCTAAAAGAACTCGTGAAAGTCGTTGGGGGTCTTTGCTTCATGAGTTCATGGCAGAGAGGTGGTTACGATAGCGCCGTGGGGACGCAAAATGCCGGCATGCTAGATGGGATCGATGATTAAACGATGTCCCAGCACGACCCAGTCGTTTCATTAGTCGAGCCAGTTACCAGACTGTCAGTAACGTTCGCGTGTTATGCGTCTCGTTGCGTACAAAGGAGCGTCGAAAAACATCGGCCGATCTCGCAATATATATATACTTTGACACGGAGAAAGGATCCTGCAACGCAGAACCAGACGCAGAGCAATCGATTGGTCTAACAATTGATTGACTTGCATATTAACGGGGTGGAAGATGTAAGGTTATTGTACTAGTTCGCTGAAAACGTTCCAGTCCTCGAACACTGTCATAAAGAGTTCAATTTATTAGGCGTTTCACGAATCATAAAGAAAATTTAAAACTTGAGAAAGTATCTGTGATGCTTAATTGATGTATAGACTAAATGTCAAATACGGTCCCACGCAGATTTAAATAAAATTTTATAGGTTTACCGAAGCTCTCGCGTTACGAAGACAGTTGCAATTTATTTCTTACGCAACGAGCTAAGGAATGGCGAAGGCTTTTTACCATCATATCGTTTAGCTTTTATGTAGTTTCGTGATGAGTTATAGTTGTTTCTGTTAGGGATGAAGTACGGTAACACACACTGCTATTTCATTTTCCATAAAAGCAATTTTAACAATATAATATTGGGACACGGAAATCATATGCTGCACGGGTGTCCAGACTCGGTCCGGACTCTGGTACGTTTTTGCTTAGTTCAGTAGGCCTAGCAAGCGGACACCGTGTATTTACTTGGTGCCTACTGTTCAGGATTAAGGTAAGCAACTTTTACTGTAAAATTAGTTAATCGGAGTACATCGAAGGCAAACTAAAGCTTATGGGAAAAGCAGTTTAGCAAATATAGTAAAACCTCGGTCCCTGTCCGCTTGGTCCTTGTCAGAATTCAGTCGCTGTCCGATTCCATCTTTCAGTCCCTGTATTTACGAAAGCTTTGTGCAAATGCATAACGGGAAACCCGTGTCTTATTCAAGTTCTTAACCTCCACCCTTTTGGTTAGTAAAATTTTGCAGCAAGTCTACTCTAAAGATGAGTGCTACTACATGAAATTCTCGTAAACCGCTCTTTATAAGTGATAACGAAAATATAATTTGTCATTTAGCTAGTCAAAAAAATAACATTTTTGCGCCTCTTGTTACATTCGTTTTAACAGCCCTGTTCAAGAATTTATATTAGTAGTAAATATCACGTGATCTTCGCAGAGGGACATTTGGCTATAATTATTGCTGATATTATACATATATTTCTTAAATCTCAGCACGTACAATCAGTATTCGTAAAGTTATTTAATTTTAATAAACTAGAGATTATGACAAATTTGAAGCCTACTTTTCATGTAAATATGAACTGATTTGAGTTATTGAAATATTTACTTTGAAGTCTAGAAAGTGGAATTTAACCCCCTCCCCCCCCCCCCCCCTCGATAGAGGATAAATTATTTGAACTTTTTCTTAAGTCTTCCATAGACCGAAATATCCAAATGCCCGGAGTCTGAATCTTTCAGTATACAAGCATTTGGACGGGAGGAATAGTAGCCGTGCGGACAGTCGAACATTTAGACTTTTCAAAATGTTTAGGCATAAATAATAATATATTAAATATTACAATAAGCAATGAATGTGTTTTAGAAACTAGAAACCCTAATCTTCAAGTTCGTTCAAGCCATTTATACGATATGTTGGTCTTTAGGCAGTATACCATTATTTGATTGCGGACGCTGTTTTACATATGCGGCCACTTGTACACTTAATTTAATAGGCCTTCTTTATATAGGAATCTTCCTTTTAAGCATGTACGCATTCCATTGGTACATGTGCCACTGCAGTAGGTGTTCAAGTGGCGTAGCTGTGATCATGTTAGTCATTTTAATTTAATTTTCGTGCCAAATGAGTGTTTATTATAGAAATTGGTTTATGTAAAATAAATTTAAATTAGTCAAGTCATTATATCAACTCGAGATTCTTGTTGCATTATAGATACAAAAAGAGAAAGAGGGGGGGGGGGGGGAAGAAGAAGAAGAAGAAGATGAAACGTCATCTTATTTTTATGATCGCCTTATTGAAATAATCATCGCATAATAAGAGCCCCTGGAAAGCAGAACATCCTGAGCGGGAATAAATGACGAGCATAAATATTCTAACGTTCAACCGAGATCGTGCCGCTATTGTAGTTTCGCCGAACGCGCATAACGTTACGATTGTATTTTAGTTGAAAAATAGTCGAACGTTAAAATATTTATGCTCGTCATTTCTGCAAATCTAATCCGATCGAGCTGAATTTTTCATATATCATAATTAAATGTACATACAATCGATGGATATTGGTTGTTATGGACAATTAAAAAATTTATAGCGACGTTTTCGAGCCCCAAGTTGTGAAAACTTCGTGCACTGTTCGTACTTTGAAATTTCGAAAAATAAGCCACGATACTACATTTGTTAAAAGCGGCAAAACTGACAAAAAATTTTATGCAAGAATCAACTTGATATGACCATTATTACCGGATTAATCACGATTGTAAAATTTTGTGTCGGATTAACACGATGCGTAGCAACGCGTATCCCCTCTTTTACCTACTAAACAAAGTCGGTCCGCACTCAGGACGTTCTGCTTTCCAGGGGCTCAATTAATGTAAACTTTACGTAAATTGTGCATCGATATTTCGAACTCATCCATATTTCACAAATATGAAACATTTTGCGTCGACATATCTAAATTCAAATTAAACTTCCGTGGACTTTAGAAAGTTCAACGCAAAATAAATGGTTTGAGGAAATATTCACTTCGTGTCAATCGACGCAAAATTTGCATTAAATTTGCATCATTTTACGACCAATATTTTGCAAAATTGAACGTTTACTTTGTTAGAGTCGAGTCCACTAAAATAAAATACTAAAAGTAAAACTTAAACCTAAAAGCTACCAGTAGCAGATTAAGCCCGCGAATTGTGAAGGTACGTGTGTAGCACAGCTTTAAGGGGGAATGCTACTGTGAAAAATTCGAATTTTTTGTTTCCATTTTCTTCAAGTATACATATTCAAAAATATGTGAAAAAATTTGTTAAGTCAAGATTCCGAAAATTGACTGAGTTACTTGAAGTCCATTTTTCCAATATCGAAGATCTCTCGACGTGCGAATTATTGAAAAGATGTGCTGACGGATTAACCCAAAATATTAATGAATGCATTAATTCATTAGCGTGGCAGATATCGACAAAATCAAACTCCAGTTGCTTTGTTATTGTTGGAATTCCATTGTATATTTCAACAATAGCATTCAACGAAGGTGCACAGGCCATACTAAAAATTATGGAGTTATTGGAAATCAAAGTTAGGCCAACACTCTACTAGTGCTACGTCAACCGTACAGTCAACCGAGACAGTAAGCTGGTGGAATGGGTAGCAGCGAATACTCGAAGACTAATGAAACGATAAAAAAATTTCTTTTTTTTAATTTTCATAATCGCAATAACTAAGTATGTGCGTGGCCGATTAACAAAATTTTGATAATTACTATTCTTTAAGTCCGCTTAAATAAAAAAGTTCTTCAAAAAGGAAATATGTTTCAAACCGCCGCCATTTTGTGAAAAGAAAGCCACGCATAACGATAGCTACATTCATTAGATATTGAACAAATTTTAATTTTTTATTTTCAGATAACCCTCCACCAAACTTTCGGTAGGACAATAGAGAGGAAATTTTTATCGTCACATAGAAGCTTATAACTTTTCAAATTTTTAATAATTACCAATAAAAATTGGTATTGAAATAGTTGAATATATCAATAAAGTGTCCTTTACCCGATCCTTGAATAATTTGTTATACCTGTAAAAAAATTTCCAAAAATTAACAATATATTGACCCGTTATAATTTCCCCTTAAACACCGCCAGTGTACTCAATTCCCTAATCAGAAATGGGAGTGCGTTCCAAAACTTGACGCCAGAAACCAAAACCGAATTCTAGAAGACAGCAGTACGGCCAAGAACTTCATACATATGAAGCAGATGCGAGCGAGTATTGTGAGTGGACGTGGACCTTGACCATGCAGATAGCAATCCTTCGGAATCGACAGCAAAAGCGACCATCTGATAAATAAGGGGGGGGGGGGGGAGAGAGAAAACAATTCGAGAGATCGAACCCAAAATCATCATATGGTTTATAAATTATCTAATTAGTGTCAATTTAACTCTGTCGTAAATCTTCACATATGCAATTTTGTTACTATAAGTATGAACTTACGTCGCCAATAGATGGCACTACAATCGAACTAGTCAACTCAAATGCACAAATTGAAGTCAGCTCGTCGATTTGATGCCTCTGAGGAAAGATAAATTTAAGTGGTACTTTCGAGCTGACTAGCCTTTTATACATTACACTGCTAAGCATTCGATGTTTAATTCACAATCTTCGTTATATGAATTATATATATATTTATTATTAAAAGATTGTGTCAATTTTGTAATTAATGTATATAATAAAATTTACAACACAGTACAATTTGTACATACAAGTTCGTTAAGTCACAAATGTCTTACATAGCTATACAGTCTTATTGTCAATATAAAGAGGATATTAAATGATTATCGTAACGAATTTTATTATTTCTCCCATCTACGCGATGTCTACTGAAATCACTTAGCATAGAATGCAGAAAATATGCAAAGCGTATCCTATGAGATTAGAGACCAACCCTCTTCAACGGTATCCGATGCCTAGGCGTACCAGTACTAGTTTCTTGACCTTTCGTTGTGATTATATTACAGCATTTTCAATATGGCGGCAGCTAAAATAAGTCTTGATTTTGCCCTGGATCGTTCTTACGTAACAGAATCAATGGTGCAGATTCTTTAGCAAAGTAAACTCGCAGTGCTTTGCCACTGCTGGAACTCATTGATTAATCAAGGACGTTTTCTACAGCCTTGAGAAAAAAGTTCACCTTTCTCAAAGTATTCGTAGATCGAATTACATATAATTCATTCAATTTTCATTGTCCATCCTTCATAATCTGAAATTATTAAAAAAATTGAATCCAATATAAAACTCTCTAGGTGTGTATTTAAAGATAAAAAATTTCTCATTAGATAAGTGTAGTATAATGTTATTGTTAATTTGATTACCGATGGTCTGAAAAACTTTTAAGTTTTTCAGAAATTATATTCAAAACGTGCATCATCTGATTTCATTCATATCGCAATTTGCAGCGGGATACTTCCAGGCCGTTCATCTTTTCGTTATATATACCAGAGAAAGTAACCAATTCGCTCGAGCCGCCATCGTCACGAGTACAATTACACACAATTACAAAAAACATGCGCATGGGCGCCATACTAGTCTATATTTCATTGTCTGTGATGAGTGTATGTAGAAGTGCGGTTGAGCAAAGACGATACCTGCACGAAATCGTGATCGAATTTAAAAGAAAAAACTAGAAACAAAAGGTTGGAAGAATCGAACTGCAATTACTGAAAAACAAATTAGTTTTAAATATACATAAATTTGAAATTTGACATAGAAGCTATCAATGTCTAATCATAAATTCGTACAAAATAGTGTTTCCTGTTACATCATTTAAGCGATTTAACGAATTTTTAGCTTTCAGTAAGATAGAAATCGAATTAAAAAAATACAACCTACTAAATATTTATATAAAAGTGATAAATTACAATTCAAGCAAATGTGGTATTAATCAATAAAATAGACAATTTATAATTAGGTGAGACGAGTCATAGTTTTTTAATCTTTTGAGAAACCTCATGTTCAAAAATGTGAGTTATGCTCATGACATTTTAAAATCAGGCTTTTGATACACAGATGTATGAACACGCACATCTTCACTTGGCCTGTTCTGAACTAGCCCACGGCAAAATTCAAAAAGAACCATCGACATTTCGTATTGCTAACTGCCAAGACGATATCTAAACCAAAAGGAATTAATAAGAGGATTGAAGGATAATAAGATTTCTATAAAGAACTGACAGCCATTATTTCATGATCGACGGATCGTTCTGTTAAAATTCAATTGAAAACATAGAAACAATCATCGATCGCTCCCTTTCGTATCTCTATGTATTATCTTACGTACAATAGTGACGCAACATTTGGCACGTTGAAGAAAAAGGTCGCGTCGCCAGAGGTTGAAAGTAAAGGCAACTTTTTGAAAAATAATGAAAGCAGCACAGTAAAAGTTGCACGTTTCATAACGAAATTTTACTATTAAACGATCAATGTTATCATTCAATGCTACACATATTTGAGCATTGCATCAAAAATATAAACACCCAATAAATTAGGTAAAACCCAACACCAATCTGCTGTTCGTTATAATTGGTTGAATATATGTGCCAATTAATTCCGTATAAATTTCCATGACAGGAATGTATTTGTTGTTAACGAGTAAGTCGCTCGGACTTGTGCAAGATTATGACAGAATAATGTTTATAGGTTGATGCGGGTGACAGTTCATTACCTGACACACATACAGGGTGTTTCATTCACAATAATATTTCTCATAGTAACTATTGAATCAGCAAAATCACATGTATGATGCAAGTATGTATATGTATATCAAAATGTCACGTATCGTCAGGATGGAATTTCGAAGTGAAATTTTCTCCTGACAAATTTGCGATTATTAATCTCGTCCGATCCAACATTGCCTCGTACCACGTGTGTATATCCGTTCTATGAAAGGACCGGCGTGCACGTCCTGCATAAGTTTAAAATCAGTTTGGTAAGATAGCCTCAAGACACGTGTGTTTCGATCTCGAGTGTCGGAGAAATGGATCGTTCGAGTCCGACGGTCTCTCTAGTGATCTTATCGCTCGCCTAGTTGAGCCATACGCGATCTTGTACCTATGTACGTAGGTACACACGAGAGAAAAAAGAGACCGTTCATCACCGTTAAACGGCATTAGATCAGTTCCTAATCGACCATTAGATCGCTGCTAGCGGCGTTAGATCGGCGACGAAGCGAACGATTTGGCCTTTCGGCGGCTAAATATAATTTTTTTCTATTCATTTCATTCGGGTCTCTCAATTGTCTTTATCGGGCAGCATGGTCGAGATAATGGGAATGTGATTAAAAAAAAGGAAAGGAAAAAAAAGTATAAAGAACGAAGCGAGCGTCATTAATAACATGTAGCTACTGATGTAAAATTTTGACATCGGGGTTGGAATTACACAATCTTCTACAGGTACCTGAAATGATCTTCCGCCAAGGATAACCTATTCTCTTTTTTTTTCTTGTCTTCAATCTTTTCTATCTGTATACTCAGTCAACCGCGCGCGTCCCACGTTTTGTCGCAATTTATAGAAAGTACCTACTCACTCCTGGAGCGACCGCAGGAATTTAATTATAAACTATTAAAGGCTCTGCGCACCCGAAGGCTTTTATTTTGTAATTTGCCGAACACATCTACTGCGGGATGATGACTCCTTCTTGCACCCGCGAGCAAATTCTTTTCTTAATCATTGTTCTTGGTTATTCGTGCATCCAACGTCATCGCAAAAAGGAAACAAGTCCTTATCATTATTCAAGTTTGAAAATTCTGTTCAATTAATTTTTGTTTCAACGTAACCCCTTGCTATAATATCATACGCTATCATTTTTGCACCCCTCTCACTAAGCACTATTTCGTAAGGTTCCTCATTATTACTTTTGAATGTACGGGACACCCGGTACGTGAAGATCTTATTAGCATACTTTCAGCTCGCAAAATCCAAGCTTCGTCGTACGTATAGTGGCGAATTTTTGTATAACTCTTCACATTTGGCGAATGTAAGAGTAACACGTGGCTACGACTATGCGTTAGCGATATAGTGCGCGCGTGTGACATTTCAGAAATGTCTCCTGTCGTAGAAGTAGGTTACCGTAACGGCCCGGCAGCAGTCTGACAACTATGCCAGGGCTTAGTTGCAGGTTGAAATGCACGCCTACTCTATACCAGTGTTTAACGCACGTCTAATCGCTCTCAGGTTATTCTTATCAGATATTTCCCACTTCCTTCTTCTTCTATTTCTTATCACTTCGCAAAAACCACCCATTCACACCCTTATACCTCGTTGAAGCTTCTCTAAAAATTGTATATAACTAACAGCGAGTGACCTCGTTAACTCAAACTTATTACGTCTTAATACGTTTGACAAGCTATAGTGAGGTTCCCTGTGTTATGTAAAGATCATAGAAAAACGAAATTCATTTCCTGGCTCTAAAGAACGATGAAATTGTTTAATTTCTTAAAAAATGGAATATTCTTGTTGCATCGTTTTTTATTGAAATTTTCACGTATCACATTTTTAACATAGTGGATAAATATTTTCCATTAAAAAAAAGCGGAATTTTTCATTAATTTTCCCTATGAAATTCACGATAAAATTTACCGCAGAATCAGTAACCGTGGGACGTCGTTATCATTTCATTACTTATTGCTTATAACATACGATATTTTGAGTAGCTACAAACAAGTTTTACAGTTCACACGCTAAATACTGTTACTTGCAAATTTTACTGCGTTTCACAATGTCAATGATTTTTTTGGTTGCTTTCAAAGGTATGAAAAGTACAGTGCACTCCACGGTAAAATTGAATGTAGCGCATGAGATAATCCGGCTGTTTTAGATCACTTTTTAAATTCAACAAGGTAAAAGCTACACTTTTGCACTACATATTTTCAAGTTTAAAAAATTTTACCCTACACTTCAGTAAAAGCTGACGTATCATGTTTACTTTTTAGGATGTTTTCGTGAATTGTTCTTAAATATATAGATAATATGTTATGAAATGCCATGATGTCCCTTGGTTACCGTGAGTTTCACAGTAAATTTTAATGAAAAATTCTCTCCGTGTAGGCAAAGCAAATTGTTTATTTTTATTTTCATCGAACGATTTACAGTTTCCTTTTGCTGGGGCAGAACTTGTGCAGTACGAAAAGGGGAACGTGAGATTAAAGCGACACGTATGATAAGTCCCAGGACAAAGCAGGATAAGACAGGAGATTCGTGAAAGGTGGAGGGTGTGGCTGAGCATTTGCTGCGGCTCGGTGGCTCAGTTGCTCACTTGCTCACTTGCTCACTTACTCAGTTACTGTGTTACTCCGTTGATCCAGTCAGGAGAATTGCGAAACTAGTGCTGGCTCGCTCTCGAATCGAACGGGCTTCAATTATATTCGCTAATTCGTTCGCAGCCATTACGCTCTAACGGACGTTTACAGTAAGAAAGTCTCTCCTGCCGACGGAACAGCGGGAAGTCGAAAGGCTTTTTCTCCTGCTTCTATATATCGCGCCGTTCGATTGTCGGTCGATTATTATCGATCGATTATCAGTAATTTCACTAAACCATCGGTCACACAGGGCATCGATGAACTCTAATTAATTAAATCGATAGTAATGACTGAATCACGACAGAGAGGGTTCGTAAATTTCTAGACCTGGGCATTGGCGCACTATTATATTTGCGCACTATATTCATTGCAGCTATGGTAAAGATTATCAACGATATGTTTTTCATCCACTGATAATTGTATAAGGTCGAGATTCAAAATATGTATGGTCCTTCATGATACATTCTTTACATTTTTTTTATATTCCGACGAGTAACTCAATATCGAAGATATTAAACAAGGTCATACCAACCGTAATCCATATTGCACTGATTTTCACAATCTTGCATTCTTATATAGAAGATCCATAGATCGCTCATTGCTATATCGGCAGGAATACCGTTGCTCTTTTCTTCAATTACATAAATCGAAACTAGCAGCAACGGTATCTTTGCAAACTTGAAATAGTTTGATAACGATTGTCGGACCTGTCGGCGTTATGACATCTGGACTCTATAAAATCTTGAGTTACGAAATTCCAACAAAAATTAAAATCATTTACCTCTATCCGATACTCATTTAATTTATTAAAAATGTTCGTCGAATTTTTACTCCATTCAATTACTGTTGAAATATGTATGTGTAATCGTTATACGGTTATCACGAAAGACGACAATTAACAATTTTGAAATAATTTAATTATCACAATACATTTTTCTAAACACTGAAAAACAAGTATTATAAACTTTGTGCATAAAAATGGCTTTTTTGTGCAAAATGGCTTTCTGAATAATAAATATTCATGAATATAATATATGTATATATGCCTCAAAATCTTTATTAGTCTCATATAAATTCTCATTTATGTTATCCTGTTTCAACGCCATTAGTACATATGTTAATAGGGTCTAATCATTAAAGGTGTTCTCAGTCACTTTTACATATCTTGTCTATTCCAGAATATATCCATAGTTGAAAAGAACATAACTATAAGATCTATTCAATTCTATTAAAACCATCCAGTAGTTTCGAACGCGTTGATGTATATATGCGTACGCGATTAAATGGAAAGTAGCGTACCGATCTGCAGTCAGCTGATCATCCTCGTGAAACGTCAGGACGCGGCGCGTTTGTAGTAGCGCGACCATCAAGAAAACTGCGCTCTCGAGAAGCTTCCAGGTTATTTCCAACTTTCCTTTTTCATTAGTGTGTAGAGCGTATGACTTGCCTCTCCCGATTATTCTGTTGCCAAGAGCATAGATAGTCGATAGATAAGCAAGACCAAGCGTCATAGTAGCTCACAAGGAATAATGGCAATGAGACCTCTAAAACCTGGTTTGCACATCATGATAAAAAAATTTTCTTATTTTCCAAGTAACCATCAATCCATTCAACCGATCAGCCGCCCCCAACCGAGACTGGTATATACGAACGATTCTTGTATACAGAGTGCGGCCCAAGATCTTGAGAAATGCAAGAAGAGGACAGCTGGGTTTCTGTTAGGACTCCTTCGTCGCTTAATTATAAAGATATTCGATCCTCAATACCGGTCGAGCAGGTTTCTTCCTTTCCAGCGTGATACTCGCCTCGAAGCAAATTTCGCGAGTGTACTCCGTGACACCGCACACGCATCCTATCGTTTGAAAGTCATAGAACGGGATGTCTTTAAAGCGAATGGATCAAAAGGAAGTAAACGAAAGCGGTGTAGGTGGCCATCAATTAAATTAAATCGTATGCTCGTCGAGAGGTTCGCCTTTGGTCCATTCCTCCTCCTGCCAGCGACTTTCATTTTCGTTTTTCTCCCCTGTAGTTCCTTTTTTATTTTATAATTTTCGTCTCTCATGACGTCACTATGTCCAGGTTGTCTATCTCATGTGCACCATGGTTAGAATGCGAATCTTTAATAATACGTGAGATTAGTGACAGCATTAAAATTAACGTAACCTATAATAGAATTCGAAGAACCGCTCTCTGGAAAGATGAACTTCGAATACCTAATAGTATCGATTCATTTGTTACTATCTCCAAATTTAAATTCAAGCGAAATCGTGTTTTGGACTTTTTATCTCGACAGCATGTCTTTCTTTTGGTGAAGGAACGTGATATTCGTTTCGTGAGAAAACGCCTTCGCGTGCAGTCATGCAATTGAGTGCAGGCTGTGCAGGTGACCGCGGCCGTCAGCGAAAAATGCATTGTTGCGAAAACACTATCGTACCTTCTTATGTAATTTCAGCGGATTCGTCTGAGGAGCGAGGGCATGTTTCACGAAAGACTTCATTGACAATAAAAACAAATGATAAGGAAGTCATCGTTTTCTCGTTGTTTGTTGCGTTAGCAGTTATTACGTAACGATGATGGGACGTTATTTCAAACAGAAAATATTCCCTATCTTTAATTATGGATCTGGTAGCAACACCTTAAAATTATCAATTAGAACTTGAACAAATAATACAAATTATAATCCGTTAGATATCTAATTACCTTTCTGGTTGCAAGTGTTTTCGTTCGAGCAGGCAATAGTTCGAATTGCAATTTATGTAAAATTTTAACAAAGGAATCTTCCGAAATTAATAGTACATTGCGATACATTATGAATTTCAACTATACTGCCGTTCGTAATGAAAAAACTTCGTGGAAATTTTTGTTCATATTATTAATGTATTTATGCATCGAATAACTAAAAAATGAAGCATATTAATGTACATACAACTGAAAAATATGTTGTCGAAAGTATCGTATACGTATAGTGCGTCCACGAGTTCAATGTTTTTTTTCACAAGTCGAAAAATTATAAAATCCTTAATTAGCCACAGATAACTTTGCATAAAATTATACCAGAAAACATATGGGAGCATCATTTTGCACTGAAACATATGTAGGATATCCAAAAAACTTATGGAGGCTGGACCGGGAATCGAACTCAGGTCTTGCACTTGCCGGACGGGGTCCCTGCTATTACAGATAAGTGCACACTCCTACCTATATTATATTTTTCTCCTTGATATGTATTTCTATAGTAAATACTGTATAAATAAAGACGACTTCTTTGGCAATAGACATGATATTACATGTACAAATTGATTCTCGGCCTTTTTTGCATAATTTTTATGTTTGTTTACAAAAAAAAAACGAACAATCACCTAATCTTCAAAATAAGCTCCATTACTTTCTACATATTCTACAGAATAGGTGCTGTTATTCATTAAATTTTGAGACCAAGAATTAATTTGTATACCTATTAAAACAACTTTTCAACAGTACTCATGTTTGAGGTGCCACTCGTATGAACACATTCACTCCACTCGACAGCATCTCAATAAATAGTAATATTTGTAAAAATCTATACATTTTTCAAATTATATAGTTATTAAAAAGTTCATGAGCCAATTTCACAGTTTGATTTTGAACATTAATAGACAATCCAAAAGGTTAAGGGGACTCCGGATTTCTCATTTACCATACGAGTAAAATTTCAAGGAAAGTCGTAAATAACAGGATTTTACAGAGATTCTTTCGTGCAGCGCAGTTTAGCGGACATTCTCCAAGGTTATTAATTATTTTGACACTACGTTTACAATCCGAATAATCCAACCAAAAAAATTACGATGAGAAGTGGCTAAATGCTTAACACGGAAGAATATTTTCGAGTAGAAAACATTTTGCATCTCAGAAAACTTGCGGCAGAAAAACGAAACAAGTAAGAGCGGTCGCACAGTGAACAACGGATAAATATGAAATGACCGAGTGACAGAACAGAAGTTCGTAGAAGATCCGCGAGTGTCGCGTTGATCGGCATGGAATACTCTTGTGGAAATATCATTTCATCGTTGCTAACCTAGAATAAAATGCGTACAGTGTACGCGTGCGCACGTGCTTACAAACGTCTTGATAAAAACGCCTGTGTAAACATATCCATAAGATTTTGTCAATAATTCGAAATAAAATTAGCAAGCTATTGAATTTGCGAAAGATAAAAGCTATGCCGAATATTTGTCATGCTAATGAAAGTGAAGATTGCTGTAAGGTGTCAACGGAATTTCCCTACACTGATCATAAAATACCACCTGTGCAAGATCCTTCTCACTATACAGTTTTATTTGCACACTTTTTATCGACATTTCAATCAAATCTTATTTCATTTTATAACTCGTAACTTTTAAGCTTATTTTATTTCTTTATTCATTCCGAGTTGAGAACGCTTTTCTTATTATAAAATCACAACTTGTATTTTTTCTTTGTTTATTTTATTTCACTTTCTACCTTCTTAACCCACTGTTTATGATTGACGAGCAATTGAAATTACGATTAGTTACTTAAGAAAGTGTAGCCTGATCAAGTTCTTTATTCTTATAAATAAGTAACTTGCCAAATAAAATTACCGTTCATAGTAGCATTTCCTATTATCCGAGATACAATAGCTACAGGATAAAAACAAGTGTACAAATTCAATATGTAAAGTAAGATGCGTGGGTTTATCTTATATCATGGCTTCTCTTGTCTGCATCATAATTTTCTCCTTTATATTATTATGTTGAATCTAAAAATAACCAACAAAAGGTGAAATACGTCAACACAGTTTCTAAAAGTAATCAAACATAGTTTATCAAATATTCAAAGGAAAGTGTATCTTCTTTTTTGACACGTGTACAAGGTTAAATTTTCAACAGAAAAAACGGCAATACGTAATTAGGCCACGAGTACTCAAGTCAATCGGAAGATGGAACTTTATAATAAGAGAATTTCTTGTAATTCATACTAACAATCTGTTAAGTAAAAAAATGAATCAAATTTCAACCGTCGAATGAATGGAAAAACTAGCGCGTGTCAAGATTAGGAATATTTCATAAAAATACTTTCCTATAGATCTTATCCCGATACAGATAAGCAGCATACTTTGCTTTGTACTGAAAACAAGACAACTGATCGATAAGTTTTATAGTAAAAGTTTCGATTTTCTAATGCATAATATCAGAATAACAGTAAAATTATTATATTTTCTGACGGTTAGTTATTGAAAATAACCTATCGTTAAATATCAAAAATTTTAATTGGCTTCTGGTCTTTATTTATCTATCGATAACGTTCGCAATCAATAATATATTGATTCACTAAAGTAAACAAATGATACTTCATTAATTTTAGGGAATATCCTAAGTTATCTTAATTATTAATATTTATTACTCAATGAGCAATTTACTAATGAGCCTGAGCGTATCTTCTCATAATGATCGTCTATGATAACAATGAGGTGGATATTAAATATCGCAATAATCCTTATTATCAGATGAAACTTAGATTTGCACCATATGGTAGTGTATACGTGCTTTTAAGCTTGTATTTATACCTATCAATATATCTCGATAAAACCTGAAATACACGAGCGAATTTTTATTTACCTAAATAGCATTTATATTGCTCTAAACGGTAATTCTGCACACCATCGCAGTGGGGAGTATTTCGGAAATGATTTCCTAGTAAACGTAATTAATAAATGGCTTACTTTTTCGGTCATTGCGTCCATTTTAATTATAATTTCATCAACTGCTTCAAGTTTACTGTACATTTCTTTTTCACACCTATTGTCTGATTGATAAACGGTTTATACAATTTCTTATAATTTGCAACTAGTCATTATCTCAGGTCTTAAAATTTACATGTACTCGTTAAATAAGATTACATGCAAAAGACAATGGTAAGGGTCCATCGAATTATAAATACACTATAAGTTATTCGATTAATTAAAAACTCATAAATAACTCAGACGCTAGGAGAAATGAATTTCACACACGTTTTGCTGTATCAACGTCTTATGTAAGTGATGGATTTCGAATGTTCCTTTTTAAATGTAGATTCAAGAATTAGCATAGCTGACAGATTAAATTGCATAAGTTATAGTTTTATATGCCACTTTTGATCGAACTCATACGAGCCTCTGAAGGAAACCGTGGCAAACCTGAATACAAGTCAAAACTATAAATATAAATGAGATAAATACATGCGATCGTTAAACATGTACATACATATATACTCATATAATCATCTTCGATTCGTAAAATTCGATTCGATTCGAAAGATTTTAACATATCCAATCATTTGAATATTTATATTTTTAAGAGTTTTAACATTTACGGATTAAAAAGAGAAATACATCTTTTCTTCAAGAGACCAAAACGTATTCGCCTTAATAAACGAGACACAAATTTACAAGATGAAAATTTATGATTCAGAAAGATAACCGTAGATGACTACAGACTGCTAGTAAAAAAACGCTGCTCGTTAAAGTTCCGAGCAGAGATTCCAAGCCATTGCAGTTGAAACACTAACGAGTTTCAGTCACTGTAACATTGACCGAGAAGATCGTCTAAATCCAGGATCATTAAATGAAATGTAGTAGAAACTACCAAATGACTTACTTAATCTGCTACTGCATTAGCAATGAGAAAAGATGGTAAGAATTTATAATTAAATCAAATATTCATAATCATTGGATTAAAAAATTTTCATATTTAAAATATAGACATGAACTAGATTAGGCCATGTGATGTATATGATTACAATGATAAAATTTGCTCGCTTACACAACCTCGAAATTACATCTTGACAAGAACTTTTTTTTTCTCAAAATTGTTCAAATTCCGAGTATAGTCAATTCTATGAAAAAGATTAATCTCAGAAGCGCAAATCCAAGAAAGCATATAGTATCTATAATATATACTCGAGATCAAAATCAATTGTCACGAACGTATCGCACTGACACAGTTGCTGACTATGTGTGTATATGCATAGGGACACACACGGCGAGTTCCTTCTGAACCGTGAAGCAGCATAAAATCACTAACAAGCAGCTCAGGCAGGTGTTCCCGGAAACATATAAATAACGTTATTCTGAATGTGAGACTTGATTACATAAGTGCGCTCGCGATAGCACAACGACTGTCAACCGGGAGTTATCTGTCTGTAACGTGTCCACAGAAAATCTATCTGCAACCAATAATAATTCTGCGACATTTGCAGAATATTATTTCACGCTTGGAGAGTCACTTGAAGAGAGACAAGAAATTTTATTACATCGAACAGTGGGCAAGTCGTACTTTTTGCACGCGCAGCATCTGTATGACAGACAGAACCAAGTAAATATAGAACACAATTAATTGTTATTAATTTTGTATATTAATAAAAAGTTTCTTCGAATACTCTAAATGTAGACAATATATTTTTTTTTAAATTCATACCATTGTTTAGTAGCTTCCGCAAGTTGTTACATTCGTAGCCGGATAAGTGTACAGACTCATAAAAAATATCCTTGAAAATATGAGTTCTCATTTTGAAGCAAGCATTAAAAAGACTGATAAAAATAACATGCAACTTGTGTGATAGTACCTGCCATCCGCGGAATAGTATGGAACCCAGCACCTCTTACAAAACATAAAAGAATAACATAAATGAGCATAAACTAACCTATAAATTACGACGTCAAATTCCTCAATTATCTCCATATTAAGTAATACCGAAATAAAACATACGGTCCTACGAGTTTTCCAAATGTAAAAAGAAACTAACTTTGTATCGTGCAATACGAAAATGATTGCAGCGTATGAATACATTAAGATTAAATTATCAAAGAGGGGAGCTGAGGGTGAGGAGGTGGCGGAGGTTCGATAGGTTGTGCGGTTAGTGAGTTTTGTGAGAACCGAATAAGTGAAAAGAATGAAGAGTGAAGTGAAACTAGTGGCTGACAGTGAAGAGTGTAGGGACATGTGAAGGGGACGGAGAAGGGGGATGTCAGCCAAAACTGCGGGTCGCGAACACGTGTATTTGCAGTTATTCGGCACATTCGGTTGATCAACGGAAGTAAGTATTTCTAACCTAACCTGACCAACTTTACTAGAGATCATTAACCCTGGCTACCTGTCAGTCGCGCAATTAATGCATCGTTATCTATGTATCTCAAGGAGACCATTTCTTTCGTTTGTTTCTTCCTACCTCGTTGAAACTTGCGTTACGAGAATTACGATAAATACCTATTGCAGTGTCCTACTGTGATTACGTTGAATGCGATTGAAATGCTATTCGCCCTGTTTATTTTTAAACCCGTCGATTATGTACTTATGTATAGAATTGCTGTATCTTGTCAGAAAGCAGAAAAGTATGATGCACCATATCATCGATTTTTACGAATCGGTATTCTCATTGTCTTCGATTGCTACTGTCAACTAGCGGATTTAATAGGTTTTATATAGATTTCGTTGTTCAAGCTGTGAATTAGACGCATTTTTTTCGGATCATTATTACCGAAAAGCAGATTTTTATGTACTATGACGTGGCACTTTGATGCACGTTACGAATTAGGCGAATTTGGGCTACGTCATGGGGCCCAATGGGTAAGAGAACGTTTCGCGTGGCGTTAGAATGAATTTATTTGAAGAATTTGTATTGATTTTCCTCTAGGGGACGTTTTTTTTTGTGTTTTGAGTTTATAAAACGGACTTTAGAGGATTCGGCAACAAATTTATTACTACGGGGCCTGAGAGAGTCGCCTACGAGCCTGGCGGAGCGCCGTGGTGGCCGAGCGATAGGAAGTCGGAGCAGACACCCTAGAAAACCAACTACGTATTCACAATCTCGTGTATCGAGGAAGTAGAGATGGATATGATTCCCGTCTCCGGAAAACAGGACTGCAGGCACCATAACAACGAAAGATCCCAGGGTCTAATTAATCGAAATCGTCGAAACAAGTCGCATGTGTCCGCTCATCGGATTGGGCTAGGAGCATGTATTGTAGCGCGTCTCTCACGAAGGTTCCCGATTTAGGAAAATTGTAGCGTCACTTATGGCATGGCCTAACTCAGGAATAGACATGTTACCATTTCCTATCGTTCTACATTGTTTATCGTATCGTTATCCGCCTGAAGAACTAATAATACGGGATAGTGTGTTCTTGTGGATATTATGAGTGTCTGGACAACAGTGAGTGACGCTCAGGGGTGATTTAGCTATTATTTCATGTTCCGAGATCCACCGAGCTGTCTATTCGACGTACTCTTACACGTTACTATACACTTTCCTGATCGCTCCGGATTCGAGGATTCTTATCATTTTTTTTCTTTCAGAAATAAATTGGATCCGTGAATGAATTTTGATTCCGGTAACTTTGTGCATGATAAAATAATTTCAGTAGTTTTTGGTCAACATCCTCAATTAATTATTTTTCATTGTTATTTGTCGATCGATTCATGACCCCATCGCATAAGAGTTGACCAAAGATGAAATTTCGAGACAGTTAAACGGTTCAGCTTCTCTGTACCTGGCGCCCAGAATTTGTTATATTTATTTTTTCTAGACTTTTCAGGGCGTCAATTATTTGTCAATAGCGCCAGGAACATCGTCGTTACGGTACATGAAAAAAAATCTGTAGTTGCTATGCCCGAGGCAGAAAATTGTCTTTGAATCAGCTAACAAGAATACCAAGAATTCTAGTATAATCTATCAAGTGAATTAGGAAGTATTACAAACGCAATGATTAATCTTGGCAGAATTGTTATAATTTTTGTTAGAGTTTATTATTGTTCAGATATTAATCTTTGCTCTAGCAATCGCGAGTACACATTTTTCAACATGTATTGTTGTAGACGTTCTATGAGAATCAATTGTGATTCGTCTAATAATCGAAAGTGATCTCGCAGCAGGAGTCATGGCGACATACAGGGGATGAAATGAAAGAGTCGATTGACTTGGGACAGCGAACGGAAAAGGGTGAAGGGAAACGAAGATGGAGACCATTGGCGTAAGCGAATTATAAAGTGATATTATTCCCTTCAATATTTTAGAACAGGGCGAATGGTATCGTATTACGCCACTAAAATGGTTTATACCAAGATAACGTCACACGGCGGCGCGCAGGTTTCACGCAGTGACATTTAGGAAATATAAATTGCCGGACTGACATTTCACTTATGTATATACTTTATATCCACCTCCCGACTACGCCGCACGAGCGTTATTATGTACAATTAATGCGAAAAGATTGTGACTGTCGCACCTCCGAATTTGCTCGGCATCGCCGGATGTGCGACGCCCACGTTATTCGAGTACTTTTGAAAAACTTGAATACTAATCAAGCACGTTTTACCTCTGCGATGCGCTACGAGACTAGTGAATCTAGCCTAACCTCTGTTCAGAAATGGCAAGGCATAATCGATCGTAAATCGTTAATAGGGCATAGACGTGCATACTTATCTGGCATCGAAGCTGACTATTTAAGTTTTTAATAGAAATTTCCTGTTCTGTACGTGGTTTTATGGTGTTGCGTTATACATATGTTCAGACGCGGTAACGAACTTTATTGTATTTAACTAATAGAGTATAGTATTTTATCTATCTAGTACGAATGAGTATAATAATATAATAGACGCGAGTGTGAATTTTGGTACACGAGCCGCTAGGCGAGTGCACGCATAGCACGAGTCTTATAGTCATTCGGTAATAGCTAGATACAACAGTTTTTGTAACAAATGCTCAAAGAAAACGCCGTCTGACCTTTTTTCACAAGAAATGGCACTGTTAACCTGCTTAAAAAGTATTTTAGGTTTTCCTTTTCTTGAAAATATTTTAGATGCTTATAACGTCGTTATCATACATTTTTAGGTAATTTCATAGTCATTTGTTCAAAAAATAATATTTTAGTTAGTACGTTAGCTAACTTTTTGTGATGTGTACAACATCATACTATATAATTGTTACTGATGAATATGGGTCAATTTTGTATCTATATTATACGATAATCAGTGCATGGTATTTGTCCATACTGACTTTTATCCTTGCTTGTAAATACATATTTTTTAGATTATCAGTCTACCTTTCAGCAGATATATCATATTGATATATACAAGTTTAAGAGACAATTGGAAAATGCATATTCCATTTGTCCATTATGTGAAGATCAATAAAAATTAGTTTTTTCATCATGAAATTGAGTAATGAATATTTGACTTTGCCTTCTCACGTTATCAACCGACGATTACAATAAAATCCATGCTGTAATACTCTGACCCTGATTTCGCTATCACAGCGGTTGGCACAGCCTCGTAAATTTTTCAATCTCCAATAGCCAAAGTTAAAACGATTGCCAATGGCTGAACTAATGGTTACCATTGGTATTAAAGATTTGATCATTTTTGTGACGTATATGTAAATCCAAAACTGTACAAATCTGCATATTTGTCTCCTATGCATTCAAATCATTAGTGTTTGATAAGCAATTGATTTCCATTGCTCTTAGTAGAAATTTCCTTCGGAAAATCAATAGTCCAACCAGATCCTATCTAACTCTGTATAGGCTCAGTAGTGACCCAAGTAGTTCCTGAACTTTACGGATGAAAAATTCTACCAAGACATCATTTGATATGTGACCTATTATGCTGCTTACTCTTTCACCCCTAACTTGTCTGGTATATTTTTAAATGCTATTATACGTAATGCATATCTTGTGCAAAATGTAGATACAATTATCAAACTAAGCATTCATCGAACGGTCGGACCTTCTGTATAGTCAGCTGTAAGAGCTCCCCGGGATTCCGGTATACTTATTGACCACTTATGTCAATAGAACTACTCCTACAAAAACAAACAATAGTTTTACAGGCTCCGAGTTTATCAGGCCTTGATAACTTATCTACGGTGTTGGCGACCAAGCCGCGTGAAGGCATTGACAATCGACCAACGCCGACGGTCGCAATCGATTATCGTCGACGTGCCGACTCGACGGTACTCGACTCTCTGTGCGGTGGTTACTCTTAGTATTAAAGAATCACATGTTGGGTATCGCGAAGCAAGAGGAAGTTCGGGCATGTTAGAGTAAAAAAATCTGATGGTGTCCATTTCTTAATATTATAGAATCGCCTCCGATTCGAAATCAATTTTCGCCCAGGTGTTAACAAAAGTCGCGTTGTCGGAAATCGATTTTTCAAATTTAATTCCTCTACGTAAGTCAAGTAGACCAGTCGGCCGCACACATCCCAACAGCCGGACACTGTTATAAAAATTTCAATTTATTAGGCGTTTTACGAATTATAAAATAAATTTAATACTTCACAAGGTATCTGTGATACTTAATTGATGTATAGGCTAAATGTCAAATACGGTCCCACGTAGATTTAAATAAAATTTTATAGGTTTACCGAAGCTCTCGCGTTACGAGGACAGTTGCAATTTATTTCTTACGCAACGAGCTAAGGAATGGCGAAGGCTTCTTCCCCATTCCTTAGCTCGTTTAGCTTTTATGTAGTTTCGTGATGAGTTATAGTTGTTTCTGTTCGGGGTGAAGTAGGGTATCATACAGTGCCATTAAATTTCCCGTAGAACCACTTTTAATAATATAATATTGGGACACGGAAAATCATATGCTACACGGGTGTCCAGACTCGGTCCGCACTCTGGTACGTTCTTGCTTAGTTGTGTAGGCCTAGTAAGCCGACACCGCGTATTTACTTCGTGTCTACTGTTCAGAACTAAGGTAAACAATTATCTACTAAAAAATTATTTAAATGGAGTATATTAAAGGCAAATTAAAGCTTATCGGAAAAACAGCTTGGCAAGTGCTTGTTATTGATATTACACATATATTTCTTAAGGCTTGGCATGTACAATTTGTATTTCTAAAGTTATTTATTTTGTAAGCTTACAGTGTCGAATGTAACTTTCCACACCCCCCCCCCCCCCTCCTTCCTTGGCCCATCATACGAAAGAAAATATTTGGATATTTTTCTCAAGTACAAAGTACAAAAACATCTTTTTTCATACAAAGATAGAACCAAATATTCAAATACGTGTATGCTGGATCTCTTAGTATCTGGACACCGGAACGTGACGAATGTCAGCTGTTCGAAAATCAAGACATTTAGATTTTTCTTTATTCTTTTGGCCGGTTTTTTTCCAAAAATCTGTGCGTTAAGGGGTTAAAGAAAAATACGAAATAACAGAGCATGTCTGCTGTTTGACGGTTCTTTGCATAGAGTATTATTCGTGCAAACATCGTATTCGATTTATTGCTTTTTCCCGCGTATCGGTTACGCAAGGAAAAAATCGGTGTTGTTTTGGCGCATCGATCACGTGTGACCGTACATGTTCACATTTGTACATATAATAGTACATATTTTAAAAAGGCATAAAGTAGAGTAAAAATGAAACGTTAAATACTGTATCACGTTGAATGCGGTACGTCATACGTGAACTGATTTATCGATAATTAAATATGAAAAACACCGGTTGCCAATTACGCTTCTTAATTACATAACACGTTACTCCGTTTCCGTGAACGATCTAACCAGAACGACTGATACGTAAAGTAATTAATTTATAGTTACAGAAGCCATAACATTAGTATGTCATAATCATTGCGCTACCAAGACTCATCAATTCCCATAACGAAGGACACTTTGTCTTCTCAAACCGCCTATATATGCGTATATATGTGTATATATATATCCTAGTCTCATATATCGTATTGCACGGTCAATAAACTTTATTATAGCTGCTGCCATTGATATTACGAGAATATGACCAGAAACTTGGAAATTGCACTACTACACTTAATGCCTTCTAAAGCAACTAAATGAATAAAGTGTATAACATCACAGTTTACAAATTGGATGTATTTAATGCTGCTAGCGAATGAGCTTATTAGTTAATAAGAGATATGCCGGTATTACAGTAGATACTAGACTATTATAGCAAATGATGGAAGTTGAAATATTTCAATATCGCGTTTCAGCGTATTAATGAAATTATTCTTGGGAATCAATCATAATTCTTTTCGAAGACTCAAAACGTCACTGTTAAGACATTTATTGTCGGGAGTAGAGTTAATTAAAGGTAATCAATCAACAAGTAGAGAATTTCACATAAAACGTATACTGTTATTAGTAATTTAAATTGATGCAAAACTTTGATAAAGACGATGCGCTTTGCAAATTAATGTAAGGTATGTCTGTGAGTTCTCACCTGTACAAATTTTCTTTGACGTTTATTTCTGAAATTTAACTGTTTTACAAATGATTTAATTGCTACGTAAATCTTGCAATATAAATTTGCGCTGTACGTGTGATATAGAGATGTCTACTGTGCGGTGTTACGTGTCCTTTTTTAATTCGCTTTGCGACTCGATAGGTCTTTACGGTTTGGATCGGCAGTGGTTACGGCGACCAATCGAAAGGCTTGGAGAAAGTTAACCGCAGCCATATTTCCTCTTTATCTGACAATCGCTCACGTCTAATCAATGTGCGGCTCGATCGGTTGACTGAATTTTGAAAAGTCGTGAAACTTAGGCCTGTCGATCTACTAACTTCCTTCTCTTGCTTTTGCCAACAGTTGAGTTTATAGTTGAGTTGGTATTCCTATCGAATAAGTGGCTTATTTCAAAGCTACGTGACTTTTTATTATAACAAGTTTCGATTTCAATATGTAAGAGAATCAATTTTCTTGTATCAAATCGATTAATTTTCTTTAACGTTTGAACGACTTCGGTCAATCTGGAATGAATTAAAGTTCACACGCTTTATGAACATGACTGTCGACTATATGCAAAATGTACAACAGTCTATTGAAATTACACAATAATTCTTCGAATGGATTCTCACATTCATTACGAAATCATTTATTCTGAAAACTAACACTGCGATAAATAAAAAAAGCTCCGCTCCAATGATCTTCAATAAATTTATATTTACCACATATTTACTGAAATCTTCAAATATTGTTTTAATGTGGTAACGATAATAAATTATGACGAGAATCATACAAGGGAAATGCAAAAATTTTGTTATTTATATTAAATTTTTGATTAGTTTTATAGAGGCAAGCCTATATGGAATAAATTATATAACTGTTGTAAAATTATCAATATATTAGCCGTCCCAAATCATTACACGTTCATTTTAGTATCTCAAAATTTCAGTAGATTTGAAAGAAACAAATCAGAGGACTATTTTCGAACAAGCAGACATATTTTCGTAACTGCAACTCGCCGCTATTGACGATAGGTAATCCAAAGCCAGGCCAAGGGGCATCTATATGCATTGATAAGGCGGTAGTAGCAGATTAAAGGTTCAATGTCATGATTAGAGTCATGCAGGTTCCATACAGACACATTCACGTATTCGTTTGATCCCGAGACGAAATTTTGTTATTTCGTTGTTCCTTGATATCCTACCTTCAGTAAGACTTAAAAAACACTATTGATGATATATTCCTATGCAGTTGAGGTTCTCATTTGTGACTCAAATGTGACGTATTTTCCATATTTCCATTTTGAGGTTCAAAAGAGTACCTCATAGGAGTTTCATAAAACAGGTGCTAAATCGAAAAAAAAGAAAGAACAAATTTCATATTAATTATCACGATTAATTCCTTTATAGGATTACAGTCCATTTTTGCTCCGTCTTCCTATTTAGTACGGAATATTCGTTTTGTCTACACATGAAGAAGTTAGGCATAAATGATGCTTAATGATTACGTGCAAATTAGATTGGCTTCTTGTTATTGATCATTAACATACATTTTATGCAACAATTTTTAGGACCACATAATTTTATTTAATTGTTAAAGTGTCTCATAATCCTTACGATATCACTATATTTTGTATTGCAAGTTTATCATCTACATACAAATTTTTCAAATGAACTTTATATCAATATTTGACAGTAAATCCTCTTCATAACATTATAATTTCAACTCATACAGTTTTGAAACATGTATAAGATCATTTCATGTAGTCTTTAAATTTGAAAATGACTTAGCAAATGGTAATAAATAATTAGGCATGTATGCAAAAGTATGAAACTATAAAAAATATTATTTTACAAACAAATCTTTTATTTTATTTCCAACGTTTCAGTAGGACATGAAACATTAAGATAGATTGCAGTAGGACACAGAGATTCAAAATAGATTAAAATTGAAATCGATAGAGATTCTCGAGATACAATCGAGGAGCTTTGGAGATACTGCAAAGAGTATAAAGGTACAACGAAGGAATAAAATTTTGATTCAGGATTGATCATAACTTAATTTTGTTCCATTCTGTGTACGAGTAATTGAGAAAAATTATATAAAAAACAAGTTACTCCCACTGCTAAGAATTAATCACGCACCCTACCCCAAAATAACCACATGAAAAAAAATAGTTATCAAAAATTACCTTAATTTTTTTTTTGATCGGTAATCAATCTACCATGACATTTTATCGATACAATATCGAAATGTTTAAAAAACTTCTCAGAACGTTGCATTAACGATTTTAATGCAATTGGTGCAATAATTCTCGTGATAGGATCACGTGAAAGAGATAGATCGAGATCGATAGAAATACTGTAATAATTTGTAACGCATGCTAGGCTCATTACCGATTTGAGCACGCCATTTAACCTCTGACAATAAGCATTTTATTAAAAGGCTAATAGGCTCTGCTTCTCTTGCATAGTTACATCCGAAACCCTCGTAATTCTCGTATTGCGAGTATTCTGACGTTTGACCTCTCACGTTTGTCCAACAATTACGCATAACGAGATAACGATCTGCAATCGATCGGTTATAACCTATTTCGCCCCCGACGCGATTCACGGACAAGTCCATTTTTCGAATTTCAATTTCTCATTTGTTTAACTCTATATTTTTTCTTTATCACGTTATCTTTCTTCGAACCTCGGCTCACTGAAAATTTCCCCACTATCATTTTATTTTATTGAAATTTTTCAGCATGCAGCGAAGCGAAACATTTTTAAGAAAATGTAAAACACTAATTAGAGCTGTGACTTGTTCGATATATCAATTAGATTGTTATCGTGTTTACATTAGTTCTACAGATTAAAGAACCATATATCGAAGAAATAAATGTTGAATATATGTCTCTAAGTTAGTCTTGTAAGCCGTAAAAAATTTTTTTCTTACGGCTATCAAATTTATTTGTACTGAAATTCCAGGAATTAAAAGAGCTTCGTTATTTCTACCTGTAGACGTGTTGACCAGAACAACCGATACTAGTGCACGTATGACCTTGGTCGTTTCCACTTGTTAATACACACATGTTTACCCCTACTTGCGTATATATTTACATTTATGGACACCCACGTAAATTCTTGCCTCATGGCAATTACGTTATTGATCATTTGTAGTTGTCTTAAGCGAAAGAAAAATACGCGACTGGCAACGATTACTATAGGAGAAGGGGGAGATCGTACTGTTTATTCGCGACAATAAAGTATACCTTTATCACACTAAGCTACGCTAACTGGGAACCCGTTTCCCTACAATTAGTGGAACGATTCGCACTTATACGATGCCAGCCGTTCAAAACGAGTCACAAATCGTTCGCGCCGGTAGGCACGGCTTAGCATTAATACAAAAAATCGAGCGGATTTTCTAGACTACTGTAAAAGCCGATTCAAAAGCCATGAGATTCTTCTTTAAAGTTTGCCTTGCTTATAGTTGCCATTATCACACCGATAGTTGCAGATAAGCTTTTATGTACTTCTCGACACGTTTGAATTTATGTAAATGTCACCATTCTGCACATACTTGCTTTTTCGTATCTGTACCAACGCACATACCAAGCAGAAATGTATGCATATTGCAATCCACGATTCGTTACTTATGATATGTTCACATATGCAAATTAAGTTAAATTATAAGTATAGTTTGCTCGTGAACGTAAAGAGGTAGAAATGAAAATTAGAAAGTGATAGATATGTATATCGGCCGAGTCGAAAATTGATCTCTGATTTAAACCTATTAATTCTACAGGAGGACATTTAGTCTAAAATTAAAATTATTAAGAACAGTTTGAGCCTCAAAGTGCAATGGCATTAACTAATCTCATTTTTAAACCTTAAGGTCCAATTTTCGAAGCAAAAATATTATACCCACGTTCCGCCTGGAGACTCTAACTAATGTTTTCAATATAATCTCGAGGTTAAAATTGGTTTGAGGTTTTTCAGGTAGGAATCTGTGGTTACGCGCCGTTGATAAACCCAGTACCAGCTCCAAAGTTCTGCCTGTAGGATCTGATAGGCCAAGACTGCTGTTACACTTCAGTCGGCAAACTGAAAGAACAAAGGAACGGAGCTTGTATAGGCTCAAATCGATGTCAGATTATCAACTCGGTTCCACTACGCTTTCTTAAGAAATTTTGGTTAGATATTCTACGAATGGAGCTACTTTCAGAAGGTATAATATTTTCGCCTATGCTTTACTCCGTTCGCGCAAAAATACGACGTACTGTAAATCTTACTTAAAGTTTACAAATAATTCTGATGGCAGTCAAGAAGATAATTCCAAAAATAAGTCTCGGATGGTATTGAAACAGTCTTTCAATACAGAGATACAATAATTTCCAACTCCGTTTGCGATCGGCGTGTCGCACATTTGTTCAAACATCGGATTGAGTAGCGACTTAAAAAATTTATAATTCCTTTGCCAGTTCATTTTGCAGATAACACGGACCATCGAAAACACTTGAGCTCCGAGGGATCCGTTAAGCCTGAATTAGTTCACACGCGTGTACATTATTTTCCGGGATTCTATTTATACGATGCTCATTCACTCGGATGAACAATCCGTCCAAGATCGATTTCTCGCCTTTCTCCCGGATCGGTAGAAGAATGCAGCAGAGCCGTTATTGTTCTCTGCAAACGAAGAAATATTTTCACGGAAAGACGATGCAACGAGTGGCCCGTAAAGTAACAACTGTGCCTAATTACCCATAATACTCAGAAATTAATTAAAACAACTTTTCGCAAGTGGAACGATAAAATGGTGGAGACATATAAAGTCATCATGATGAAATGTGTAGAAAACCGAACCGAAACGAATAAGATCGAATTAGAGAAATGATCTGGCCTGACGCGGTAAAGTTCAGTACCGATCTTACAAGGATTGATACATGAAAACTTGTGTCGCCTAATGATTTCCCACGCAGAAGGGAACTATCGGAATACCACAGTCGATTCTCATATAGATACGCATTGCGAAGAAATTATTAATTCCATGAACGTTACTCTGGAGTCTCACCAATTACGGGATAGGTTAGGTAACGGCCGATATCCGATTAAGACGTTTATTGCGATCGCGTCTTATTATGATTATTCGAAATATACAAGCGTGACCGTCCATGCGGGTAACATACGCACGCACGCATGTCCACGTACGTGCTTGTATCAACGCGACAAGATAAGAGTGCAAAAAATAATGATATATCGATTCGCGGACTATTTGCGAAAACGCGCGAAAACACCATTATCGTTAGGTGACTTAGGTTGGGTTATGGTTCAAGTTGCAACTGTAATGCTTCGCGGCGGAATGCGATTTCGCGATCCCCCGATGGCATTAACTGGTAGGTAATGCTGCGCGATACATTCGTCAATTAACGGCTGAATGAGAGCGGCGGCGAATAATAGAATTTCGTAATTATCCGAGAATGAAAATGAAGGCGACTCTGTTGCGATTGGCTAAAAAGAGAAGAAGAAGAAGAAGAAGAAGTAAAGCGCTCTTATGCGAGTTTCGAAAGAACCGCGTCTTCTTGCCTCTTCGGATACTCGCTTCTACGTTCATGCGATATAAGTTGCTAACTATGCCGACCTCGATTTCTGCAATTAAAACGCAAAACGATACAGTACGCTTGTATGTTGTATAGATTTCTGTACACGTATGTACATATGTGCATTAAATATCGGTCATTTAATCGTGGGATTCGTCTGACCGATCCTACCGAACTTTCCATCCGCAGTTTGCTATCCCACTGGGAAATCATGTCTCGTACGGCAGACGATGTGCGTCGCAGATTTTACTTCTCTCGACACGTGTGCCTGAGCATGGATGAAAGAGGAATTTAGTTTGCTCGCAGGCTCCTGATTCTATTGCTCATATCTCTTATGGTAGTCTTTTCATCAGAATGAGTTATAGACATGTACCTAAATTTGATATATGTTGAGTATAAAGTAATAACCTCATGATGGAGTGCCATTTGACTAATTGTAAGTGCTGAGGAATGACTACCTTAAAGTAGTACCGATAGGTAAGTCAGATTGAATTTTCTGTATTCAGACATGTACATGCTTTAGCAGGTAGTAATATATTACTGACACGTGGCAAAGTTAATCTTTTATTTGTTAGATGATTAATTTTTTTTTCTTCTTAAAATATCTAAACGTGTTAACGTGTTATTTGCGTGTTATTATACTATACGATTAGCCTTTGCTAATTACACTTTTTTTTTCATAGTTTCACATGTCTGTTTTATTCAACGAGCTTTCAATGTTATATCATATCAAATTTATTTATACATGACGGGATATATGATATAATATTAACTTGTCAATTTTATGTTTAAGTAGATCTATAAATTTTTCAATCTTAATTAGTTATTGGGACAGATACTAAATAATGATGGTATCAAATTTTTATTGGCATAAAATTGATTTTTTTAAGAAACTTTTTAATTGACCACGTGGAATCGTACAGACCATAAATATACCTTAATATATTTTTTCTTCGCAACTTCGTAAAAATATATGTATATCTTATTACGAGATCATGCTGCAAAGTCAAAAGAGTTCAAGTGCTAAGAATAGCTTACGAATAAAATAATTGAAAACAGTAGCACTGCCTTAGTCCTTTAAAGTTTGTTCAAATGTTGCCTTGATAAGATAACATTTTTGTGATAGACACATTTTAGTACACCGAGAAAGAAAAACGATTAAATCAATTGAAGTAAAAATTCAACGCATCGTTCATTTGTATGAACTAAAACAAATTATTCATGAAAATTATTGGACAACTAAAAATAAGTATTTCTCAATCCACTCAGGTACATTTACGCTAACCACATACGGCAAATTCAATATAAGTTTTTCCTACTCTATATTTCGTTATGTGCATGCTAGTTATATAGATCACGCATACATATACATCTTATGCCCAACGAAAAATTATGGTTAGCAGTACATATGGCGCGTACGTACATTTGTACATGTCGTCACTAAAGTATAACTGTATTTGCACGCATAAAGTGAAGGCTTAAATAATAAAGAAACAATACAAAATGTTCGTAAAAATTACACGGTATTCTATCCCTAGTAAACATAATATTTGAACTAATTACACAGCTGATAAATTATTACGTCACAATATAAGTAACTCTAGGCTATTTATCATTTTCTGTTACTATGATACATTTCCGTTAATATTGATCTCCATCAGCTGTTCTAACGTTTGTTATTCCTACCTTCAGTAAGAAAATTGATGAGCCGCTCTTCGATTGTTTTTATCAAAAATACTTGAAAGTCCACCAGTACTTTATTGTGCTGTGCCGAATGGTTGGCTGTTCGTCCCCGCGTAGGCTTAAATCCTTTTCGTCGGTTCACGAGTTCATTGTTCTTTTTTGACAGCTCGCAAACATTGAAATCCTTAACAACTCGCACGTCATTTCCATAACATAACGTAAACATGTATATGGTGAGATAGAATAGTAAAATATATGTAGTGCAAAATCACGCAAATGCATACTTTTTGATAATCATTTTATTCAATGCCACGTGTACCTTGATCGAGACTTCATTCTTTTCCATCTGTCAAAAAGACACATAGAAGTCCTGAATTGACTATATTTATTATTAATATGCGGTACATGTTTATGAATCGGCAATATTTTATCCGATCATAAAAATTCTGAAGCAGAGTATCGAGCTTAGCGCGAATTGGTTCTAGTGTAATAAAATGGAGAGAACAGATAAAGGTACCTTCCACTGTTTTCTTACGTGAAACTTAATTCTAAATAGCTAATGAAGACGCATACCACCGTGGTTTCCGTTACATCATTATGTTCTCTTGCTCCGTCTTCTAATGAAAGCCATAGCGAAATGCGCCGTCATTTCCGTTAGTAAGTTTGTTGTTATTTATTCTTTGTGTAACTGTATCCCACTAAGGGCATCTTTCAGCCGAGTAGTTTGAATTGGAGTTAAACTGACTATTTCAAGAGATATTCCACAGTCTCAACGTTCAGTTAAGCGAAGAACTCGAAAAACGTTACCGGTTTACAACAAGGAAGACCAAGAAGTACTAAAAACAGGATGTCAATCAGTAACGGCGTGTTGCACCATTAATGACAGAGACCCTTGAACATTGTGTAGCGACGAGGAATGGCTCTATCCTCGTCTCTTAATGCAGATGCCGACGACTATTCATCTTCGCTACTCACAACACAGTGATTACTGATGGCTGCTACTCAACGTCAAGTTCTGCGTAACAGTTCTTGTACATACGGAACCTACACCTGTTTTGTCATCATTAACTACTATAGTGCAAATGCATACGTTAAATAGGCAAGACCGGTGTCAGCTGATCTATCTATAATCTGCCATCTATTGGTAAGGAATTAATTATAATTGCCTGATCGGCTGTAATGTTTTTTTAATAATCAAATTTTCATAAGAAGATTGTATAAGGATCATCGGCAAAATTAATAAAGTTATATTATAATTCGGTAGTGTTTCAACGGGCACAAATCTACCCTACTATACGTCATGTTGAACTGGGAATGGAAACCTGAAAAGCCCACAAAGAGAAAATTGTTTTCGTTCTCGTAGCGATTAACCCCTTAACGCTCAGATTTTTGAAAAAAAAACGGCAAAAAAATAAATTTTTTAAAAACACACTTTAGAACATTGTCTTGGCAAAGAAATAAAAAAAATACAAAATTAATCAAAATTTTTATTTTAATTATAGCAGCATAAAATACAATGCCGCTCGAATTATCTCGAGTGTGCACAGTTTGGCCTGTTTAGCGCGCTCGAATTAACTCGAGCGCACAAGTTAAGCGGACTACTTTGCGCGTTCAAAGCAACCTGAAATCTCGAGTATCATGTTCGCCGGCTGGATATTCACTCGTAGAAAGAGGACAAGGTCAGCATCATTAGCGAAATCCTCACGAGCAAAACCCGTTTCTGTCACGACCTCCTAATCGGGTGCAGGCAAAGTTCCCCAGTGGCCGATTCCAACTTTCCCGACGTCTTTGAAACAGAAGGCGTCAGTTAACGCGTAGAAAAGCGCAACAAAGTATCTCAATGTCGTCGGCTCTCGCTCGTTCGATCCACATTCTCCATTCCGCGAGTGTCCCAGCCTCCGTCGACGGGGACCGACTTTCCCGAGGGAACATAGCACAACTCGTCGAGGTTAGGTCTGTCTAGAAGACGCTCTCTTTTCTAAAAATGGCCGAGAACTTTCTGACGGCATTTAATTCGTCTCGGTATTGTCGACTGCTTGGATTGCGAAAGATTGTGAGTTTGTAACAATCGTATCGTGATTTATTGTTTACTAATCGGGCTACCGTTTTATTTTACTACCTTGTACCAACGCAATAAATAAGTCATAAATGAGGATGGATGCTGAAGCAATAATATATCTCGTTTTTCAATTAACAACGCACACACAGAAGTCCTCGTAGGTATGCGCGTGTTACATGCTATGTAATCCATATGACATCAAAATATTGATTCGAGAGCTTCTACAAATTTTGTCGTAGTTGCCATGTACATGAATCGTTCATGTCAGAAACGTTAATGGCATGTGTATCGTAAGAATCAAAGTGTAAAATTATTTGCGAACACGGTTCTTATCTTGTTGTACCTGTCATAACTTTATCTGCGATTGTTTTTCTATCCCGTTACTCAAATTCATTTTTAAATTAACTTAGACTGTGATGCATTTCTATCATCGAATATGCCCAAAAACTACACTCGTGTCACGGAATTTTTTTTAAAACCCCACACATTTCACGCACAAAATAACTTCAGATCAATATAGATTGTCGTCAAACTTTAGTGGATACAGGTGTAAATTACAGACACAGTTTTAATGTACACGGAGAGAATTTTTCGTTAATTTTTCCTATGAAATTGACGATTAAATTTATTAACCTACATTTATTAACCTGAATTTTGCTTTTCGATTACTTATTTCTAATTCTCTGCACATATGTGAGAAACTAACTAAAACAAATAAATATAAATTAAACAACAATTTATTAAACCAACTTCAAGAGAAAGCAAAATAACAAAAACGATTTATTACCAGATTTTACGGTAAAAATCTTAGAAGCTTTCAAAAAACAAAACGTTACAATATTTTTCGAGGTTGACTTGAAAGGGATGAAAAGTAGCGAACTCTACGGTAAAATTGAATATAGTGCACGAAATAATTCGACTGTTTTACATGACTTTTTAAATTCAACAAGGTAAAAGTTAGTTTTACACCACATATTTTCAAGTTTCAAAATTTTTACCGTACACTTCAGTAAAAACTGACATGTCACGCTTACTTTTTAGTATATTTTCGTGAGTTGCTTTTAAATATATAAGTAATGTATTATTGCTATGAAATCCATGATGTCCCGCGATTACCATGATTTTCACGATAATATTTAATAAAAAATTCTCTCATAATCAATTGTACAGGGAGATACCAGCGATTGCCTGCTAGAAAAATAAACCTGATCCAGTCGCCTGAGATTTGTCGAGCGAAATAATGTACATTCGCATGTAAATCAATATGTATATGGAATGCACTTTACTATAAGATTAAAACAGTGCTCAGAAAACTCTTGCATAACAAATACTGAAACACGTGGATTGACTTAAGAGGAGATAAAATAATCTTTTTTTAACTTGTACTTCCTGGATATATAAACCGTCAGCAGGAAATACTAATGTACACTTAACCTCGATCTTTTCAATATTTTTCACCCCGTTCCTCGCTTATCAGTAAATAATCGATATGACGCGTTCTGTAGTAGATTAAAGCTTACAACCGATCAAAACTTCTAGCAATAATTATTAATTGGCATCTGAATCAAGAAAAATGATAACTTAAGGATTTATTAAGGGAAAAATATTGTTTTTGAGAAGTTTGATCGATTTCATGAAAGTCACGTGGTGCATTATATTACTTAACACTTATCTGTATAACGATTTTGGATAATATTTTTTATCGGAAAGTCATGGTCCGATATGATTTCATGAAAAACAGCACGCCAATGTTTAATGCTAAAATAAAACAAGACCATACGTACGAACCGCAAACAAGACTCAACAAAACATTTTTTAAAGACATTCAAATGACTGAAGTATTGACAAGATTACTATTCGCACAGGTGCAAATCACTGAAATATAATATATACGGGAAGGTGTACGCTGTATTCAGAGGTAGCCCTGTGGGCGCGCTACTATCTCGCATCTCGCTCACACTCTGTAGTTGGTTGTCCTTCTCAAATTGAATTACGAATGTGTCGTACAGACCCAGCAAAAAATATTGCGCCGCCGACATTTTAGTGCAGACAAAACTTTTTAATACGCCACTTGCACTTAGTAGAACTTTTTATAAAATAAAATTTCATTTGTGCATAACTTTTTAGGACGGACAATGTTCAGGTAGCGGTCCCTAATCCTAAATTCAAGCAATATTTTTTCCTCAGCATTCATTTTTTGAATGACCATACAGCGTGCGACAGCGACAACATGCTATTATACATTGGCCTGTTTTCAGACTGTTCCCCCCCCCCCTTCGTTGCCACACGCGTTCCGGTATACTTATATTTCAGTAGTGCAAATAGCGCTTTAGTATCCCGTAAATTAGGTATTAATTTAATTACATCCATAAAAAATGTAAAATAAATTTTATTCACACTACATTCAATTATTCAATACATTGTAAGATATGACGTTTAACCAGGGTCTTCACGCCAAGTTATATCGTGTATTTTAATATCAACTGCCTAACGAGTTCGACGTGTCTTATGATAAATCAAAAAAAGAGAGAAAAAACAGACAGAACAAACACATCTTTAGCAAACTACAACGTGGCTCCATTTTATCTTCCAACATATGCGTGTGCTTGGTTTTGCACTGAATTATATTTTATTCTTCTGTTTTATAATGTATTTCCGTAACTTCATTGAAGTCCACGTGAGATTTGATAAAGATTGTACTGTTTGCAAACTGTCAAAACAGCACATTGAGCTCGTGGACCGACTATATAAAATACCGATACCTAAAATGTAATACACCATGATGAATATCTAATTTCATTTAACAAATAATATTCTCACTATATTTCTTATCGCTAAATATGACAAAAGATTTTATTCTTAAACTTTTGATTATGGAACATGCGTGTTATCTGCGTGCGTGTACACGACTGAAAACGTCTACATATATAAAAAATTCCAGAGGAATCACTGAACCGATCGAATTGAATTGCGCAGGCGACATACGGAAACGCGCATGCGCAAAGACCCAATAAATTAATTGTTAAAAATTTCTACTCAGAATTTCAAACGAATCACTAAACAACTAAATTTGCACGTGATATTAGGTTTGGGATCTAGATGGCATCGTAACATTTGCAGATATCTAGCACTTCTGGTTTTAAGATTGGCGCATGCGGAATGATTTAATGCCATATATTATAATTCAAGTTTGTGGGTGAAAAAATTTCAAGTACTTTCAGTTTTGCAGTTCCTCATCCATCAAATTTTTTTGGCAGCGGCAAATGCATAAAAACCTGCCCCAAGGTCCAAGTGGTCGAAACTCGCTTCAAACCTGTTGCATCTGATATTATAAAAGTATAAATTATATTTTCGTATCCTTACAATGTTTCAGTAAATTTATAATATTATAGTAATCATTAATCATGTGTTACCAGCAATTTACTATAATTCACATTAGTCGCCAAAATCAAATATGTAGGTATATAAATTGTTCCTTAGCTCGTATTCTAAATAGCTCTACTACTGATATGCAATTCGTGCATATTAAGTTTAATGATTTTATAGAATCTCCGTCCGAAGGAACTCTCTGACCTCTCTGCGCGTGTATTTATCACAGTTAGCGATATGTACAATGTAACGACTCTGTAGCAAATTGTACTTGACTTAATCATTGGAACAAATTACCACAAAGCCGTGGAATATTCAGTTAAGCCTATTTATATTTGTACGCACATACTTTATTATAAATGTAATATTCATATATGCACATATGTCTAAGTATCTACCACCTTGATGTCATTTACCTATACGCGAATAAATATATTTATGTGGTAATACGAAGGGGTCTCTTTATGTACAGAGAGAAATGCATCTGTTGTGTTTTACAGCTTTAGATCAATAAATTATTGATATGCAGATTAACAGGTACAATAATAAACAAGCCAGTTTCAAGGCAAAGTCATGCACTTTGCAGTCACGTTTATCATGCCTAATGAACTCATTTTCGTAAAATCATAAATTCCGTAAATACGTCCTTTTTTAACCACTGCATATTTAAAAATCTTACCATTAAAATATCCGTACAAAAATTAATATCTTTTATAAATTTCAATTTATTTAATTTCGAGGTTTTTATGAAATACTGGGCGTGGACAAGTGTACTGACATATAGTATATCCTTTTTTGCAATGATGAACGCATCCGCATATTTCGCATGATTCGGGCTTATAAAAAGAAAATATAATTGATAGATATTTTAATGAATAAAATTAACACACAATTTCTACGACAAGAAGTGTTATTCTCGCGAAAATTACAAAACCCTCATTTTCGTTGTAAAATAAATATAAATTATTCTCATAATTACACTGGAATATGTTTGCAAAGTTCATGTTTTAAAGGAACGATGAATTTTCATCTGCGAGATCAGTTTCAAAGGTAACGACGCGAAATATAAAAAAATAGCAGTTTGTAACGGTTAACGATTAGCAGCGACTCGGGATCGTTATTAGGACGTAAGGAAAGACCAGAAAGGAAATTTCGGATTATGAAAACTCATTATTATGGGCAAACTGTCGTTTGCGGCTATGCAGTTGTCTTGTATCTCCAGTAAACAGATTAATAATGCTTCTCAATAATTTATCAATATCTGGTTTCTTTATATGGAATTACTTACTATGAAATATTTATTTCATGCTTACTCCGTGATTGCACTGATGAAAAGCCGCTTCATCCGGAACGAATTGATTAGAAAAAAATGTTAATCGTGTACGAGAAGATAATTGTATTATTATAAAATTATTTAATATTAAAAAAAAGACAAACAAAGAGTGCGGATTAAAAAAAATTTCACCACTGTGGTTTACAGATTATTTGTTAATTTAACGTTGTGATTTTCACTTATCAAGTACGGCCCTATGAAACGCGTGGAGCAAGTGATGCGTTCGTCATCGAAAAAAAAAATTATATTTGTATTTCCGTGTATATATTCACGTACGCGCAACAGTTTGCTGGAAAAATTTCAAACAAGGACTAAACTGATTAGCCAAAAACTTATAGGACATATGAATGATTTGCAACTGGAACAGCAATATTTGTAGATGTCCAGTACTTTCGATTTCCATATAGCACATGTGCAAAATCCAGAAGATTCCGTATTCTATTTTGTTCGCGTGTCTTCTTGTGGGCAGAGTATCGGGTAAACCGTTAAACCTATAAGGTTGAAATTTACAAGATATGTCATATTCCGAATGTAGACGAAATAGCAGCGACTGCAAGTGTACAATACTTTAGATTTCAAAACGGCACAAATGTAAAGATCCAAATCCCAGTGTCATATGCATGCATCCAAATGTCTGGGTGAAATGCACAATCAATCGGGTTAAAATTTAAGCGAAAAATTCGACTATTTAGCTGAGACAATAATATTCACAAATATCGAGCACATTCGGTTAGATTGTTCTGCAATCATGAAATACATTTTTTAAACAACTGCAAATAAATAAAATACGATTGTACGACTCAAGCAGTCATGCATCGAGGCAAACCTATACGTCCCAATATTTTTTATCATAAATTATCTTTTCGTGTTTCCAAATGAATCTCATTGTATTATATAAGGAAGACATATGTATGCTATAGGAAAAATCAATGTAAAGGAAAAATCTGATTTTTACAGTAAAAGGAAAAGTATCGATAAAGTCAAACAACGTTTGATCACCGTTCAGCCATTTTATAGGAGATAACATACTACAGATACTGCCCACACCATTAATATGGGATATAAATAACGTCAAAGCCAAAAGTCTAAAATTGCAAAGAAACAGAGAGTGACATGAGGCCAACAATGAAATGACGCAAGCCTTCACCTATGATATTACCATATCCTAATGTCTCTTACTCATTCGTATTTGCCTCTGAACTAGTCTTAAACACTAGGTGAATGACACCTAACCGGATTTTTTTTTTCAGGTCATATTTCACCATCTCAATACGTAAGGAAAAAACAACACAAAAACAGCTGCAATAGACAGAACTAAGCTATTTTTATGTATAAACAGTTGCGAATAAACAATTTTTCACTTACAGAGATTTTTTTGTTATTTATAGTCGCGTCAACACCGTGGTTATTAGCGACTAATGCATATACATAGTAAATGTATAAAAAAGAAAAATAATTACATATATAGTAACATAGTATAGTATATTGTAAATAGTAACGATGTTCACTTAGGGTTTACAAAACGTCATGTATGTGGTTTCTTTTGCAAAATTCAATACACTTGGCACATATTTCCCTGGTCTGTAAGCACTCTTTCATTGACTTTGGTAGACTTACAGAGATTTGTTTTTGACGAAATTTTACTCAAAGATTAATTATTTGAAATATTTCATAGGAGAAAGTAAACTAATTAATAGATTAGTATTGTTATATATTTTCAAATTTGAACCTACCTATAGAATCATAAAATAGGTATGAGAAAACCTTTTAATTGAAATTATTTAATTAAATTTGGGTATTAAAAAATATCTGCAGTACTTTTCGAAAATATTGGCACAACGTAGTTCTATTCAAACGTACTGTACTGTACTAATATTTTTTACCAGCACTGCATATTGGTTTTCAGTTTCAGGCAATGAGAATTTATTATTTCCATAAGTATTGGGTCGTCAAGGATGAAATTTGTAGTTATCAACCAATTTTGCCTTTTTTTTTTAATAAAAACATCATCCTTGACAACCTAATATGTATGTATACAATTATTATTTCAGAATTTTTTCAAAAGAAAATATATTTAAATAGAATTTTTTACAATTAAGTATCCATTCAACTTATGAGGATGCAACAATTGACGCAATATATCTTCATTATTGTAATCAAGCGTGTTCAGCGCGACTTTCTAGAATTAATTATTTCATTAATAACAAATGAAGATATTAATAATCAGTCTACCTTGCACATAGTCAAACCTTATCGTCAATCTTTTCGACTGTCATTTGTTTACAATGTTTAGACACTTGTGACGGAAGTGGTTTACATTCCTCGTGTTTGGCCGTGACGTTTTTTGTGTGATAAAGCTTCTGGATATGAAAGTAAAAAAAAGAGGTCGACCTAGCAAAAATACGGTAAAATGTGCCGAATCACTCGGCAACTACAATTCCTACGAAAGAAGGTCGAATGTAATGAGGTGAGCTATATACATTCTTAATATGCTGCACACGCAGCCTCACAACTGAATTAGATAAACCTTTGCATAATATTTGCCTATATTTTTATTTTTTTTTTTTCATAATTAACCACGCATAAGTTACTGAATGGTCAAAATATGCTAGTCGTGAGTTCCCTGCGCGTGCAAAACTCGTACACACGTGCGAATCTCATTTCAATATGAATGTACTTATATATTCCATTCATAACCAACATGCGTGTATTTGCAAATCTGCGTACTCATTCAGTATATCGTACAAAGTAAAAAAAAATCCAAATAGAAAGAGTAAGCATAAATAAACAGTTCGTCAGATACATGAAAAAATATAATTAAATAAATATATCATTACAGCATCTACTTATCAGGCACGTGCAGACATAATTACCAATTACCATTAATGCACTCTAGTATTTTCACGAAAAACAATAACAAAATATAATAATAAAATTAACTTTGATATCATAGCAATAAAAAATATTTTTATTGGATCCACGTAATGTCAACTCAATTATGACAAATTAAATAATTATCTTAAAAGCTTTGGATAATATTTAGAGAACCACTGTATCATCCATAGCACGCACGTGGATTACACTGTTGCTTAAAAATTCCATAAGCATCCATATAGAGACGGACAAACATCGCGTTACGATCTACATAGTGCATATATGTTTATACATATATAGATATACACTCGTCGGTCACTGCAAACTACCCAACAAAAGCGCCACCATTCATAAGCGCAAAGTTGTGTTACGCCTACACAACGCGTACTAGTGCCGATGACACACGACTGCGCATTCACGCGCGTGTATCGTATATCCGTAGCCTCATTCGCCGTGACTCCGGACCGAAGAACCGCTTGAGTGATCTTTCATTTGCCGTTTTGTTCACGTCCTTCAAAGTAAAAAAACGTGACACGACGTCAAATACGTCACTTCCCTCACTGGTAATAACAGATGTTACATAACTGGAAACTAATAAAAAGTCACGAGTATATAGCAGAAACTAATGTTCGTTAGTGTCACGCGTTCGTGACTCTGTACCATCTTTTGATATATTATTCTTGCCATACTGTTCAATTCTATATCACGTAGTCATCGAAGAGTCTGATGATTTTAAGTGCATCTTCGAATGCAATTTTATTTTACGATGGTACATGAGATTACGCTATTATTGATTTGGAAAAATGTATTTTTTAAATACGTCAAACTTTCACACACTAACAAGATACTGGTTAGACTATGGCAAAGTAGTCACGTTTACTATATCGATAATCGACTCGTGACTTTAACTGCATTTAGGATGGTCGGCGCACCTAAGTTGCGGACCATTAATTCCCGTTGATGGTTCGTTGGGTCTGGATCAATACTTGGTATACGAGAACGCGAACAGTTTGAATTGGTATCGTGGCTATCCACGATCAATCGATGGATGGATGGAGTTTAACCCGCATACGTAATATATATGACGGAGTGCCTGACTCTAATGAAGAAACACTGGGAGGCTAAAATATATAGATCAAATCGAATTGTTCATCAGATGGAAAAAGACGCCCCTGAACGAAGGGCGGAAAAGATTTTCATAAGAATCTGAATACTAGGATATTCGATGAAAACTGATGTTTCTCTTAATTTCTGTCATTCACTGTAAGCATGAAATCCACAGTGGCAGTGGAAAGAGATTTAATAACGTCATCTTGTTGTTTGTTATATTAATCATGGAATCGGTCATTCTCATTGAACCACTATAAATCTATTGGTATCTCTAACCTAATCGATGGTGACCATAAGCTCATGTCCATTTTATTTTTATTAATTTTTTTTAGTAAATTTAATGAGATCCTTACGGTTAAATAACAATAATTCTGAATTATTCTAGAATGACTTAATATATTTAAAAATAATAAACCTATTGCTATTTTGCGTAATAGTTCGTGCTCAAAGAATCTCTATAATAGAGATGAATAAAATTTCCGTTACATGGTAACGGCAGGTCGATCGAATTTAAAGGAAAAGAAACCCGCTATGCAGAATAAACAAAATAATACATATCCATGAAGCAGTCACTTTTCCTTGATAGATAATTATAATGAACTATGAACAAAGTATGAGAGACTGTGCCAAGAATAACTCAAAGAGTTGATAATGATAATTTGCGCAAATCGACACTCGTACGATATTCACACAATTCGTTAAAGCCGAGCTGTGTGAAAAGAATAGTGACTTCTATTGGATACGGTAAAAGAATGACAGATTCACATCGAAGCGACATACTTTCCACGGACACGCCCGAATGCTGTTTCGATCGACTCAAAAGAATGCCAAGAGAGCTCTGGTAAAAGCACCGATTTATCAGGAACGTGAATCTAGAAACGATCGGCGCAGCAAGACTTATCGTCAAAGGCTCTCCACGAGGACTGCTTCTTTCTTGTTTTCTTTCTTTCTCTCCAGCAAATCCCGTCGGCAACAACCGATTTAAGCCGCACTCTTAGCGCAACGAAGGAGCGAACCTCGTTTGGTAAGCAACGCGCGTATAGATCGGTTGCCTCGAACCGAATAAAGTTCGTGGCCAATCGTGAATTTTCGGTCGTCGCTCGGGTCGATCGGTTGGCCGCCGATCGGTCGTCGGCAGCACAAGCGGTCAACGCTCCTCTGCTCTATACGACTCGACTTATTCCCGTAAAGAGCAACTCGTCCACGAGCGCGCATGCGTGCCTACTAATTACGTTTTAATTGCCGGTCGGGGTAGTGCACTAATTACACACAAGACTCAAATTATAATTCGCTAATTGGTGCACTTAGGACTCTGACGTAATTCGGTACTGATTTCATAACAAGACTGCGACGAGCTTTCTTTGACTTATCTGAAACAAAAAATTCAGCGCTGCATCGCACGTATGCAGTAACGATATTCGCAAAACCAAAGTCGATTCGCGCTTGTTTCTAATTTTTCAAATTAGCACGCACAGCCTATTCATTATTTATTATCACATGCTTGATCTAAATATGTACGCATAGTCGCAGAATCGATCACAATATGACAACCACGTTTATTATTTTTTTATATACTGAAAAAACAATATTCAAATCACTTTCATACTATATAATTTGAAATACTCATCAAAAGCGTTCAAGCGAACCTAAGAAATACTACACAACTAAGAAATTCCAGGTTTCTTCACGTATCCAAGATTTCCATCTTTTACATCTTCTACTGCTATAAATTTGATTTGTTTTCATTCATTATTTTCCCATTGGAGATTATCAACATTTCCACAAAATCTAAATCGATTGTTTTCTCTTTCATTTAATAAAATTACCCGTGTCCCTGATATGCAATTATGGTTGCCAGCAGAACATTAAGCTATGCCATTTAGTACAGAATGGTCGATCAAAGTCACCAAAATCACTACATTGAAAAGGCCTTGTCGACTTATCCATCTTAATGTTATCGCATTACGAAGGAAATTCCTTAACTGTGCGCGCACAGCAATGAGATATAGAATAGCAGATAGGAACTTAATCTGTTGTCAAAAAAAAAGTGAAAGATCGATAACCTCTTGGATACAATTATTACGATTTGCAAGACGTTTCAAGTCTAGTACTCCAAAGTGCATTTGTTGCTAGGATAAAGTCGACAAGAAATTCAAGGAATAAATGTGGGAACCGCTTAAATATTTATTCGAGGGAAAGTTTCCTGTACACCCAGAGAAAGAGTTGGTAAAGTCAATTAAATCTTGGAGTGCAGGTTGTCAATTAAATATTTATTTGATATAGCGAAATAGATGTCTAAATAAGTAAATGGATACTCAATTCAATTAAACATACGTTCGATCAAATAAAATTTCGTCGAAGCAAATAAATATTTTTAATTGGTCACCCACAACCGCAAATTCAGTGGATTTTGCCAAGTCTTGTTTGTGGTGTACGTTTCTACATTGCAACGCGTAATGAGCATAGTGCATGCTAGATGTACGCAACTGAATGCAGATACCACTAACAGCTGCATTTTAATACGTACAAAAATCCCAATAACGTCTATATATCTACTAAAATTTGCTATGCCATGTATGATTGAAGTACTTTATACGTTAAATAAATCAGTTATAGTAAATAAGTATAGATGGATTAAAGGCTCATTTCTCGTATTTAATCGTTCCACAGATCAATACAGTTCGATTTGGCATCTAGACGGCCGATAAATTATTGATAATCGATAACGTCTAGTAAAATTTATGATAACGGTTAAATATCTATTGAAAAATAATTTTAATAGAGCCTTATTCAAAGCGAACATGTCTTAAGAAACATCACGAAAATGATCAAGAAGATTGTTAAAATAAATTAATTCAAGATTAAATGATAATCCTCTTGTTGAGAGCATACTTGACTATATTCAAAGTCTGTGATAAACGGAAAAATCCTTGGCAAAGATGATCGAGAGGACGGATATGTATAGACGACACACGTGATTACGAGACTATAGTGAAACACGTGAGATACCGCAATAAAGAGGGAGAGTAATATGGTAAATAAGCAACGGGACAATCCTATCAACATAGCACACTCTGTAGGTCGTTGCAATGAGACCTTAAAAGAATTTAGCAATGCAGTTGGTTGATAATGCATTCAAAAATAGATTCCAAATGCATTTATTAACGTATAGTTATATAAGCACACAAAAAAATTAAGGAGGCTTTGATACAATGAAATAAGTGTGCATGCCAGAAATGTAAGTTCCGTCTAAACAAAAGATAAGGATTCGTCAACCCTATATCGCTTTGTAACTGAAGGGCCCAATACGTTCTTGCTCGAAATTATCTTGAAATATCTTTACGTTCGAATACAGTCATATGAAAAAAATAGATATCCCCTGTGGAAAAAAAATGAATTATTTCTTTAAGATGCAAGATATACATGCAACGTTTATTACAACGCTCATAGACAAAATAACCTAGAGTTTGGTACCGTTATGCTCCTATTAAAACTAGAAAATTCTCTTGCAACTAATTTCTCTCAGTAAAAAAAACTTCTTTCAAAAGGGTATATGAACTTTATTGTACAACTATAGGTAGTGGTTATGTTTGGCTTGTCTGACCAACAACTTGACCTGATTTTTCATAGCCCTGAACTCTCCAAATAAAACAATAGAGTTACATTTCATAACATGTCAGAATATTCCCTTGAATATTATTATAGATCATACCGAAAGTCTATTGGCAGTATAATACGGTTAAATTAGACAATAAAGTGGGTTAAGCGTTTGAAAAATAAAATTGTTGTAAACACTGTTCAATGACCATATAAAAAATTATTTTTTAACTAGTAACAGAAACCGTAATAGCGCGACGAAATTTACGTGTCTACTTTACGTTTGAGGAACCCGAAGACTGCAGTATGAAGGCCAGGTACTATCTGGTGGAAAGTGAGTGGATAAAACAGAAGTAGACAGTTGACCGTAAGAGGATACTTTGTCTCTCTATCATCTGCGAAGATAATGTCAACGGGTATGACTATCAGGTATCTAATGAATGTAGCGTCAAGGAAATAAAATTGCGGTATATAATATTATAAATGAACTTCCACAGATGATAAATCAGTATCACTCAAGATAGAGAGCCAATCAGTGTTGTAATAGGTAGACAATCGTTACACTTCGATAGTGACGTAAGTACGTCGAGGAGGGAGAAACGTTTGTTTAATTTCACTGAATTTCTTGAATTTTAATCAATATTACCTATAAAAATATCGTGCATGAAATTCTTACAATATAACTCATTATTGAAAGATAGTAAGATGAAAGATCTAAGAATTCATACAATAAACCACCGACTCATTCATAGCTATAAGACAAATAATGGTTCGTACAACCATATTTGCTCAGAAGTAAAAAACCGCAGAATGTTATAAAAGTAACGTAGAACTGCATAGTGCATTTCTAATGTATTCAAATGGGCGACGAATAATTAAAAAAAAGCGATAAAAAATTCTATCTATCTAACTATTTAATTGGTATTTCAATAATCCTCTCGTCAGTATGATAACAATGCTTACACAGTCTTAAGAAAAAAGGAGATACCAGATTCGGTCCGAGTGTAAATAGTGGCTAAACGTGAATCGTCTAGGAATACCAAACGAAAGCGTATCAGCGACGAATAAAATACTTTCGTGTCTGGAAGCGTAAAAAAGCATCTAAACCGTTGCGGGGAGCGAAGCCACTTTCTCTGCCGAGTCTTTGTGGGGGCTACCACAGTTCGAACTAAGTTTTCGCTAGAAGTCATAGGAGAAAGAGAAGGCCAAGAAAGTGAAGGAGGTGATGCGGGGGTGGTGAAGGAGATGGGCGCGGAGGAGGATGGTGGTGCCGCTGCTGCTAGGAGGTGAAATGGGGATGAGAAAAAGAAAAAAGTTGATTGGAATAACGAAACTGTAATAAATTGGCTAAGTAGAAACGATCCAACCAACGCCACTGGGTGGAGCTCAAAACCTTAAAGAGATTCCGCAAAACAGGTAGATGTATGTACCACTGGCAGTAGGCTGGAATAATAGTCCCTTATTATGGGCCGTAAACAAGTAAAAGAAGGTTACCACAATTCGTGTTATGCGTGCGTAACTATCAGCGAGATTGAAAATTGTTACGTATGTCTGTTTAATGTGTATGGTTGAAACTTTGTTGAATTGATCGTTTTTACAGGATGTTTCGCACTATTATCGATTTTTTACTCGGATATGTATACATGTTCTTTATCGATTTTATTAAAAGGTACAGTTTAAGCGAATAAGCTTTTTGTACGGACAAGAAGGCAAGATATTGTAGAGAATTTGTGGATACACGTAATGTAGTCAAAAAGAAAGGCATACGATTTAAAATTCTATTATATGACACTACATAAGTTTTGATAGTTTCATTACCAAAAATATATATACTGTCTTATTTAATTATCACAATCTTGAGAATCCAAGTGACATCCGTTTCTTGATATTCGTGAGTTCTTATAGTAAGGTATAAATCATCCTTCAGAGATAAGCGTTAATAAATTCACATCCCGTCATCGAGAATGCTCAAAACTAAAAGCGAGTGTATCCAGTCAATATTTGTATGTCCAAAAGTCTAAAAAATTGAATTTTATTTTCCATATATCCCACAATCCCCAAACCCTATCGAAATATGTACACAAGATCGGCATAGATATTATCCCCATTACAGAATATTTCAAACTTGCGATGTCGCTGTCTCGCAACAATTGCTCACCGAATTAACATTAATACACAATCATAAAATGATAATCTACTTTCCAGCAACCATTATGTTGCCTTTCGTCGTTTCCAACGAGTATTGAATGCCAATGCTATTTTTATAAGTTAATGTATTTTCATAAAAGTACTTGGTCATAAAAAAAGTAGTACCAGTGGTCCCCTGTCGTAGTGTCTTATGAAACAGTTCAGCGTAATGGACTTGGAATTTTAATTACAATAATTTGGTTATCTATATATACATATATAGATATACAGAGTAGGAGAAGCAGCCAGCAAAAATGGCGCAAAAAGCATTCCCCATGGAGGAATCTTTGGTAACGGTAATGCGGAATTCGTATTGGTCAATCGCGCCGGTGCCGCAGCATCCGCTCCCAATTTTCAATTGGTATACGATAGGTATAAAAACCAATATAGGTATAATTGCCGTATTTATACGTAACGCCAAGAAATGTCTTACGAAACGAAACGCCAAGGCTTTAATGAGAGGAAGACCCGATCCGTAAAATGATAAATCTTCACGGAAACTTTTCAAGCGAAATCGCAATGTGCAACTGTGAGTTGACCTGCCAATCCGCAGGGGTCACTTTACTCGCACAGTTTCCCGTGCACTATACCTATATACTTATACCATATACCATGCACATACGTAAGATTGTAAGTACGTTCATACGTGAGCACCTGCCATATACTACGGCCGCATATATCCTAACACGTGTTTCTCATTTTTCTCACTTTTTGTTTGCGATGAAAGTTTGCTTGATCTCTACTCAGACGCTACGTCTACGGTTTCTTGAAGAGCATTGCGTATTTTTGCATACCAGTTAAAACGCGCGAAGTTATTTTGTATAATCGATAACCACGCATGTCACACACTGAAATTCGACGACTCAATCGAAGCACTGAAAAGTTTCTACGAAAATATTTATTGAAATTCGTATGTAGTCATTCTTATACTTTCTCCCTTTTTAGACTAGAAATTTTGCCGCGTCATACTTCGGTGTATAATTGCGAAACGTGATAATGTAATAACGAAAATACTTTAGACTGTCTTAGCCCAGACATAAGAAATTTGGAAAGTAAGGGTTCAGGAAAACATCCGAAGAAAAAAGGACCGAGATAACATAGGTAAGATACATAGTAATCGTACAATGATGTAAAAGTCGCAACACGAAGTTGAGCAGCTCTTGCTTGCGAACATCGTAGGTTAAAAGATAGCGCTATTTGTTTACGGGATCAGTGAAAAAAAGAGAGCGAATAAAGTGTTGCGTGACAGTGAAAAGTATTGTTGTCTTGAGCTCAAAACTTATCCAGACGTTGCCAGTGAACAGGACGAGTGTAACTCACGAAGAGAACGCACGTACGTAAGATTGTACTATGAAATCGAACAAGTTCTCCTTTCGCCAATAAACTTTAGTATGGCTTGATAGCTTTAACCTATAATTTATATCATATTTATAATTTTTTAAATCATCCCGAAACACATAATAAAGGACAAAAAATTAGATCGAACAAATATTGCTCTATTTACTGTTTGAGAAATTTTTATATTTTTCATTTTTCATTGTTCTACTTCTAGGCTTTTAATTAAATTATATATGATGTAAATGATAATGGTATTATTAAAGTAGGATATCTTACTGGAGACCAGTACTCCAATTGCCGATCGTATTCTTTATATAAATACTTAATTATATACTTAATTATAGATATTTTCTTTAAGCGAGTTCATGCTAACAATCAAAACAATCACGGATGGATGAGCGAATTCGATGCTTGACATTTTGCAAGAGATTTGCGAAGGATAACGGCTTGTTAGAGTAGCACGCCGATGTGAATCGGCGAGCACGTGACACAAGGTCGTACGATCACCTTGGAACCCCACGCCTCCTCGCCGCCACGTCCTTTTCTGTCGGTTGAAATGCTACGACTACGGGATATAGCGGAACTGTCATTTTACAGTTGCTCCTCAGTCACTTATCGTAATCCATATACCTAGGTAGATGTCTATGCTTTCGGCCAGATATCTCGTTATATTCGTTAATTCAAAATGCGATATTACATATATCGGCGCAATATATTGTAAATATCGATGGATGGATAAAATTTTTGAAACAGCCAAAAGACTAAGATTAATCCTAAATTTTTATCTAAAAAAATATACAATGCGCTCACGAACAGAACTGATTGAGAACCACTGTCCTACTTGAGTATCGCAATAAACAAGGCGACGAATCGACTTTACGTCGATAGATAAGCGATAACGTATTTCGATAACGTTTATGAATTGGGTAAGAGTAGCTGACGGATTTGTCCTCGATAACTGTTCACCTTTCCAATAGTGCTTACTCCATTGAAATTTCAAGTACTTCAGGTGAGACTTTATTTCGACGACAATTAAATGTTATCCCATTTTGAATGTTACCGTAATGCATTTATTTGCTAATTTCATGCAAATTATATTGCACCGTTAGAAACCATATAGCATGTTATTAATGACACTTAATGACAAATTTAAAGTTCTTACATGATAAAAAGAATTTTCTTGTAAACGAGCTGCATTCCCATATTCATTCTGTAATTATCCATGTTTCATTTTAAACTCGCCGGAACGTACGGATCTATTTTGATTTGAAAACTTCAAGTTGAAGATCCTTACTTTATTACAGATTGTTTCCGTAAAATAAAGTGGCATTCAAAATAAGTTTATTTAAATGTGAAGACCGAAGGAAAGATGAGCAGCAGGTCATCAAGAAAAAAAAACATAACGCGCAGTCTGTGATTTGAAATTTCTTTTTTATGTTTTCAGGGACGTAATCAAAGGTTTTGGAAATACAGTTCAAAAACAATATTAAACATTGAAGTTCAATAGAAATTTCTAATCACTATCATCGTGCAGCTCTAAAAAACATAAAGTGTGCTTGTAGAACTAGGAAGATATTTTGTGTTGGAAGCGATAAGGCTACTTTTTATTGAGGTCGAATGCACTCGCAATCTAACGACTTACATTAGTAAAAGCTTTTACAAAAAAGCATCGCAGCCGGTAGGATTCGAACCTACGCTCCCAGAGGGAATCTGATTTCGAGTCAGACGCCTTAACCACTCGGCCACGGCTGCTTATTCTTCCTTAGTTTTTATGGCATTAGGGGTGGAAACTACCCCCTCTCGTTGAAAATTATAGTTTTTATCAAAATTTATTTATAGAATATATGTATATCGCTATAATGAAAAGATACGGTAATCTATAAAAAATATATTAACAAAATAACAATAAATTATCATTGAAATCTACGTGAATAATTATAGCACACCATACGGTATATTAGAATACAGATAATATAACAAGTTCACTAAAGCGGATCGAAATTGAATTGTAACTACATGTTATTTTCCTAATGGTATGCTCGATGAAAGTACATTTTGTGAATATATTTTATTCTTTAAGATTCAACATGACTTGCTATAATCTGTATTTTATCGGTAAACAACGATTTACAATATCAATATCAAACTGATAAGGCAGTCTTTGCCTGAAATATGAAAACTCGAAAATTTCGAAATAAATGTTTTATTGTCTACATTCAATTTATATTTTTTTCTTATATGATAAATTTCAAGGAGTTTGCAAACAGAGTGAAGTTTATTGTTATAATACCAATATACATATAAATAAAATTTTCTTAGACTCCAAAAAAGCACGTAATTTGTCGATTCCCAAATACACATATGCTGACCTCGTAAATATATGGTGTAAAAAAGATGGGATCATAACAGTGAACAGTCCCGTTTCCAAATACACGTCAGCTTCGTGTGTGCAAGGCACCGCACCATCTTGAAGGTCATCTGCATCGTTCAATGAATCAGCTGTGAAATTCGCAAGGTTTAATCTAAAATTATACACGGATACGCATAAATAGAATAATCGAATGCATGTAATTTTTTACTGTAATAGTTAATCAGTCGTATCTTCAATCTCATTCCACTTAATATTCCAACATAGTCTTTGAATATTCCGAATCCGACGTAAAAATAAAATTCACAAAACTCCTTTGCAAAATTCATACAAAGTCCCTGTAATATTTTTTAATTCTTTTTATAGTTTCAGGATGTGAAAATATTAATATTAGGAAAGAAGTACAGAGAAAGAGAAGAAAGAGAGAGGCATTGTAAAATGATCTAAGAACCATACTAGACAATCGTATCACGAATTGTCCCACAAAAAAAGAATCAGATTAACGGTTCTCATGCTACTGGCATTTAAATAAGATCCACTTAAAAACGTATGTACGGTATATGTAAATCGTAGGATAAAAGCACAAGAAAACAACGAGATCCGTCATTTGACAGTAAATTATTTACAAAATCTTTACACAAGTATAATACATACAATTTAAGTAGTACTCATCGCGAAGCTCATTTCCTTGGCCCCTATTTGGTATCTAACAAAAATTGTATATAACAGAGGAGAAACTTGTGGTTTTCGTAAAAAAATTTATCATCATTTCAGAATATGAATAGATTTCCATTACTTATGATTCAACTACGGCAGATATACGTGGATACGTCCAATGACTTATAAATCGTAATAACTCACAAATCCCGTTGCAAGTCCGCGAGACCCACTCTCATTATTCGCGCTCCTATCATAGAACACGGGGGAAATAAGGTCACGAGAAAAAGAAACAAAGTGTACTTCCTTGAAGGATCGTTATGTATTTACTCTCGTAGAATCCGGATGTCTAGGCGAGTGAGCGGGCGAGCGACCAGTTATAATCAGCGATCTCTCAAGTAGCCAAGACCGTTTGCGGCTGTTCCAGATTGCGTCCTTGCCACGGAGTGCAATGGCGTCCCAACCATAGTTACGTATCTACGTACGTACTTCTATACCGGGTGTAGTATGCTATTTAAAGAACGCATCTTCCGCGAAAAATTCCTCGTGTTTTTGAAGAGAAAAAAAATCTTTCGAACAAATGAGAAATCCTGGTAAAGTTAAATTACAATGGAAGAAATATTATAGTACTGCGTATAACGTTGAATGAAAATTTATTATAAATGTTCTTACAATCAGTAAACTGGGTATAATATATGGAATATATGTATATTTGCATAATTTCATCACGCCTGCAGCAGTTTAAAGACAGTCAGGTTGTATTTTATAAAATTCAGCGAAATTATCGAAACGGTTTTGCGTAATGTCGTGCATTGTTTTGATGCCGAAAGCTCAAAGTGAATTAATATTTATGATGTTGTTGGTACGGAATTAATGATATGTATACAAAGCTGCGGGATTCGACGCAGTATGACCCGTACGTAGTTAACTATCTGTTCATAGTATATACCGGGTGGGCGCAGCGAGGCGAAGAAATAAAAACACAATCCAATCGTGATAGTGAATAATTGCCAGACCGTGATTCCGAAAGCCACGTGACGAAAAATTAAGATAAGCAAAACTACTTACGTAGTCTGGGTGTAATATATTATAGATAAAAAGAAACGACCAAAATGTGACACTAGAAATGACTATAGAATTCATAAAATTTCTTAGAACGTGAGTAGAAGAGAAATGCCTGAATGAAAGGTGTGTCTCAATTTCAAGAGTGTCGCTTGCTATTGTTTATAATTCGAAAAGTAACTAATAATTTTTCTAAACATACTCTCCATATATATACTTTAGAATTCAACGCAGTGTGCACTACTAGAAAGATATCTGCTCCCATGACTCCACGGTTGCCAAATTTAATATTAAAGCATGCTTTTGTAAATTAAATTAATTATCTAAAAACAACGAATAATCATAACTTTCACAAATTTAACATACAATATCGAAATGGCACAATCGTAGTAATAGGCTATCATCAATACCTATAACGTTGAACAAGACCCATTATTCAAACGTACTATAGTGAAGTTTTAGAACCAAAAAGCTGACTAGGTCGAATATCTGCATATCGGAATGCAAGGATTTTCCAAGGCAGAATATGCGTAGCTGCCGCTATACTAAAATCGACTTTATTGAAATTTCATTACACCAAAAGTGTTTTTCAGCTGCGTCATAGCAACGGGTGGAGTCAAGGGGAAGTCGTCGGTAAAAAAAGGAGGAGTGAAAAAAGTAAAGCTGAGCAAAGAAAGGAAGGGAAAGGATGGAAGACGAGTGCGGAGCATGAATTACATCTCACGTGGAGAAAGTTGATGCGCGGGATAGAAGAAGTCGCGGATGTATACTCGCGTGGAACGGGAAGCGCGCCACTTGGAAGTCACAAGAAGATCGTTCCTATTCGTGACGCGTCCTTCGAACACGTTTACTGGCGCGATTCACGGCGCGCGAGACGATTACGAATTCCCCTATGAATATTGGCATTTCTTGCGCGTCGCGCCTCACCCTTCATCCCCATTATTCTCTTTGATCCTCATGCTCTCGCCCGTGCTGCCCCCACCAGGCCAATTCCGAATGTGCGTGATCTTAACTAATGGTATGCTAACGATGCTAACGACCTCTGTAATTTCCGAACGATTCCGAATCGCGCGCACGATGCTTGTAACGTGTACTTATATCAACGACTGTGTGAGATCTAATTCTCCAACTTTATGTAGGTGCGTATGTGGATACCATTTGCCCACATGACCGCCACTGCGTCTAACGTGTCCCGTGAGTTTAGATCCTAAAGGCAATGGCGGCTCTCAGTTTTGCATAAATAATTCCTTCAGCTTCGTAACCACTCTCTCCTTCTCATGAATTCGCAACTGTCCGCCTGCTAGTGACTGTTCTTAACAAGTTATGAGATAATAGCGTAGTGCGCGAATTACGTTGAAGACTTCAAAATCGTCCTCTTTTTGTTTTTTCCTTCAGAATTTATATTTCGATATACGAAAAGAACAGCAAGATAGAGTTGGAAATGAAATGTTTAAATCAGTAAACAACATTTTCGGTTATTGCGAATCACCCGTGTAATCTCTAAATACGAATTTTAGTTTAAGAGGCAAGGGTAGCTGATTTATTCGTCGTCACTGCATAACAGTAGGCATCGAACTCACCACGAGCAGAGCACGGGTCACGTGAAGCTCATTCAGGTATTAGTTAAAAAATATTTTGTACTTGACACGTGGAGTTAAAAATTGACCGTTATAGAGGTACCTACGCCTAGCAGCGCATGAAAGTTGCCGAGGGATTTTTCTGATGCATTAATTATTCCCGCCAAGGCCTTTTTACAGCGACATTCCAACCACCAGTGACTTTTATGCAGGAGCAAGTACAGAGTAGGTAAACCGATGCAAGTGCCGGGCGCGAGTAACTGCGTGCGCCACTAGTATCTGATATTTCGATGTAATTCTTATGACGTTGTTGTACGTCCCTTTCAAAACTCTTATAAAATCGTCGATGCTGTTACTAAATTTCCTGCCATCCGATACACCTGCATAGCAAGGACAGAATACCAGCCAAGAAACTGTTAAGGTGTATTTCAGGTTAGGTTCGTATATGGTTTCATTAGCAACGAAATTTGCATCTCGATCTCGATCCCGACAGAATTGCAACACGGCATTTTCGGTTAATGAGAAAAAAATGTAAATAAAGGATAACCGGAGGAATCTCACGAGTGTCTTGGAGCGAACAGATATTGGCGCATTAAGCAGCTCTCGCGCGTGCATATTTTGTCTGCAATGTGTCGAATGCACGAGAAACACGAATTACATGCAGGCGTTTATCTGGACTAGTACGTACAGTGGACGTAGAGATATTTTTATTTCAATTTCAAATCGCATAACGGGTTTGCGATATAAGAGATATATAGATCATTTTAGCGTTACTTAATCTCAATTTGATTCCCCCACCCCCACCCCTCCTTCCGCTCTCTACTCTTTCTCTGTAACACAACGGGAGCGTAGGTGAACGAGAAGAAAAAGGATAGTGACTGACATTGCGAGTTAAGATCTCTTTGCTATGAGAAATTTCAATACTTTTTCTTTCTTTCACTCCCTTGGACTCTCTCTGTATCTCTGTTACTCTCTCATTCCATTCTACTCTCCCGTGAGCAATCGTGGGACTGTAATAGGAATGGTACGAGCCGTCAATGTCACACAGCCTTATCATTTCCAGTTGACTAATGCTGGACGGCTGCTACGGTTCTGTATATTATCGATACAGCTATTGGATACGTTGTTCGTATTTGCTCGCAAATAGTACGTAAATAAGTCTTCTAGGTCACAGGTGGAACACTGAAATATAATCTGGTTTCTCTTATCATTTTTTTTTTCTTAATAATTTCATCACAGCAGACAAGAAGGCCACTTTTATTTTTGAAAATAAAAACGTAACCAGATCGCAAGACGCAACTGCCATATGAAGGGAACCGTATGAGCGAGTCCCTTATTTACCTTAACGAACGATGTAAAAAATTGTTCAGAGTTAATTTCGTGAATGCAGTACCCGTGAAAGTGCACGTTCATAAGTTCGTGCAAGAATCACCGCAGTGTCTCGAATTTCCGGTGGCAGTACGTATATGTATAGGCAAATTGCGTAGGGCGGGGAAGCGTGAAGAGGCGAGAAGGTGACCGAAGGAAAGTAAGAAGGAAGGATGAAAGAAAAGGAAAGATTGAAAAAAAGTAATAAGGCCGTGGGAGGAGGACCCGCCCGCGCCCCGGGCGTAATTTCACTTGACCGATTCAGGTCGAACGGGAAAAAAATTTCTGATTACAAGCACTGCCTGGTGCCACGTATATCTTTATTTCGCAACTCGTCGTGTGACGCATGGTTATCCGATATATCCGAGCACCCCGCGCGTAAAACCGTAAGTTAAGCGAGCGAGAAAAGATTTATGGTGCGCTCGTGACTTTGCCGGTCGTGCTGTGTTTTTCGTGCAACGCGATTTTTACTTTTTCGCGACTAACCGATGACACTCGTGATATACACGGCTTCGTACCTACGTATGTAAGTAGGTAGATAGGGTACCTGGTGCCACGGGTCCAGAAAGCTTATATTTCTCATACCGCAAATTTACGACATAATTCCGTCTGATCCTTCTGTGTGGATTTTAGATGCACTCGTCCTTACGATAGCGTAAACGTGGCTTTGCCGTAGCACAGAATCCATGCATTACACTGATTTATAAAATTTCGTATATCATCAATAATCTCATTATACGAAATAGCAAACGTTGATATGACTCGGCACAATGATATCGAAGGCACCTGCATAAGAATATTGCGCAATATTACAAGCGACGGAGCTAACCGATCGATTTGCCCTCCCGTTTTACATTTCACGGGCATATACCAGATAGGTCCAAGTAGGCGGGTAGATAGGCTGGAAGTTGCAGTATCGTTTTTTTCCAAGTTCTGCCGCGCATGGTCATAACGTGAAATCAATCCGAGTAATCCTTTTGCCGGTTCGAGAATGGAAGAGAGAAAAAAATCTCCTCGGTTTCACCGTAGGCGGCGGCGGCGGTCAAAACGGCTGGTAATCCTATACATGGGGTATACATTATATCTCGATTAGTTGGGCAACCCCAGTGAGATCTACTGTAATTTCAAGATGCGTAATCCCGCAGCGGGTATCGACGGGGAAATAATAAGCGGGCTCCGTACAGCCACGTGCAATACGATCGTCATGTAAAAGCAGAGCTTATCGTGTGCGCGCGCAACTACGCGTCGCCAGCGCCCACTGGGACGTAGAGTAAGCAGTTACAGAGTACAGGTATACTCGTGGACACCGTACTATACGTAACTGTCGAATACAAACGGCTTGTTTCGAATTCGTGTCAGGAGCTAATATCGCCCTTTGATTTTCGTGACTATTACGCGGTTAGTGGCGCAGTACCGCGATGCCCTTAATGCTTGCATAAATAGGCGCCCGTTTACTGCGTGCAAGAGCATAAACAAGGCGGCCTCCAATGCGAGTTGTAAACAGACGCGGGACACGAGCATCGGGGCGACTGCTCAACCGCTGGAAGGTAGATGCTATAGAAGATGGAAGGTATACAGAGATGCGTTCTACAGGATCACAAGACCCTCTTGTAGAGACTCGTAAACCAGGTTTAGCGAAGCGCTCGAGCAGAACTCGATCTCGAGGCCGCTATCTCCACCTTTCTACGTGTTAACCGGCCCACGGATAAATATCGGGCCGAATGTCGTCCATTAGCTCATCGAGATCTATCGATCCCAGGATCGCGATCGCTTGTCTCGTACACACGAGAGTTTACTATGCTCGCACCAATTTGTTGCGCGATTCCACCGTGCTGCGCAATCGATCGATGCGCGTAGGATGAGCTCGCTTGCATACACTCCTTCATACTGTACAAATCGCTCGAATCTTGTACGGTTTAACTGTCGAACCTGTCCCCTATGGAGAATCATTTGCATTTGCTCTCTATTTATTGCACTCTCGTTGTATTGCTATTCCAAGCGACGTAACACGTGTGGATACTGGTATGCATTTTTGCGACGTTTTAAACTTGTCCTCGCACTTCGCATCCATTTTCGCTGCGTCTTTATTTTTTATAAAAATGTTATTCTCGTTAAAATAATTTTCACGTTAAAAAAAAATACGTAATTTATCCATATTCGAATCCCGTCGCTACGCAAAAGGACCCCTTTCACTCGCGAGTCTTGGACGAAAGCATCGTCGTCGGCTGAAAAGAATTCGCGAGATTTTGTCACGCATCCTTCCAGAGAGCGTGACTCTGTGGAAAGCCAAGTTATACTATACAGTACAGCATCGAACCAGTAAGAAATTCTTCCCATCAATTAAAGCGCAGGCTCCGCTTGCACGGAATTAATAGGCCGTTTAAGATATAAACAGATCCATTACCTGCGGACTCGTAAGGACTGCTCGTACTTAATCTGTTCCTGGTAGGAAAGCGTTCACGAGGATCTTGGAGCAGCGAAAGGATAAGTAAAATATCTATGCCGCCGAGACTGTTCCATGGTAAATGTCGTACACAATAGGTAACGAGAATGCAGACTTACCGATATAGTTGTGAATTCCGTGTAGATTCACTTTCCACCACTTACGGTTTATACGGTAAGTATGTAGCGAAACGCATACGTCGCCTTCTTGGACTTTGTTAAAATAGTCATCGGATACCTACAGGAAGACGCGTTGCCCAGTTCACCATCCAGAGAGGATCGTCGGAAAGGGGAAGGTTCTCAAGGCAACTCCGTGATTTTAGCATTGAAAGAACGGGAAATTATGAGAAGGAAATCGCGCTCCCATTAATTACCTTGAGTAGATAACCTGGCCAGTGCGAATAGAATCTGCCATTTCCATACTAGTAACACATTAACGAGTAAATGAACTACTTTACCTGTTATATGAATCTAGGAGAGCTGAACCTATTCCACGTGATGACTCGTCACTATTTTTCTAGATCTTTTAAAGAGACGTTGATGAGACTGACGAATAATTTATCACGACAGTAAGATCGGAGATCCGACGATCTCGACACGGTGCCGGTAGACTGTTTGATAAGGAAAAATCGTTGCCAACCAACAGGAGGAGACTCGCTGTGGGTTCGCTGTAAGTCATTATGGAAGAGTCGAAGTAAAGGACGGGATGAGAATTGGGTCTATTAATTACGCTAGGTACTGATCGGGACAGGATTAATGGGCTGTTTAAGTTGTAAACGGATGGCGTAAATCTTGGAATCGTGTCGCCCATCGAGCCACGACTCCGCCATCCGCCGCTCTCAGACCGATGAAAGTCCGTTGCTCGCGTTCAACCTCGCGGAATCGAGAGACTTTCCTTTGAAACATTTTGTTCGTTGCTAGCGAATAATACGAGTAATGGCTTAATAACACGGCATTCAGTTCGCGTGTTACGTGTCTCCCATGCCTTTTTGCTACGAAGCCGATCGTGACGTTGTGGCACCTTGCCTCCCTGCTTCGTCGTGAAAAACTGTGAAAACGCTTGAAACACGACAGGTCTAGACAAGTAGACATAGCTACGTAGTCCAGTCTGGGACTTTCTACGTCACCGGTGAAATGCACCGAATGCATATGACAATCGGCGTTAAAATAAGAATGACTCAGTGCATTCTGGCGCACTGCGGTATCACGACTATTTACCGTTACGAAACTGGTTTTCATCCACTTGTTATACGCTAAGGGAGGTAATAATTCAGTTCCAGGACTAAAACTTTGAATCGTTATATTATATCAATTATAACTTTTATTTTTAAGATCACGCCTACTGCCCATGCGTAATTAATGTAAAAGATACACGTAATCCAAATGTTCATACTCTATAGAACTATAAAAATTATTATACTTCATAAAACCGACTACTTAGCCAATCTAAAAACTTGAATTAGAGTAACGTACGTTAATCATATACGTTTACCAAAGCATACAAGCTGATTTACATCTCTCTGTAGTTTCACATTGAAATGGTTTCAAGCCTTAAGGTTGAAATGGAAAGAATTATATTTATTCATCTAGATAACAGAGCCTGGTGGAACAGTAGGAATAATGGAATTATCCTATAGTTTCTTATTCGTGCACTGCACCATTTAAGCTGCAACAGCTCTTTGGAATATAAAGTCAATAAAAAGACAGACAATGCATTAAAAATCAGATACCTTATGTTATTCATTCTGTATATACAAATACATATTGAAAAGAACTCCAAAAGTCGTAAGTTACCAAATATTTGTTCCGTGACCTAATTAAAGAAAACGGTTCTCCATTTGCGCACTGAATAGCCCACAACCTCCTTATACAGGCCCACCACCGTCCACACCCGCGTATCGCCGTAACGCTGCCGTTTTATACAAGCTATACGAACTCGGTATACCAAGTATCCACGGTAGTGCGTCTGTCTGCCTGTACGAAATACACTTCGATATTCTTGGCCGGGCAAGTGCGCTCCGAGCAGACTGTAAAGTAGCCTGTTTTTCCCGTCATAAAAGCGCGCATAGTCGAGCTAGATGTATATTTTCGTGAGAGTAGGTAAATGCACGTATAAGCATAGTCCATCCGAGAAATCCAATAAAATTTTATTGGAACAGTCAAACTGATTGTCCCTTGTTCCAATGCATAGTCGACATAGGCTTGATATAGGTAACGATCTGAAATTACATTTTTCACTTAGAAGAGCTTCGAGAACAGCTAATATTTTGATTAGAAAATAATATCTGAGTTACTCGTTATAGTATTAGAGTAGGATTTTTCTTGGGAAGGAATTAAGAAATATAATTTTTGATAGAGTACGTTTCTTTGTCGTTCAAGGTTATCTTGCCATGACCGGATAACGACATCGATATCTAGTTTTAACAGCTGGAATATGTAACGTAGTTTTTAAATTTCAGCATGTCACATCAGCTATGGAAATAAATTTGTTAAATCAATATACATCGGAAATTAGAGTACTGCCGTGTTAAATGCTCTAGGTCCACATCGGAGTTAAACATCTCCACAATACTATAGCCTTCAATCGTAGAAGAAACCTGCTTCCTGAAAATAACGCGCAGAACTCGTTGTCATATTCGTTCGTTAATGCACGTTCACACTACCGCTTCGATACATCATGTCTGTTCCTCTGATGTAGTAAAATTTTGAATACAAGTTGGCAGTCTAAATTAGTGAAAAATATGGTTGGCGATTTCTGTAGTGTTTGTACCCATTACTGGCGGAACTACTTTTTAAACAGTCGATTTAAATAATTTATAAATTCAAATTTTTACAATTTTACTACAATATATGCGAAACATAATATAGATTAGAAATATATGAATATCAATAAAAAATGTCAATTCACCGACACAAATACGATTGGTAACTAAATTTTAATAGAAAATTCTATTAAGGTCATCAAGGATATTAACCCGGGAATAGGCCGTGGGATGTCCGAGACTCAATGCTTTTCAAATGGAGAAAAAAAGTCGCGCGCTCATTCACGGGTTAATTAATGTGTAATACGTTCAGTATTCCCTATGTATAAGCAAGCAATGCGACTACTACCTTATGCCATCTTCTGCATGCATCCAAGCTCTGACGTAACAATGTCTTATGTTATTGCCATACTAAATTTTCAACTAGGCGCTACCTAGTTCTATTATTACATGACACGATTCGAGGAATAGTAATATATGCTTATCAATATGTAGCTTATCAAATGCTAATAAAACTTTTTTACTTAAAAAATTGTCACGTCCACTTCTTCCTTATCAGAAAGTGATTGTTTTATCTTGCATCGCTATTGCGTACATTTTTCCATTATTTTCAATATCAATCACACAGACAATAATCGTCATCGTCCTTTGATGATCTGATTATACGGAAGATAATGCGTAACATTAACACTTTTTACATATACATTTTACATTTAATACATATGCGGTAGTGTCACAAACTAGCTTCCGCCGTAAATCATGAGCATAGAGTATGGATACCTGGAGCACCAGAGAAAGATTAATTGATAATCGAAAAAGCATCTTCACATTAAGTCAAACTTGAACAGTAAAGTATCCTTCAAAAGGTGTCACAAGAAACGGTACATCAGACGTTGCCATTAAGGAGCGTTCACACCTTTACCTCCATGTACCGCAGGGTGCAGGAACACACGAAGCAATAACAGAAATATGTATACGCAAGTTAACTTCTCGAGGGTGGTAGAAGTTATAAGGTAATCGACGTGGGGTAAACGCAAAACTGAATTAAATATAAAAAATGAGCCGTTTGCCCCACACGTCATTTATCTCGCGCACGGAGACAAATTGCCTGGCGAGTGAGAGTAATAATTTTTCCGATGAAAAATGGCGCCGCACGGCACGTGCAAACGTTCTCCTCGCGCTCGCGACTCGGTCGCGCATTACCGCGCGTTAAACGAATGCATGACCTTTCCGAATGGTGAAAAATACACGCGGGGGAATAAATGGTCCAATTATCACGGCTGTCTGCACGGTAGAGAGTGCATGCAAAAAGCCGCTCAATTATAGTGGTAAAAATGCATATTAATCTGGCTTCTTGAGACTTGCGGTGCGCCTCGTGCACCGATGTATGCATATAATGTATAATGGATACGTATAGCGGACACTTATTATTCGCTCCTGCACCTTCCATGCATACGCATATAATGTCTGCAGTATATTCTCGAACTGTTTTGTGAAAAAAAAAAATAACGTATTTCAACCAGGAACGCTTAGTTACTTTATATATAACATCAACCAGTATCACTGTACACGGCTACCACATAAGTTGACTGTAAAATTAATTATCTATTTTTAATCCGTCGTCATAATTGCCACTGCAATCAAAGAGAAAAGATTAAATATTTATACGAATACGAAAGTGAATTCTTGAAGAAGTTTCTTACTTGACAAACCAACGATAATTAATTTAAAAACACCCATTGATTACAATCGGCTTTCGATCCTCGTAATCTTGTCTTCCGTCACTAAGTAGGAAAGGATTTATAAAATTATAACTAGGGAACTTCTCGAGACTAAATAGGCTCCGTAATGCTTCAAAATAATAATCAGTTCCGATTAACCGATACAGACTAATGTCTATGTATAGTAAGATCTTTCTTTAAAATTTATATACATAGAACCGACTAATCTTTCCGATAAGTTGATCTACGTCGGTATCGTCTCCTTCGTTAATACTTCTATCTATCCCGTTGATTTACTCCAGACCTGGGGCAAATGGTACCCTGCTTAGGTACGTGACGCAACGGGCGTTTATCGTCGATCGAGCCAGCTCCGTGTATTCTCGGGTCAAGCCAAGTTACTTGTGCCGCGTAATGCCCGTCTATCGAGCGTTCAAACGTGATAGTAGGGAAAGAGTGCCAGAGAAGGTTGCGAGTGGAGGAGGCGAGGGTGGGAGACTAAGGAAGCAAGAGGTCAGGAGAGTGCGGGTGTAAGAAAGAAAAAGAAATAAAGGGAGAGACAACTCCAGCGAAAGAGAGTCGATCGAAGTGGATCAACACCTATCTGGGTTAATGAATTACACGGGGGATAAAAGGAACGCACGAGGAATACGAGCCGCGTAAATAAGCACGACTGCCAAAAATGATCCCGATGAATAACTATAAGCTGATGAATCTTCGTAAAGCAACAAATTATCCTTAACGATACTTGTGCATACACGTATCAGCCTCGTTAGGCTAGCAGCTAATTATATTGTATTCCTTCCAAGATACGAACTTTCACGCAAGCATCCGAAAAATAAGTGGTTCCTTTGTGAAGAAATTGATGCTCTCACAATGAGGATACGTTGTTACGTTAATTGGGCTTATGGAAAGAAAAGTATGCCTTTCAGATATTTTTTCATGAAAAATTTTATTTTAAACCAGATATCTGCAAAATGTCCCACGTTGACTCATGCACACGTAGGTGTTGACGGAGCCACTGATCCGAGCATAATTACCCTGCCGAGTCCAGCATAACTTATCCCTTTAGCGTTTAATTGTCGCTCAGGTATAATTTCACCGAAGCAATCGCCATAACTCGGGGTCATGCCTTGCCAGCCGATATCGTAATGTAGGAGCCGGAACACAAACGGCCTTGTCGAGGAGAGCTGACCACCGGTCTACCACGCCCTGTTCTGGCATTCACCACTGGAGACATGGCGTGCACAAAACACACGCGCGCGCGTACACATTGACACTCGTGTCAACGCACGCATACACGCGGCTCTCCGCGCACACATCGTACTCGCTCCGTGAGAAACGAGAGAGACAGTAGCTGGTGGACATATTCGCTGCGAAGTGAAATGAAAGAAATTCGCGGCAACATCCGTGATGATCCTGGTGAGAAAAATTTTAAAAGATTTCAATGGGCTACCCTGGCTCTCTTTGTTACCAATCTCGACTAGAATCCGATTTTCCTCGTAAGAAATTTCAACTAGTGTGAGACATTCGTCCGAAGCTATCCAGGTCAAGGAATCGGTATCGCGTAACGCGAATTACTTTTATTTTCTGATTTTTGTCCTGGTTCCAGATCGATTCGTGAAACTCTTACGATACATACGTTGCCATTGTGTTGTACGCGCACCGTTCAAAGGATTGATTGCAATCCGGTGCGCGTTCGTTTGTCATTGCCTCGAGGCTATAGGTCTAGTATGTATATTCCTGCTAAAGGATTCCCACGGGATAAAATGCGAGTTCAGAATCGATTTCGAACGGATCACTTACGCAAAGAGATCCAATGATAGACGAGAGTGGCCAACAGTTGGTACCGTATAGTGTTCGCATACGTAATTTTCAACGGCTATTATACCGGACGGACTATGACGAGTTTCGATCGATTTCACTCGAAATGACGGGCTAATTTGAAGTCTTGTAATACGTTGACGGATAGAAGAAGGAAGGAGAAAATACCAGGTGCAAAAGTGTAAGGATAAAAATCATTGAAGAAGAAGAAATGCAAACAGCCATCCTGTGCGTGTATATAAGTATGGTAACCTCCGGGTCCATGGCCCAGTTTGTGCACGTGTCCAATACGCACGTCCTAGTACGAGTTACGCGTGTGCACGTCCGGTCACGCGTCTGCGTGAACTCACCTTTAATCGGCAGTACTTACCTACCTACCTGTACGTGCGTGCATGCGTATCTGTAGGTACATACGTGTCCACTGAAGAAATACGAGAAGGACAGAGATTACTTATTAGAAACGGCAGGAGCATCCGCTATCCCCCTATGCATTATATTTATATATATAATATGTATTCAGCATGTGATAACTATTGGAACTGCTAGACTCAAGTGCCGTAAACTGCGTCAGAAGTTTTGTAATCGGAAACTTTGCCGTGGGTACGATGATCGTCTCCAGTGCGAAGATCGTACGATCGTTTTTCATTTTCCACCATTCTTATTCCCATAGAATAACAATCTGTATTAAATTCGCTGTCATTTCCTGTTTCTCCACAATTTTTAAGTTTCTTTTTTCATATTTCTGACTTCGTCTTGGCGAGTCGTAGGAACAATTTTTTATCACAAAGGATGGCTTTGTAATTGGCTGTTTGACTGCTTTGCGCAATTTCAGATAAGTAGGTCTTTCAGCACACCTCGGCGGCAATTGAATTTTGAGGCGAGACACGGTTACATTTTAACGGGCCGTTCTTGGGACCACCTGATGGACACTCCTATGACCAGAATGACGTAGGCTCTTTCGACCGAATTTATTCGAACCAAGATTGTCTCGCTCGCCATTATTTGATCGTACGAAATTCAATTTCATGCTGTACATCCTTCGGCATCCCTTACGAGACTACGTTCCTTGACCGCGAAGGTCTTTCGCTGGTAGCTACTAGGAGGTTTGCTTTGGAAAAGAAACTCAAAAACAGCATTTTTGTTAAGCATAAGCAGTCGAACGTGTAGGCATATACATAGTATTAGTCTCATCGACTGAGAACTGGATCTAATGGAAAATCCTTATCTGCTCAATGAATTCAAAGCAGAATCGTTGAATATACTAATCTTGGAGTCTATCGCAAAATATTCATATGCATATCCTGGCTCCGGGGTAAGTGTAAGGTATATTACTGAGATAGGTGGTCGGCCGCGTGGCACAAGCCAAAAGACGACACGTGAATGGCAGTTAGATCAAGTGTTTACGATCCTGACAGGAACGATCGAGCTGTTTAGATGAAAAAACTCGAGACAGAAATAGGCACTCCAGAGCACGAGCAGTATGAGTATCGATATCGGACAGAGATCGGCCAACGTTGTGAACGTTTGCTAGGTAAAGCTTGAAAACCTTGGATTGGGTTAGGCTAGGTTAGGTTACGTATACTTTAAGTACCTGTAGAACCAAAACTAGGCAGTACCCTCAGCATCAGATCCATGCACCTCAGTGTTATAGGGGCCACTTACAAACCCGATTGCCTTTACGGGGTCGTCTTACGTCTATCGATCTTTCAATTTATGTGCGTCCGTTTAAGTATCGCGACGGATCGTTTTGCAGGTGATTTCCAAGAGTGTAACATCGAGACTGCACCAGGAGTTACGTTCTTTATGTTTATGACTCTATGAATGTTTTTCTCCAGGGCAATTCGAATTTAATGCACTGCCAATACTTGATTACTAATCAATTAGTCGATCGACAAAAGATATACCTGTTTCGTAATTGATAAACCTTAACAACAATTTTTGTCCTAACCCCTAAAACGATACACCTCTGCATCCAATCGCTAAAATTACACTGGGTGTTGGGTGTTTCGACGCCCAGTGTACCGTTCTAGGGTTAAATTTAGTCGTTCATTCATCTTGTCTCAGGCTGATTTTACGTAAAGATTAAAACTCGTTTGGGCCTACAGAGAAGGGACTGAACGAGGCCGATTATAAATTCTTCTTTTCTTTGGCCTCTTGCTGTGTTTTATTTTTATTTTGTATACTTTACGAATTGCTGCCGGGCATCGTGGATCCAATAATCTTTTTCACGATGATTCGAATATTTCGATGGTATAGACAAGAACCGTTAGGCACCCGTTTCACGAATCAGGAAGGACTGTTCGCGATTCCAGAAGATCGATCGTCTCGGAACGTTAACCGGCTTTGCTTTGATCGAGTGTATCGGTAAAAATTCAGCTTTCGCGGATACGCGCAGCTTCGCTACAGTGCCGTTCCACGAGTACGATAATCACCTTCATTTCTCAAAGTCCCCATGGAATCATCGTGCGCGTACATACATACACATGTGCAAACGTACGTGCACTTCGTGTCAAATGCCGATCGATCGTCGCGCCGTCAACGAATCAGAAGCGAGCTCTGGATAACTTATCTTCTCTCATCTTTTTTGTGGATAACTTACCGGCGACAGGCATAACGATCCACTGTCATCAAGATTCAACGTGCAGTCTCACCTTTTTTTATTTCACTCCGAGACTCTCGATCCGTGGCAGATCGACGTCTCTTCCTCAGAACAGAACTTCGATAGGCGGGTGAGGTTGATTAACGGTCATGATCGGTACCGAAGGATCAACGCACCATGAAAGATCGAGTGCAATTTTATAATAGACGAAATTCTGGATCGACAAAGGAAAAATAATTCTTAGATCGATAAAAGAAATCTGTTCCGTCAGCCGGTATAAAAATATAAGAATGAGACGTTCACTTTTCAGATGAAGACCAAGGATCGTTGGTACCAGTCGAACGAACGATCGTTCGTAAAATGGCCTATAACGAATGGAGATCGTCCGATCGCTAACCAATAGGATTGAAGCGGATCGTGAAGCCTCCGTCGTTACGGCACTCTTCACGATAATTCTTTTCTCTAAAACTTTCTCCGATCCTCGAGCAGGATCGAACGATCTAACCACTAACGACGAGAACGTTCCGTTACAATCGCCTCGATCGCCAGTATCCACTGCCGGACTGTCCATTCAGTGAGCGTTAATTAGATGTGCAATGGTGCGCAAGAATTCAAGTAAAACGGAACAGTATGTTTCGTGGAAAGTATCAATGGCGAATGAAGAAATTTGTCGAAAACGATAATGAGCAAGATGCACGCATGTGTCTGATGGATAATTATGCCATAAAAGGGATGCCGGTATCGTGATTATTTGCAGTCAGCCCGAAGGCACCCTATCATTACGACGTCTCCGAAGAACAAGTTCATCTTCTTAGCAACGATGCGCTGCGGTGCGATGCAATTTCAGATTGCACTGTATCGTACACTGAATTGCACCTTCTTGACGTGCAAACGATCCCGACACGTTTCCTCAATTGCAGTTTGTAATCTGGACAGACGAATGAACCGACGAACGAAATTACGAACGAGTCTCTCTTTCCAAGTCCAAACGGAATTTATTAACCCCGATAAGACTCCATTGAAAATTGATAAGAAAGTCAATCTGACCGATCGTCCTCTACAGGGTGTTCATTTAAACTTCGCATCCGTAAAATTGTAATAAAATAATTGAAGTTTATATCAAACTGCGTTAAGTTGTGGACCTGACTGGTACGCCAAATAAACACGTATTGGAGAAATTTTAAATTACACCAGTGAAATAACATCGAGTACCCCATTACGCACCAATTTGGTAATTTTCTCGGTTTACTTTAAGCATGTGTACAAAATCGTATAATTTCACATTACACGTGTCGTGCATTCCTTAAACCGTTTTCTCACGGTATCGCTTCTCGCGTACAGTTCCGGCCTAGAAACTTCCCATTTTTCACTCGTTATCGCGAATTCGCACGAGAAAGAATTTCGCCTGGCTTTCCTTGTATGTTTTAAGGGCCCATATCTCGTTAACTCGCACAATTCGTGTTAAATTCACAGTGAACGAGCATGAAAACACGAGAAAATTATCAGCAACTCCCAAGCGATCCAGGAACCACCGCGTCTCGTGTGACCTACTTCCTCTTGGAGTCACCCTGTATATTCTGAACATTGGTTAAAGGACGAGCAACAAGTTTCTCAGCAAGATACGTTCCATAGGGCAGCCGATAATCGAATTGAAGAAAAAGTCGATCGAACCTGCAATTATTGATTGCAATAACATAATGCACGTGCAGCGGCACATGCGTCTATCCGTGAACAATTGTTCTCGTCATTTTTTTTCCAAGAAGTCACGATTGTGAAGCGTAAAAGAAATCTCATGGACCAATTGAATGTATTGGAAAGAAAAAAGGAAAAATGTATAAAATATAAATAAAATGAAAACTATAGCTCAAAATTCAAAGACAGAAATTATAATGAATTATTGAATTTTTTTAAAAATGAATACACATTTAAGAGTATTTAAATATAAATGAACGGCATTCTTTCTTTTAAATAGTTTTTGTTGCAGCTCAATTAAAATGCAACTTAGTGTGAGGATTCTGACTGTCCGATGAAGCAAGGATGTCTCCGACTCAAGGACACTTCCTAGCGAGCGACTGGGTGCAGCCATTAAGGATGACGTCAGAAGGATGTAAAGGCAAGGCTCTCTCGTGTGACCGCCGCAATCATACTGCTGTCTCCTTAACCGAGTTAGCCGAGATGCCAACTTTCAATTTTCAAAATTGGCAACACCCTTTATTACCCATCGAGCTGACACAATAAAGCTTTTTCGTAATTCCACAGAATTATACAATAAGATGCATTAATCTGCAATTTACTTACAGCAATTTTTATACGTGACGCAAACGAGAATAAAGAAGCGAATGATTCAATGAAAGATTCTCTTGATCGTCTGGCCTTTGTTCGCCGAGGCTCATCCGACTTCGTGAGATCGCATCAGAATTTTTACTTTTACCTCGAGCAAGATGGCAGACACGAGTTCGTGTCCTGAGTATCACGCCTCTAATAGTATAAGCGTGGACACACGTGGAAGGGGCTTAGAATGCAGAATGGAGGTGTGTACTGTGCTGTTAGCGTTTTCAGTGAAATTCCTGCAGAGTCAAAGGATCGCTGGAGGCTCGAGTTTATGCTCTTAGGTATAAAAGACGTCCTTTTCCTACGTCATTCGTTACCGTGGGATTAGCACGCGCTGCGCACGCGCACTGCTCCCCGTCACTGATATCCTTTATAGCAGGTGATCGCACAGGATGCAAAACTACGATTAAATCTCGTGAAAAACACTCGACAGAGAATATTAAAGAATATCTTATTTATATAAAGTGGTTTGGCTATATTATTTTTTATCTCGTTGCAACATATTATAACTTAGTTGTTAAAATGTTACTCGTTGTTTTTGAATATTGACTTCGTTTCATGTTCAACCATATAATGCCTTTCCAACATGCCGTGTGCTATTAAAGACAATTATTATGGGTTTCAAAAAATGCAGTTTCATGATACTTTTTATGAAGGAATTTCCCGTCAAGTGATATAATGGATTACATTATCACGGCAATTAATTCCACATTTCTGGAGATACTTTTTCGAAAAATTAAACGTATATTTTAAATATTTGTATTTTTGAAAGTTTGAACAAATTATAATTTTAATCTGATATAATAACGATTCACATACGGTTGGAAAAATAGCATGTACAGTTGGCTGATAACACGCGCGACATATTCATATATTCACTACATCGTTAATTTCATTTTCAATTTCATTTTTAAAAGTCCGATGACCTATCTATATTTTTTGGAAATATGAAAGCTTGCTTTCTCTTCAGCAATTAATGAAAAATCTAAGAAATTCTTTCTTAAATTCATTTTGAAGTGAATTACCTTAAACACGTGATTATCAATGTCAGATAATGATGGCAGGTGAACAGGTGTTCTTAATTTAACGTACGTAAAACTTCACATCAACTTAAGAAATATCTCTTCCTTGATAATGTTTCAAACAATCAGCACATTCTTTTAGCATGTTCAAATAAACACTCATCATATTTCCTTTCCGTAGGAAGATAAAATTCTAAAATGCAATCAATGTTTCTATGAAAATTATCGATTTTGTACCATTTCTCTAGATAGAAATAATTTATTAAAAATAATCCGCATACAAGTAAGAGCGAAAATATAAATTTTCAAATGGCGGCTTAAATACCGATGCAACTTTTAATGCACTGATAATGCATAAACGTAACTTTTAAGACGCTCAAGAATTGCATTTATGCAAACCGCTGTGACTTTAATGTGCTGATACAGTGAATACTTTACGATGCACATATCCCAACCGCTGTAAATAGCTACTTTCGACAGAACTTCTGTTCGCTAGATAATGCAGGTACACCTATACCAGCAAAGACGTGAGAGCAAGTGCACTAAAAATACCTCGTTAAATACGAGTTTAGTAACTGTACTTTACGATACATATATAGATATAACAGGGTCACTCGTTGCATCAAGTGCATTTGAAAATACTTCGAAAAGATGACACGCGACATTTTCAGAGTTGAAAGAACTCTGCGAATTCTCTCGTCGATCCACGCAAAAAGAACCATACCGAAATCGAAAAGTCTCTAGTGAACCGCGCACTACAGGATTTCCAGTAGTTTTATTCGTTTTAACGAAATCGAGGTTACGAAACCCGTTAACGAAAGTGCCCGCGGAATGATTCCGCCGCGACGTTCGTAAAAGTCCACCAGCGCTACAAAACAGTCGTAAAAAGTGATATAAAGGAGAGCGCCGGCATAGCGAGAAAAATCTCAAGGATGTCAAGCCTTCCTCAAATTAGGTACAATCAACTTCCGCAATGTTGAGTACGGATAAATGTTCCCAGTCGCAATGTGATTTCTTTGATGCTGTATCGATTTCGCCAGTATCTTATAAAAATGTATCAAACCTTTGAAAAATATCTGTATAAAAATTCGCTCAAGTGAAAAAAATTATTTAGATATTTATTTATAAGTTTTTCCAGAAACCCATGAAATTACCAAATCAAATTTAAATAATTGGACAGCAGAGAAAATTCAATAGAAATTGTCTACGGTAGTGTCGACGTTGTATAGTTACTTTCGACACCGCCATTCGTCGGAACCATTACCGGTGCAATCAGCATTCATTCGCTCTTACGCAATCGGGGCATTGTTTCATAACGCAAAATGCATCCGCGCCTTTATTCAACCGCATTGCTTGCACCGTCGGTCACAGCCGTGCACGGCGGCATATATCAATGAGATAGGAATTGTTCGATCTAGTAAATTTTATTCAAATATTAAATTTTATAAATAAAAATTTCTCTGAAAAAGTAGATTTTTAAAGAGCGCAGTTCGACTCATTTTCTACTTATCGAACGTAACCTTATCAAACAGACATCGATGAGCCTGACACAAGTTACTCTACAGCATTTCGGAGCATAGAATATACAAAGTACAATTCAAAGACAGACCGGACAGTGATTGACGATTTGGAAGAAGCAGCCTCTGCGTGGAAGATCAAAAAATTGATTTTCAATGGTTAATTAAGTGACTGGAAGACTCATTTGAGCAACGATGCATACTCCTTGTGTAATCGGATGAACTTAAAATGCCTTGGCTAAGGGGAGTACTCGCGAAATAAATGATTTGTACAAGTGACTCCAGAATTGAAATTCTAATTGTGAGTAAGAAATCTCGTAAGCACAGGTTGATCAATGAGAATTGCAAAGATCCGCCAGGTGTCCAATGGACATAAAATGCCTCTTATCAAGCAGAGAGCTCGGTAGATCACCGTTCGAGATGGCCTTTCACTAAAGTTGGCAATCCTGTACGCGTAGCGGTACTCAAGTTGGTTGACCTTACACTTAAGATTAACGTAGCTCGGCTGAGCTCGTATCAGATCAGATCACCCGGTTTGCGTCGGTCCGATGCACTCCCCGCACCTTGTGAAGAGAACAAGTTAGAATTGGGAATCGGAAATACCGATATAAATTTAAAAAATATAGAAACATTACACTATAAGTATCCAAAAATCGTCCAAACTACTTTAAAGTCGTTCGGAGCGTCTTTCAAAAACACATTAACCGCTAATCTAATTTGGACGTTCAATTACGATAGTATTTTACTTTAAATAATTACGCAGTAATTGACCAAGGAAATTAATTAACCATCCAAAAAACCTTCTACGTCGCGTCGAGGAAATTGTCGTCATCTGCCCACCGATCGCAGTACAACAATTAACGACGAAATATTGCATCGCTGTGCTGAATACCAAAGCGTTTGCACGAGATTCCAAGAAGAAATTCGCGAGCCAATTATCGTTGTTGTATTTACACGACGTAAAGAGATCCGCCTTGGGGAAAGAGAAAGAAATCGTAAACGGTTACGCGCTGGTGGGGCCCTGGTTTTTTGTTTGGGAAAAAGCGATAAAGGGTAAGAAATTTGGTATAGCGGAGTCGGGTGGTGAGGTGTGCGGGGGGGGGGGGAGATAGCAACATAATTCCAACAGATAACGAGTGAAGGATAGAAAATAGTAATCGCTAATTAATAAGTAGTCGCATAACGTAACAACTTGAGCGTTAAATAATAATACCCAAGAGCTACGCAAAATCTAGAATTATTATCTGATAAAGGCGCAATCACGTTATTCCGTAACGGTGTGATATCCATCGGTGAAAAATTTCCGATAAAATCTGAAAAAAAATTGTATCGTAAAGCCGTAATTATGAAATCGAAGTGTCGCGATCACAGTTCTCTCTTGTCGATGTCCAATCACAACGCATACTTTTCGTTAGCTGAAACTCCCAATTGAACGTGACCTTTTTCGTAACAAGGAATCATCCTATCGCAAACCAGATCTAAGGAAGAATCCGGTCGGAGGGCCCGTCCATAGAGAATTACCGTTAGAGAATTCTCAAGCGATGCGTCCGAGCGTTTCGCCTTACACGTGTCGTCCCGTACGAGGAACGCGGTGAACGCGTATAGGAACTAGTGCGTGGTGTTGTGTATTTAATTAAAGTGAGCTATACAGTTTCTGCAGAACCGGCGGACAAAGGTTGTGAGGTCAAGAGTGCCACCTTTCTACGAGACCTTGGCGACCGTCCAGCCAGCCTCTGCGCTATGCCATAGCGGACCTGACCCAACCACCTCACTTCGCACAGACTCTCACCTTCTAGTTCACTCCCACTCCTTCTTTCAGCGCTCTCGGATTCTTTCCCACTATCACCAAGTCTCTCTCACTGACAGGCCTCAGCTCGTTCCTCGATGAATTCTATTCTCTCGAATTCTCTCCCTTCCTATCCAGCGATCCTGCGTCCTGATCCTCCTCCCTCATTCTCACAGAGCTCGCGCGTCCCACCAGCCGCCACACTCAGCCAATCGTCCCCGACTTACTTATAATCCATATAGCTACTATCCCACTAACACGCTTTGGCGCTGCTTTGCTACACGCTTGCTTTTTCGACTTTCCCTTCCTTGAATAATTCTCCTTGGCGCACTTGAAACAGCGTCGCCTTGCATTTCTTTTTTCTGCTATTTAAAACCTCGTAACGCGAAGTCTCACGTGATTCGTTAAATTAAGCTGACCGTTTCGTCTACTGTTCCTTATCATTCGACGATAACGAAAATAATCTCATTTGCACGCCAATTACAGATTAAGAGTTGGAGGATTGACTCTCTTCAAGGATAAGCTTGTTTGATACCATTCGACTGAAACGCACTGTTGGCCGGTATGCATGTATCCTAGTTATCTTAGTACAAAACTAAAAGAAATATCTGTAGCGAAAATTTTAATAATAAAGAAGATATAAGCGAAAGACTCGGATTCTTTCGTTTATTTAACGAGTCGCCTATCGTTGTGTCAGCATTAACAGTAATCGGTACGCTTTGGTAATTTCGCTCGATGGAGAGGCGCCTGAGGTTGGCTCAAAAAGCTCACAGTGCTCGTTGAGCAATAATTGGGAATCGAGCGTGATCGAGGCGCAATGACGCGGAAGAAAGAAGAAAGCTCCAAAAGAGAGATCGTGAACACGATCGGTTCGGTAGCCGGCAAACTGGAAATGTCTTGCTGGGAAGTTGTAAAGTAGCGGAGCAACAGTACATGATACCGAGGGTCGCTTGAATAGACGCGAGAGACGCCACCCTTAATTAAATCCTCGATGCTTCTTGTAGGAGGCAACAACGAGTGTCATTAATTGCACCGAACTCCCATGCCGATTTTTAAAACTGACTTAAAATTGACATTAAGTTACGTTAGAAAGTTAGGTTGGTTTGCTAACGTAATCGTTACGCGTTAGCATTTCGGGTCACAATCGTGAGACATTTAAAAAGCTCGTAAGACACTCGAGGATAATTAGAGAGTAAACGCACTTCGTACCTATAGATGGTGGTGGAGGCGGACAGTCGCTTCTGGAGAAGGAGGCAGCGAGGAACGAGGAAGACGGAAAAGATGGCAAAGGAAAAGGAAAAGGAAGAAGGGGCCTTGACCGGGCGAGGCGTGACCACCAACGGGACAACCAAACAGCCCTGATTTAGCTAACCAGCAAATGCCTCTGCGTACCGTTAATCGTTCGTTCGACCATAAAATAATGTTTATTTACCTCTACAATTCGGTTAGTGCTTTAATTTCCCCCACTCCATTCAAATTCCATTCTTCTTCATCAATCTTTCTGTCCTCCACATTCGGCTCACTCGTTAACGAGCGAATGTATAAACCAGTCCGCAGTAAACTAAATTTCGCAGATAGTCCTCGGAGATTACGTAACGACATGTGTCATATTGGCTAAACGAAGAATGATTTTTGAATCAAAAATTTTTTTAGAACGCGAGCATCTGCCGATACAAGCACAACATTGTCTTCTATCGAGTTTAGAAAATATACGATCGACTTGATTACTTCATTACTCTCATTTTTGTTCTCTGTAACCTCTGGCAAAGTCGGTCCTCCACGAGGCTACTGAAAGTACATATTACGTATTCCATATGGTATCTATAAGAAATGTGTAAGCTGCTATCGTATGGATGATAAGTAGACACAAACAAAGTAGCCATTATGGGGAACTTCAGTTAAAAGTCTACTGCGCGCCATTTGCGTGTCGCCTTCTAATAATGAAACAGTGTATCTCCAAACAAGTTCCAGTCTTGCCATTTATTCAGCCATTGAAATTTAAATTTGATTTTTCATGGCGCTCCATTGGAATCGATTAACGGTCCCGTTTCACACCATCGACAACCTTCACCCAGCCGCTCGCAGTCATCGCATTCCAGGAGCATCGTCGTCGTACGGTATTATTTCACTATGAAATAAAGTGACCATGATCTTAGAAATTATCATGATAAAGCTTCTAATTTCGCGGAAGCAATTATGTGGTATCGGCTTTGATTAGAGTTTATCTTTGATGATCGTAGGCGTTATTAATGCTCAGCGTCGTGTCGGCGGATAGGCTTGCCGGTGGCGGTGATACCTATGACAGATTTATGACAAGATCATTGACAGTTTCGCATTGGCTGTCTTGCAGTAAGACAGGAATGTTGCAATCCCATATAGAGGATACCAATAAAAGATAGTTTACGCAAGGAGATTTTTACTGTGTTTTTATGAGTAGAAAGTCGAATTTTGAATGTCCAGCTTTTCGAGTGGCGGGAACTCTCATGGTATTTGAACCTGATGAGGTTTTAAGCGTACTGGTCGACGAGTGCTCAACGGGTTCTCGTTTATTACAAAACAAAATTTAACAAAAAAAATGAATTTCCTATACCCTATCTATATACCCGACGAACAAGATCTCACGCATAATATAGATACGATTGGTCCACCTGTATACCACCGTTAATCGCATTAGATAGTACTTAACTCTTAAGTGCGTCTAGCTAGCCGTCCTGACTTCTAAGTAACCCGATCGCACCTAATCTTCCTGGTTGAATAATTAAACGACTCGAATGCGCGGCCAACACCTGACGAAAAGATTCAAATGAGTCTCACTTCGATCGACGCTCCTGCAATTTTACAAAAGGTACCCAACTCATCCTTCAAATTGATTCTCCGACGTAAACGTTAAATTTCGTTTGGTCATCCAGCACTCAGTCATCTATTGAAGTTTTAACGAATCAAATGTCCTGTTCCTGTCGCAGACTGACAATCTCGTTGACTCGAGGTCCGCTTATACATCTTAAGAATAACCTTTTTACATTTTCGAATGGTGCTCCAAGACCTCGCTCCTTTGCAAGAGGCAAAATCTAACACCTGCAGAGCCAACGTCACATCACTTATGAGGTTTACGTCGAGAGCACGATACTTCAATCGGACACGAAACATCTTCCCACGTCCTCTGACAAGTGGTGCTTACACTTTTTCCACTTTTGATTCCATCATAGAATCCAAGGGGCCCCTATCCGACTTCAACCCGTAACCTTTCTATTGGCATTCCGTGTATATTAGCCCGTCATCATCCTACGTTTTCTTTCTCTTCTCTTGTAACAAGATAGGCCAATTTTTCTAAAGAAAGCCAATCTCAATCGCGACTGCCCTCAAATGAGTCAATAACGACAAGATCGTGACTAATCTTGAATATACTCTCTCAGTCCAGTTATCTGTCTACCTGTTGCTTTGTTCGTAGGACGATGGAGCGCTGTACATTAAATAGGGAAGGAAAAAAGCTCAAGGGACCTTGGCGTGCGCCACACGCCTTTTAAGACAATCTATGAGAATGGGATAAATATATATATACCTAAATGATACACGTATACAGCTAGTCACTAGCGAAGATGGCGGAAGATGTAGCGAGAGATTGGATCATGCCTGTTGTGTCTAATGGTATAGGCCAAGTCCAAACGTAATTGCATCGGAACAGAGAGGCACTTTGTACGTGATAAAGCCTAATAGATTTATACCCATTGCTCCTCCATCCGGTCGCTGTTAAATACATAGCTAGCTAGATATCTAGATACATCGGTACACAGAGTACTTACTCCCTCAGTTTCCAGGGAATTCCCTGAGGCGGATTACATTGCACACCTTATTTCTATCCACTGCACATACTTTCACGCCTAACGATGAGTATTGTACGTTAACAGCCGACGTCACTTATAAGCCATTACGCTCACGCACATACGAGTGAATCATCGGTCAATTTCCCTTGTCCACATAATGCCAACTAGTAATGTCAACATCGGCAGGGCATCCGTATCGATTAAACGAACATTTTATTGTATATTTTAATAACGAATTAAACTGGATTTTTATTTTTCTTATTTACGAACTTCATTGTTTTACCATCTGTATAGGAGAGATACAATTATTTTTAATATGTGAGATATCACTGTCTTATTACTTATCGGCGATAATTGTCTTCGCACGAATGATAATTTACACGAGGTTGCAATTAGAATGGAAACAAAACTTCCGCAAAGAAATGATCGGTTAATCGATTGAAAATTACAACATTGTCGCGCATCTATATGCTTATCTGTATAATCTGTTTACATCGCATTCCGTATAAGGATTCCCCTAGCGTCTGATTACTAATTACTTGAATTACCGTTAACGAGCGATTAATTATAAATACCGGTAAGTAGTAAGTGGGTGGGACACGTGCATTAGCATAGAAATTTACGAAACTGAAGCACGCAGAAAGCCTTCTTGTCCGAAACGCATAACGACTTCGGCGACTTGGTCTCCCGCTGATTTGACTTAAATGGAAAATGACGTCGCCCGTCGCTTAACGACATAGAATAGAGTGCCCCCCTCCTGGGTCGGCAGAAAAAGGAAATGAAGAAAAAAAGCATCCTCTTACTTCCCTCGTACGCGAAACAGAATTTTACCCCGATCGATACATTTGAAAGACGGAAGTTTTCTATAAATTTTATTCACGTTTTCATTGTCTCTCATCTTAAAACAGTAATAATGTCGGTTTTACGATACCGAAGAAACGACAAGTCTGTGGTGCGGTTTGATAATTATCTTTTAGACCATTGTCCTATTTAAACAGTAATGACTCCGTTTACACAACGGTCTTAAACCGGTTTAGTTAATACTGATCTAAAGGAATTGACCAATCCGAAATATTCCTCACAAGTAGAAACGTCTGTTATATGGCATTTCCTTTAGATTTGGCATTTCCTTTAAATCAGTATTAACTAAACCGGTTTAAGACCGTCATGTAAACGTAGTCACTGATTAGTGATAACACAGTGCGTGTCCGTTTTGGTAATGTTGAATTATCTGCATGATTTTCGAATCGGCTGAAATGTTATGAAAATTATGAAAGGGACACGAGCGTGATACTGTATTATATTGCAGGTTATTAAATCAATAGGCCGTAGGGCGAATTTAAGAATATCCTTGAGATTGATATGGGAACCGTCCAAGCGCGAAAAAATCGCTTCCGCGTAATGATAACGTTACATACGAGCTAGGCACAGCCGACACGTATGCATAAAACATACAGCTCCACGTGACACTCGTTAATTCAGCTCGAAGTAGTCGTAAGGAATGACAGGTAATTCAAAAGAAAAAAAAAGGCCTCGGAATTATTACAAACGTAAGGAAGTTCAGCACGAATTTATTTTCTTCGCCAACAGGAAGAAGAAGAAACGAACGTAGGGACAATTGAGCGCAGGGTCATCGTCCATTATCTTGGACAACCGCTGTGGCCACTCGTGGACTCTTTTTCATCAGCAAAGAGGAAAAGTCCGAGCGAGAAGAAGAAATCAGGCAAAATATAAGAAAAGAGAGGGACAGAAAATTCTGTGTGAACGCAACCTACGGAAACCCAATCTCACAAAGCGTTCTCCCGGTTGGCAAGGCACACGGTGGCCATCGCAGTACTATACAGTATTGTTCTGTGTACACACAGAACTGTTAGAGAGTAATAGGCCCGCTGACTATCGCCCGAGGGAAGCACTTCGAATGGTAATGGCAGTTCTCTGCCGTTCTACTAAAATCACTGTAATTACTCCATAAATTTTAACAGCCTTACGAGCAGCCAAGTCGAACTTAGCGAGCGCACTCGTCCGCGAAATTCTGTACGACCGTGTCGAGGAGCATATCGACTTTTGCATCTCTCACGCCTGTTCGTTAAAAGCAGTCAAAACTTCGCAAACCACCTAACTGTTCTTCATATTTATTTATTTCCGAGCAGAAACGTATTTTCATTGTCATAACAGCCCGTGAGACTTTCTAATACTTCTACAATACTTCTACCGCTATACTTATCACCTTGTATCTTGTCGAACTGTCTTTGAAATACTGTTCGAAGGTACACGGCGAGCAATAAAATTTCCAAGCAATTACTGCATTACTACCAATCGTAAATACAAATTAATAACGAGTTGAAAGAAAAGAATCTCAAGCAAAACGAGAGTAACTGTCTTTTTCCGTGTTGTGTTTGTGCTCGATGTTATTTCAGAGACGAGGACATTATCGTCGCACGTGAAAACTAGCCACGAAAACAGGAATCTTAATACACTGATTAGACGTCCAATTGAACAATTAAAGAACTACATACGGTAGTCGTAAGGAGCACAATAAATTAACGTCTATTGTCATTGTGTAATGATAATTAAGACTTGACGATCACTGTGATCCCCTATCCAAAAAGAGATTACGAGGTTAATGCTGACTTTGAATTATGACTGCAGAAGAGGACGAGCAGGTTTAATGGAAGGAGACGAAGAAAAAGGTCGAGCAACAAATGACCGACATTGTCCCCCAGAGTGAAGGTATCAAACGGCAACTCGAAGAAAATGACGGGTAGAAAATCACTCGAGCAGAAAGAGAGGCGTTGCCGGTACGTAAAAGACTGCTGCGCGCTGGCAGTATGGAAAAATCGACTTTATCTACGTTCGTCGTCGGACTCGTTCGGCGTGCCGCGACGCCCGCGTTCAACTCTCGACGTAAGTGAAATTAAAATAACCGTAATGGCAACGGACCCAGCTGCCCAAGTTTATACATTATTCAGTGAGTTGCAGTGGAGCGCGATTGTAACGTTACAAGAAAGAAGTGTATCTCGTGTGAAGTCACGAAGAAGCTTTGTTGGTGCACTTGAAAAATTGCGTTAAATGGTAAGGGTTGAGAGGAAGGGTAATAAAGAAAAACAGTATGTTGCCCGGAAAGCCTAATTATGCATCTATCGACCGAGTGCAAGTGCGTGTCTGCGTTTACGGAATGCGTGCGTGCATTTGCGATGCATTTATTCGCACTTCCACCTAAACTTTCATTCCTTTCGAACGGTCGGATTCTCGAGAATCTTGGTGCATAACGTTACACCCCCCCCCCTCCCCCGCCACCGACCATAACTGTGCCTGAATCAAGGACTTTATTAATATTCGCATTGTTTTTTCTACACTGAAGAAATACAGAGAAATGCATTTTGGTATTTGCTGGAGGAATTCAAAAATATTACCAATCAACAACGAGTGCATAACTTTCTAGAACGATTAGTATTTTTTTTCAAAATTTGAATATCTTATGGTTATCGACGTTTCTAAAGTGAATCTTTTGTTTTTTTGTCCATCTTCGATCTTTATACTCGGTTTTTCTACATGCCAGTCCTTCAACGATTCCTCGAAATAACTACGGGAGTGATTATTTCTTCGGTGTCGTTCGGATGAGTGACTTTACGGAAAAACCGAACACGAATGTACGAGCGTGAAAGCAGTAATGTAGCGGTATAGAAATATTTACCGTAACACAACCATATACACAATAGATGAACCAAAACTGGAATGGACAGGGGACTAACGCGATAACTCAAAAGTTTACTCAAAAATCGAATGACACGCTATCTAATAGATCCTCTAATCACCTGGCACTTATGGAACGTAGATAATAATTGCAACAGTGAAGTACTTAGATATCGCGAGTAATTAAAAAATAGTGTTTAAAAAAAAAGATGAAAATCTAAAAATATTCTTGCGACATTAACCGTTAGATAAATCAGCTATCACCTGCATCTTTATTCCACGCGCGTAACTGTGAGTTGAATACCAGCTGCATTTCTCAGTAATACGTTACGTATTGGGTACGTAGCGCAATGCATGCGAGTCTTCACATTGCGATATAAAGAGATGAAATTGGAATGCTCACGCGCGTAATCAAGTCGTCACGTCTCGTTAAGAATCTCTCTTACATTGATATTTTAATTAATCGTCTCCAAGATTACGTCTTTACGATTGATCCAATATCAAAAGATTTTACCGAACCCAAGTCTCTTGGCAAAGGAACGGAATTCCTGCAATGTCCCAGGTATGCATTTTCACGTCAGCTAAATTAAATAGTACAAGAATAGACAGTACGTACGTACGTACGTACATGCTTACTGTTCCGTGTGGTGCGTAACACGGTTTGTCAGCTTCGGTTGAAATTCAGTCTCTCGCAAACTGCATATTTTTAACCGTTTCGTTTAATGATACGTCATGAGGGTGGGACAACGTGTTATTACGCATTTGCGTTTCGTGCACTTTGCATAATTTATAAGATTTTTGCGTTTTACGCAATCGCAAGAAACGTACGACACGAGAAGAGGGAAGTGGTCAGTCAGCAACAAAAATTTGAATTTACCACCTTCAACAAGACTTTTATCCAGACCTCATCATCATTAATACGTCAAACGGACGTTCATCGTTTAACCATAATTATACACGCACAATCCCTGCAGCTGTATTCCTCAATTTCAAGTAACTTGTATTTAATTGTAATTATAATTATATCTATATGCAGATATATGCATTAAATTGGGTCACGGAGTTCGAAGCTGTCAGTTAAGATTATGCAACCGTGCGAATAAAAATGAAGCCAATACATCTGCATGTTATATATTTTTAGTGCGCAAGCGTGCACAAGCGAGGATACTTGCACCATAAGCGATTGAATCTCGATCGAGGTCCAGAAATTCTGGTGGACAGAGCGATTTGCAAATTTCTCTGATGCTATCTCGATATTTTCGAAACGAGTGTGTAAAAAAGAGACGACGACTAATCTATCGTCAAGGAGAAAGACGATGCCGCGCGTTATAGATCGAAAGTCGGTCACGCTACGAGGCATTATTGCTCGTCGCTTCGAGCCGGGAGCGAGAAATTACAGTGATTCGTCGATTCGTTTTCTTGATATGTCGAAGCGCACGAAGAACGAGGAGCGCTCGAACGTAGAGGGTCTTGCATATACGGGTACGTGGTACATGTGTGAACATACGTACCTGGAGGAACGAGGCCGGTGATTTTCACTTGTTGCGCGTATCGGAGCATCATCCTCGAATTCCAAAGAATACACGAGGGATAATACTCGTCGTTCGATTGATTTCAGTAAGTACAGGTCAATTTGTCATTAGGTTTCTGATACCGATTTGTCCTTTACAAACGAGTTGATTGAATTCCATAAAGGTCCACGATGTTTTCGTTATTGACATACCCGCTGCTCATCATGATAATCATTCTCATTACCATAGTTCACAACGCCGTCTGTTCTCCGACCCACGTAAGCATTATGTTACGGTGCCACTGAGAGTGGTCGCGACAGTAGTCATTTGTACGGTCCCACAATGAGTCAAGGAAGTCGGAAAGGTATATCTGAGATTTGATTTCATAGGTCATCGGAACACGGAAAAGTGAAATTTGTATCCTTTTATCTTATCTTTTCGATAAATATTTTTTTAGTGATAAACAACATAATATAGTTACGTAATATTTTTCATATTTTATATAAAGTGGTCCGTTGGATTCATTGATATAATTGGAGGAAAAAAATACAATTTTTTTCACCCGACTACCGATTACCTCGCGAAAAGCACTTTTGGCATCTAATGTTAGGCCATGACAAGGTAGGCCGTAGGTCGGTACAGCTCAGTCGCAATTACCAATTTCACGCATTCACCTGGCCAGTGTGCCCACGCACGTATTGTAGAATTCTAGCGTGCATCGAACATATAACACAGGTGCAAAAAACGATCAAAATGTCAAGTCGTCGATGATGCAGCAAAGAAAACACGACCCTGTCGGTGATCGAATTCATATACAGCAAAAGTCTCGCCTCTTCTCTATAAGATGATATAAAAAAAACCCAGACGACATTCCGTTCGGGTACTATAGTTACGAAACTGCACATGTCCCAAGTGACTATAGTGACATTCCACAACGTAAAGCAGAGACAAACGAACCCTAACGGACAACAGGATCGTCTGGCTTCTTAGGACATGGCAAGGTAAGGTCCATCGACCTCAAACCGGCTAAGGAGGCTCCGTGGCATCGTAAATACCTGAATACGTATCGCGCAAGTATAGAGAGAGGCGTGCACCAGTTCAAATCAAAACTATTAGAATGCGAGGTCTTCCACGAGGCATTAAAGGTTCGAGAACTTTTAGATAGGAAAGTATACCCACCAGGTATAATATAATACCGGGTGTATAAGTAAGAACGAGTAGGTAAGTTTATTCGAAGTACCGTCAAAAATGCGTTGAAAAATGCCACAATAACCAAGAGGCAGAGCGGAGCAGGCCAGACCGGCTGACAACGCTGTCGGTGGAAGCCAAGCGGCTTCTGGCAGTGCGAGGGTGGGGATTGGTTGCTGAAGCAGAGTGGAGGGGAGGAAGTGGAGAAGGGGGTTCCCCGCGACAAGTAGTAGTTTACAGTTATAGTCAGTCCGCATCGGGTGCTTGGTCAGCCGAGACCTACTCGCGTGTAGTAGGTAGGTTCCATACACACCGGTGACAGCACGGGCCTCGCGAATTGTGCGAAATTCTAAGAAAAACAGTGAAGTTTTGATTGACACGTGGCACTGCTCTACAACGGAGGTGTACGAAAAGCTAGACAGAAAAAGTTTGAAGCGTCGCGGTGCCTTGACGTGAACGCAGCGTGAAAAACTTATCGTTAGCGAATTCGGACTCGCATAACGTCGCGGCCTACGCTCGATTAACGGTACGTGGATAAATGACTGTTCGTTTTGCTTGCGATAGCGAGAGGCAATTCATTCCGCACTTTCACGAAAGCAACGCGACTTCACGTAAAACTCATGATCGTGCATTTCGTTTCCTGTTCAATTTCTCCTGCTCTTTTTCGTCAATCCTTTTTCTCTATTTCTATCTCTGTCCCTCCCTCCCCCCTCCCCCGTCACTCTCCTCGCCTGACTCGTTAATTTCTACATATTTCGCTGACTAGAAATATTTATAATGTCAACAAGTTTTGTTACCACGTGAAATAAAAATTAATCTGATAACCCGCCGATAGCATTCACGGTCACGAATCTCAATGTATTCATATACGAAAAGCAGTTGGTGCACACGATGAAGTTGTTTGTCTTAAGCAAATTGGCAATTTCTATCACTAATTAAAATGACATATAATCATTATCTGTCATACTTTGCTCAAAAGAAGACACGTACTCATATCATGTCTAATGTCAAACGTCTCGCCGAATCTCGTTAAAATTTCCTAAACGCGTCTGGCGTAACGACCAACGAGTGTTAAAAGGATCGATCGTCAATATAAACTCGAGTTTCGATTAATTGGCGCAGCGTCCCAGTTTACCCAGTTTTCCTTCCATTCATGAACTTGTAGGTGCAACGCGAACGAAGCCCATAGAAATTCACGGCGCATGCTCCCACGTAGCATTAAATACACCTCGGATACAAATTACGCAATTTTCTTCATCGTTAAGTGTAACTCGAACATCGAACGAGCACAATTACGTGTCAGATTTGTTAAAAAAAATAGTGAAACTTTCCCTGAGTTAAGGCGTGAGAGCGTACTCTAACTCAGAATTAATAATTTTCAAATGAGCCACCATTCCTCGCGTGGTATAACGGGATCAAGATAAAAAAAAATGGACGTCATGAATTCCGGAGCCAATCGTGTTCGCGCTATTTATTTAGACACACTTGAAAAAAGTTGGACTCGAGAGGAATCTACGATTCGCCAGAGAGTTTTCTTTCCATTCATGAATCGAGATCAATGACGGACGTATGTATACACGAAGACTTTAATTGAGTCAAACGTCACAAAGCATGAATCACTCACTAGACTTTCCTTTCGGAGCATATTATATGTATACATGCGTTATATGTATATACAAACGCGCCTATGACCGCGTTACGCGAGCATCATTTGTAAATTAGTCCCCAGACCGTCACTACTGACGCAGACATGGACGCAGTACGCCGCCAAATCTAATCTTACAAATATCAACAGAGTGAATCCAAAATATTTTGTCGCATTTCTAGTTCAATTTTCTCCCGTTCTATTTCGTCAATCTAGTAGATAGTTTCATTGGACAGCTACAACGGATTCTGAAACTGACAGCGTCGAAAGCACCGTTTAATGGAAATTCGACGTGCTTTTGACGTTGACAGTTCTTTCTGAAACACGCGTTATATCTACTCCTGTACTGCGTATACGACGTTTACGGAAAAGCTAGCGGAATTCATGAAAGTGCTATATCGACGCGTTTACATCCGCCTGCAGAAAAGGATCTTGTTACCATTTATCGCGATTAAATAATAAGAGATTACAATCTACGTGATATCAATCTGGACGTTTTGGTGCATGAATGTAAAATTCGTGAAATAATACCGCTATCGTTATCACCGTGAAAACTTGCTACCGCTGTAATTTTGAATGGGTGTTGCGTCATATCTCCTGATAATAAAATTTTATATATATATATATTACATATATGCCTGCGTACATAGAAAACAAATTTAAAAAATAGGTTGAGAGATGATGTACGAGTGAGTGCGTGAGAGCTTTAGTTTTATGAGCATAAGAAAAAGGGTCGGAGAAAAGAGATAAAAAAGTTGAATAAGACACGCAATGACCATACGAAGGAACTTATAAAGAGAAAGGTGAAATTTTTACAGATAGTGCCTTATTGAGTGGAAACTACAACAGGATAGACGTCAAACTGGGAGGATATCGAGAGGATTCGAAAAGGAAGACAGACGCAGTCCAGTTTCAGCTGAGATGCAGCCAGTCTCATCGTTAGGCCGCAAGCAGATATTTAGCAGGATAAAGAGAAGAATGTGTGTTCTAAAGTGAAAGTTTTTTTTTTCTTCGTTGCGGAAAATATCGCAGAGAAAACTCGCCGGGACGAGAAACTTGAACGGAAAAACGAGAGTGCTGAGAACTGTGATGAAAGGTCCATTGGAGCTAAGAGCATGCAAAGAAGACGTTAAAAATATTTAAAAAAAGTGTAAAGTGTTGAAAACGAAATTAGACGAATTTTCTATTCAAGTCGAGATCAACGTCAAGAAACTGAAGATCTTTACAACGAGTGATCGACCTGTGTAGAAACCACATCAGTAGAAAATCGATTCCGTAATCATTTTATCTACATAGCTGCAGATACCAGCGAGGTCGAGGAAGCGTGTTGTTATTGTTTGTTTTTGCAAAAATATTTTTAAATATTACAAAGACTCTGGCGAATCTATGAAAAATCAAAGACTTTGGCAAGCATTTTCAACGGACCGGATACAAGATTGGATATAAATAGTGGGGCGACATTAATCAAGTTAATTGACACTATCGACTATTTGTCAGTATCTTGAGTGAAAGCTAACACTGGCGTTACAAAAACAGTAGCAGATTCATCAATCTGCTAAATCCGTCCGGTTGAGCTTCGCAAAGGTAAATAATACATTTAATCTCCCTTCAGTACAAACTAATCTGAATACATGTTCTTGTAGGGAAATATTGCCGTAACATTAAAATCATTAATTTTCAAAACATTCCTACCAGTAAATCATAGCCTACAATAATGTAGTACAGTGACATGTAAATATAGTAAAATGTGGCTTTGAATAGAGTACAATAACAGTTTCGAGGTTTTTCTCTTAGAGCAACATATGATTATAGCACTCACCTAATCTGCACTATAACTACGCATTCCAAACGCAAGTTGTCAGAGTCATTCTAATAATTAATTATCAAGTACTTACACGTGGATAGAGTAATTAATAATAAGCAGCTTTATAGTTTATTAATCGTGTCGTTACTTTCTATAAGCCGCCCGGTTACTCGATAGTTCGCGACAGCCATTCAATCATGTATCGTTTTTATAGTATATACATAAGTAGACAGAATTATATATACATATATATACGTAGAACCTAATATTTAATATATGTATGTGTATATATGCGTACGTATATGTATATTTTTTAAGAAGGGTAGTTTTCAGGACTTTCTGTGTTAAATATTGGCAGTTACGGGCCTAATAGCATCTTGATACGTAAGGTATACTGTCAGGACCATAACGCGATACTCACACTGAATATTCAAAAAAAAAATTTCATGCTAGACATTTGGAGTTGTGATGGGCTAAGAAATGGTTTCGTTAGGTCAGGTTAGGTTAGGTTAGAACCCTAATGCCACATGTCCCAAGGTTTAGTTTAAAATAAAAAAGAAAAAAAACATCGGCTTGCCTTTGTGAATACCATACGTCCTCATAACTACCCTTTGACAAATTGATATACAATATATATATTATATACACTCACACACACACATGCACGTTTACTTATCCATAAAAGTTTATCCGGTTCGGGAAGATAACTGTTCACTACACACTACATTCCTAACACTTTCGTAAATAAAATAATTATCTGAATATTTTCTCTGATATCTCTTACCCCTTGCCCCATTTCCTCGGCTTTGCGCAAATAACGTATTTCTTTCAGTGGTAATAAATCGCGTCACGTTGGTATCCCTACATTTCTGTTTTGATTAATGATCTGTCAGAATCATTAGATTCTTGATTAATGTGGATTACAATATAAAATAAATTTTAAAAGGTCTGTTAACTTTGCCCCTAAAGTGAACTTTATTTAAAGATAAGATTATCGATAAAAGTTTTTCGTTTATGAATGATCCCCCAAAAAAGACGTATTTGCATATCGGACTCGAACCTACACAGATTTTTTGTGACGTTCATTCTTCATGAACTGACAATGTCAATTTCATTAATCCAACTCATTACACGTGACACGTAGATTGCATGGTTGCAAGATAGTCAACGAGTATTTTTTATTGTACTTTACGACCGCAATGCGAGATTTGACTTAAGACTAAATATATTCCTATAAATAATAAGTATTTTTAATCGAGATAAATTATTTTATTCCAAATCTGAAAGTATCAGCTTCTATTTGAATGTATCGATGATAATTCTTTCTATTTCTTCTTGTAAGATTATATGGAAATGTAAAATAACGTCTAATATTAACGGACAAACTAATTCCAATTTGACAAAATTATTCTTTTACTTAACAATAGAGTTCGCTCATATTTGTTCAATGTTTGTTTCACAAGTGCTGTCCACCATGATATCAATTGAGGAAACGGGCATTCAGGAAACAGCAAATTCTTATAATGGCTTTGAGAATAGTCCTACGTACAATCGAGCAATAATGTGGCTCATTCAGAGGAATGCGAAGAGGTTATTCCCAGTAGAACGGGATTCGTTGAGGAATGTGGACTGCTACAAACAAATAAGGAACTGAATATCAGCATTAAGCACATAGTGAGATATTTATAAACCAAAGACTTATATATGTCTGTAGATAGTGAATAGATATTTCCATATAAGAAATCGTGGCGTTACTTTTAAAAAAGCACTCAACAATCTTTACTGTCCAATGTAAAAGTTACCGGGATTGTGAATCGATGCAAATTTTTTAACAGATTTACCTTGAAATCACAAAGTTATTCGGTTTCCTTGTTAAAATGCTGTTTATAACAGATGAATTAGTAAGAGTTCACTGAGTAAATTCCCAAGAATTATCGAGTAACGTAACGATTCTTGCTTTACAAGTTGGATATAATATATTTATTATACTCAAATATACCTATATGTAAAAGTATTAATTTTGTCACTTGATAGCAAAAAAATTTTGTTCTATTTTAAACACGGAGTATAAGATAAACGTTTCCAGTTCCGGAACTCTGTACCAGTACCGGGTGCTACACGTGTGCGAAAGAGATTGAAATACAGTTTGACGACCACGTTCAATGGGGGGGGGGGGATCCAAAAAATTTCATACAAACAGACCACTGTGCGATTGATCAACAAGTAATCATGGAGATACGCACGTCTGAACCTACATATATTCTAAATATTAGACGCACGAGCCTAGATTCCTGAAATTCTCGGAATGAATTAAGAGAGAAGTGTCGAGAGAATATCCTATTTGAGGTGACCTTAGATCTACGGAAAATAAGTCCTCGTATAAGACGCATGTTCGCGTCTATTCATATTTATATGAGACAGTCCCGACCACCAAGAAAATTAGATGGCTCGTAACGGTATGTGCCCATGGGCTATACGTAATAGGACGAATGCCTAAGGCCTCCTCCCCACGTCATCAGTAAACCTGTGAACGTCTCTCCGCGCTTGATTAAAGAAGTCTAAGTGATCGCGATACAAATTGAAATAATGGAGAGCGGAGGAGACGTACATATATGCATTACTTATATATGGTTTATCAGGTAAATAATGAATTCGTTTATCTCAAGTCGTGCATCTAAAATGAAAATCGTATGTCAAGCCAGCAGCTAATGCGACATGAATTGGATCTTTGCCAATCGTTAAAAACCGGTCTAGTTGTTCAAATCGGCCACTTAGTAAGGATTATGGCGTCGCATAATTTTTTTTTTCAATAAAAAATTAATATTACGGCGCACACATATATGAAGCATTTCGAATGAAACGCACAATCAAGGTGCTCGAAGGCACGACGCGTTTTTAGTTCACGAATTCAATGAATATTAGACAGCCTGTCACTGGTAATGTACGCATATATAAACTCATGTATACATTGTGCCCACGTCCAAGATGAGTCACTCGTGTGTACATACATAAGAGCCTCGCTGTGTGATGTGCTCGCAGGTACAGAAACTGCTAAAAATTCTAATCAAGGGGGGGGGGGGGATGTAAAAACGGGATATCCATTCCCGTCATATGGTTTTTTTTTTAATTCTCAGGATGAAAATTGAAATAACGATTTTAGTTGCTCTTGGTCAATTCACAGTGAACGTAATCGTGACACCGTAATGGCAATAGAAAATAGGTGTACAATAACATTCGCATTCATGTTCGTATATCCGGTCTTTATACAATAATTATTAAAACCCAGGTATTACTAAAGAAACATTTAAAACCGAGTTTGATATATAAAATATTCTTTGACTTATAATTTTTGAATAATATTATATACAGCCGATTCCTGGATTTATCAAATAAATTATTGACATATTACGTAACACGGATTGAATCTATGTGGGATGTAGTGTGCTGAGTTCGTAACGCGAACGTCACTATCATTGGAATCGTATCACCTGTATTATTATCGCTCAATTCTTTCAATATAAATCTACATGCGCCACTCAAGTCAATAGATAATTAACGGCTGTAAAATCGTGTAAAGAGATAATAAAACATTCCACGTATTGCAATTCGCGGAACGACACTTCGAGCAATTTGAAAATCGAGTGGCGCCCCGATTTACGAATCGCTCCATTGTACGTCAAGAAGATGCATTCTCATCGCAGCTGGAACTTCAAAGTGGCGACAAGTACTTTAGATGTCTAAAGTATCGCGGCGAAGAGAAAGACGACAGTCGCGTGCGCGTCCTCAATGAATTCCGCGTAAGGCGGCGCGAGGAAAATAAAAGCCACGGGATATCCCCATCTGATAAGTTCGCGCAATGTCGTCGAGTTTATGCCTTCACGATGATGTAAATCGTTACATGGAAATCCCGCGTCGTCTCGCCGATAATATCGAGACAGACCGGGAGCTCTCTAAGAAGTTCATGATTGTTGTGGCACTTGGCCACACTCGGCTGACAATCGGACAAAGTTCCGGCTCTTCGTATAAATCTTATGTGTTTGCCATACGCGGCAGGAGTTAATTATAGATACCAATAGTATATCGTCAGGTCATTGTGATATATCGTGTGGAATATCTGTGTATAATAACAGAAGTGCAATGCGTAAGTGGTCGGGAGGAAACTTTTAAGTGTACAAAATTGATTTGAAAGTGAAAGGAATTGATGGACTATTTTTATTTATTTTATTTGTTTGTTGCGCTTTTCAGGTGCGAAGCCCAGCCTTCTTCCCTTTGGGATAATGCGTAGCCTGGAGAGGTTGTCAGGCAGTGATCAGGATTGTGCTGATCAGGAAATGTATATCGACCTGGATGACGCTTCGATTGACTCGCTTACCGGAAAACGCAGTCGCCACCATGTCGTTGGTCCTGAGGTATGAGACGACTTTTTTTTTCTTATTCTTCTGTTTTTCTTACGTACGTTGCTTTATTCTTTTGTAATAGCAAGTTCTTAGTATATAAGCCTATGTCGGACCTCGACGTTACGAAGGAAGCCTCTTGCTCCTCTTGATCCCTAACATACTACTTTGAACCTATACGTCGTATTATTTTCGGTTTTAAACTGTTTTGAACCTTTATGTCATACTACGACCTATTTTAATGTTCCATGTCTTGCCGAAACGTTGGGTATAAATATAAAATGATTTTTAAAAATTTTAATCATCGTTTTCTAACTTTTTTTTTATTTCGAACAGTTATAGTATTACAAAGAGGAATTATTGTAGCCGATTACGTGAAATCAATTTGACAATTCTCAATGTAGATAGTAACCTTGCAATGCAATTTAATGATATCGATAAAGATTATGAGAAACATTTTAACCCTAGAACTGCACATATCTTAAGCGTAAACATTAGCTGTACACTGAGGTAACCAGATATCTTCCGACTTTTCCATCGTGTCTTTTCCTCTTTCATTGCAGTGAAAAGTTTTCAAGGCCTATTAATTTGTTCCTTGGATAATAATGAAGATATTGACGCGTACTTTTTTTTCAATTGAATGCAATTGAATTAGTGGAAATACTGGGGTGTCGGCATGCCCTAGAGTATAGCACTGGGATTAACAAATAAAGAAACTCATATCAGTAATTTAAATCAATAACGAAAAGCTAATTTATTTTACACATAATCATTAATCAACTAATTATGGTTCACTTCGTCGTGTGTAGACAAAAAAGATATTGTCTACTAAAGAGAAAGACACAGTAGGCAGCAGAGACGAACTGAGGATGCTGGACGATCATTAAAGTTAAACGGCAAAAATAGAGTTCAATGCTTAGATGAATGACGTCTTTGAGTTTATCGTAAAGAAATTAATTAAAAAAATTGAACCTCAATGTTAAAAATTGTCCAGTAACTGTTTATTTCAGGCGCATAGTAGGAGCACGATTCTCATACAAAAAGAAACTTATCGTATTCCTTTAAAACTTCGCAAACTATGTTTTGAGGTAAAAAGTAGGCACAAAGTTTAAAGTCGATTAAAGGTAATGGATATCAAAGTGATGAAAAAAGGAAGCCCTTTCATTGCGTGAAAATCGTATCCGTGATCGCATGATACAATGTTATAAAGCTTGTCGATAGATCGAGCAATCAGAGATAATAAAATCCATAAGTCACTAGACAATCCACAAACCAAATCTCTCTTCTAGAGAATGCCATTTGTCAATATTATTAAGTGTCCGATTAATTACGATCAGTGCAAATGTTCCCTTAATTATATTTATCTCTCTGTCTTATCTAAGTCCACTGGCGAACGATGCGCATTTATCACGAGCGTTTACGTCATCCAGAATTAGTAATAATGCGAGAAGGAGTGTCAACGTAAAAGGTCTGTCTCGACCGTGCATTACCTGTATGCAGACATTTGCTCTCGCGAAACACCAATTCGTACTCATCGCGTTCTCAAATCGCGTCGTCGATTTAATTTCACCATCATGCTTGTCGCATTTGTGTCTTCTCTGAGGTCATCGAACTCCATCGATTATACGAAAAGTTGTAAAATCAATGTTCCCTTTCAGGTTGGCGAGGAGAGCGACAGCAGCGGAAGCGAGAGGAGTCCCAAACAAGCGAAACGAAGAAACCGCAGTGGTCCACCGACCACGCGGAGGCGAAAAAGCGGAATTTCCGCGCGGGAGAGGAACCTCAGAAGACTGGAGAGCAACGAGCGCGAAAGAATGAGAATGCACTCGCTCAACGACGCGTTCGAGGTATTCCTATTGTCAGCACTTGTCACTCTTTCTAGTCGATAGCTTCATGAAAACAGAGAGGAACGAGCCGACGTACGTGCGGAGATTGCACGATTATTTTCATTTTATTTTATTCTCTCAATCCTTCAACGAATAACACGAACATCTGAGTCTTCTTGGTAGACAGCGATTTTATCGCACCAGCCATATTGACTGGCAGTTTCGCCTAATTCCTTAATGTGACACATTGTCTTTGTCCAGTCTACTCGGCGCAATCATAACAAACTTGACAACTCGTTATCAGAAAGCATCGAACGCTATTCGTTCTTACCGTGTGACTGGCTTTGAAATCCACTCGCGTTGCACGTCAACACAGCGACATTAACATTCTCGCTGGATAACGGGCGCTAGTAAGCGGGCGACACTGTTTTGTCTTTTTTCCTTCTTTCTGATTTTTTTGCGCAATATCGATGAGACGCCCTCGTTTTGTTCTAGCAACTGCGGGAGGTGATACCGCATGTCAAAATGGAGAGAAAACTCAGCAAAATCGAAACGTTGACGCTCGCCAAGAATTACATAATGGCATTGACAAATGTCATTTGTGAGATGCGCGGTGAGGAGCAGCCATACACGTAAGTCCGTTGTCTAGTATTTTCATATATGTAATATATATGTATATATATATTGTGTAATGTATGCAATGCATACATATATGGGGGATATGTAGCTTATAGCGTATTGACATACGGTATATTGATTGAGCTTTATCATTGGTCTAGTTGTTATCACTGGAAAAATATAGTGTACTTAAACCTTCAAATAAGTGTTTCCTTGGCATGAGCAGGAGCGTCATAAAAAAAATTGTTAATCACACACTATATACGTACTAAAAAAAAATTAAATATTTTTCTAATTTGAAAAATAATTTGTGCATGTAACGTGGCGTACCTGGTATACTATGTGTCTAGTGATGTTACGAAATCTCATTGTACATAGAGTCGTAGTTTCCTTTCCTGATGTCGTGATGCGGAACATAAAAAGAAACGTTTGACTGAATTTTTATTAAATGCAACGATATATAAACACACTGTAGACAGTTTAGTTAACGAAAGACGGAATATAATCGTCAAGTAAATGACCTTTTATCGATAAATACTCGTTGCCACTTTATCGATTATCGAACAGTTGTGTAATTAACGTATTATTAGAGCCGGTAATTATTATACGTAATAATTTGTTGTATAACGTCAGTTATGATTGGCAGCTAACGTGGAACAGGCGTCGCAGATGCAACATGAATTTTCGATATTTGCAGGAATAAATCAATAGGTTATTCTCGCCGAAGTACAGGTCGTATCCTTTTTTTTTCCTATTTTTTTTCTGTCGCTCCGTCGAAGCCTACTGCTCACTGCCGTTGAAATACGTGACTTGTATAAATTCTTAACGTGTAAGCAAGAATACGTGCGACGTTCGTGTACAGTTATCAGAAAAGACATTCCATTGGATATAACCAATGGCTTTGGAGTCAATCATTAAACTGAGATGAATATGGTACTTCGTACTTTACCTACTTCGCTCAAATTGATTATTAACATTACGTAGCGATGAAAATTCCATAAAAGAGATATCTGTTTGTTGAAATAAAAATTTTCATATTACATTCCGCAATTTTGATGTTCCTTCGATTCAAAAATGAGTGCTACGTAATTATGTACTTATTTACGTATAATAAGTTTTGCCAATTTTGATATTGATGTATTTATAATGTACAGTTTTATTTTAACGATATCAACTATATGTGTGTACACGTATGACGCACATATCACAAATAACATTGATTAACGAATACCCCGACGTTGTCTTACAATCTTTGACTTTCAATCTTTGAGTTTAGCTGAACAATGTAATTATCTTGATCGGTTGTAAAATACATAGTGGCTACTGGAGTTGCAATATCCGTCGTTCGCTGGTTTTATCATAAAATTTAACGAACACTGTGCGACACAAGATATTAGTCGATAATTATCATTGATAGACGCTTGGAAAATGGAGATCCAACTTTCGCATTTTTTTCCATAAAATTAATTTTCGCTGCCGTTACATCAGAATGAATCTCACGAGACGTTTCGGTAAAAACTAAAATAATCGATGTGAGCTTGTACGTTGGGTGCCGTCGTCCATAGGTCATGGAGTAAAGGTCAAGTTCAGAATGTCGGAAATCATTGGTGCACTTGTAACACACATCACGACATTAACTTATCGCTCAACGTTAATTCGTTACCATTAGGCTGGGGAGAGAGAAAAGTGTCAGTGCAGTGAATCTACGAGCGTGCGTCTAGAAGTTTGTGTTCATCGGTTGGAAATAATATCATAAGAAATGCTATCGTAAGAATAGAGATAATTGAATGATATGTGAATTTTTTTTTTTTTTGGCAGATTCGTTGACGGTGAATGCGGTTCGAGTAGCGGGGATAGCACGGGCCAATTGGAATTGAGCGGCGGCGAACAACCGGAAGAGGCTTCGCCGGCTTCGATGCACGAGACGAATAACAATAGCTTACTGCACGAAGACCTCGAGCGCAGATTAGCCTAAGTTAACGGGCACCAGCAGAGCACCCTGATCTTCAAAGTGTTGCCGCAATCGTCAGCGACCGAAAAATGGATATCTATTGATTGATCTGCTATTGGCAGCGAGGGAATCGATTCGTCGATCGTCGATAAGTGAAACAGTGCCTAACAGAAAACACGACCGGAAGCGGAGCGTGCGAACATTACACGATCCTCGTTCGCGTGACGAAATCGTTAAAGGTTCTTTTTTTTGCTTTTTTGACGATATCCATCGGATTCCGCCTCTCTCTCCTTCTTTAATTAATTTTCGATTCGATTCGAAAATCTTGCCGTATCTGTTGCTGCATATCTTCTTCCTCGTGGTGTCCATTTTCGTTATTGCTACTCGTATCGTTTTGTCTTGTTTCTTCTGATCATTCCATTATTTGCGTAGTTGTTTTGAAAAAAAGCAAAGACAGCCTTGGGAAAGAGGCATGGAAGAGTGTGAAAAGGAGAGGAGAGGAGGAATCACTTTTCGGTCATCAGACGGAGATAAGAATGAAAAATAGAAAAAAAAATTGAATTCGAGACTCGCCGTTCCATTCGGTGGATCTCACCGTCGAGTGCAATAGTCGCCACAAGGCCCGTTTCGATCAAGAGATAATGTTTTGGGGCGAATACAATTGGCGATTACGCAATAGCGATCGAAACGTGGCGGCGAAATGCTATGATGGAAAGTCGCGAGTCCCGATACGCTACTGTGATAGAATTTCGTATTAGACGTCTTTTATTTTGTTTGTGTCGTCATCCACGTGCCGATGGGATATCGAGCTTCCAACGTGACGTCGAGGCACGGCAAGGCTGACTAATTATCAGAAAGTAATAACCAGAGATATAAAATAGTTGACAAGTATAAGAGGTAGAAAGAGAAATTGAAGAGAACGAGGAAGAGGAATACAGACGAAGAAGACTACTTGATAGGCTGTACCGTGAGGTGCCAGGACCAGAATAACGAACTATATTACAATAAGTTACCAAAACGCGCGGGGAGTTACTTTGAGCGTCAAAAAGTCTGTCAAGTTACCAGTAGCATCTTTACACGACAATATTAAAGGATTGCCGATGCGAGCTTTCCGAGAAGGCCGTGAAAGTCGACGAACGAGGAAGAAAGAAAAGACAGAGAACCAGGATTACATTAATTTTTCTTGCTTCACTTGTTATCCACGCGTGTACTCTCGCTTACCTCCACTTTTGACGAGACGTCTCTGTGCACTGCGCATGCGCACGAGTTGGAGAAAGGATGGGAAAGTAACGCGAAAAAAGAAGGTCATCTGATTTCTTTCTACGAAGATAACTGTGCAACTGCTCGATTTGTGGTGAAGCGAATCGACAAAGAGTGCGTTCGTTTCGTTGACAGGAGTCTCCGTAAAAGTGCGAAAGACAATTTTGCAAAATTGCTCGCATTTCGAAAAAGACTCGCAAACCGTTTAGGTGGCGCTGTTTTGTAAGTAACCGCGCGACGTGCACGAAGAAGCGTGATCTTCCGATAGCGATAAACGATAATAAATTGAAAATCGGGAACCGATTATAAATGATGAAAAAACAAAAAATAATTATGTAATATCGTCTGAGAAGATATGGTCGTGATGGAATCAGTGATCGACTTACCAATAGCATTCGCGATTGTAATCAGTATCGCACCCGAGTTACCAATACATGGCGCGGGAAATATTAGCTTGAATGCCGCTCTCCGCTGCTCGCACGCGAATAAATGGTCCATAAGTTATCTGTAGTGTGTATCCTGGCGAAACTATGTAAGGACAGATTTATACGTGTGTAATGCCTACTCGCCAGCCCAGCATAACTATTAAGCTCAACTAGAAAATAACTGTACAGTGGAACTTCGATAACTCGAATTTCAAGGAAAATTAAATATGCTTCGAGTTATCGTAGTTTCGTTCAATCGGGATTTTCAAATTCTAAAAGCGAAGCATTAGAAAATTCGAAGATTCGTAGTCTTACAGAGGTTTTTGAATTATAGAAACTGGCGTTATCAAAGTCCCACTGTATCTTATTTTATACGCTTTATCTCGAGGATAAATGTCGTGCGCTCCGCGAGTTCTTCAGGTTTCATTTTTCTCATATTCGTTATACACGTAGAATACACGTATATGCCTTTTTCGCAATTTTGCGCATTCCACTTATTGATTTAAAGTATTAGCATGAATCCCGCGAGAGGTCGACAATAATATTCCTCAGAGCCGCGATGGCGACGATATTTTCGCGGAGCGATTCGTCGTTCGATTGCAGCTACGCTGGTCCAACTCGAGCGAAGACTTTGGAAGAAAGAAAGAAAAGAAAAAAAGATTCGACATCTCGTTAAGAATTTACTAAGATTTCTTACGAATTGAATACGACGCAAAGCTCGACTACGTGGCGCGTCGTGTCCAGAAGCATCACCCTATATATGCATCCATATATACGAACATCTTCCTTTCTCCCTTCTATTATCTATTCGTCCATTGATTCTTATCCTTGTTATTGTTGTTATTTGCCTCATGAAGAATTTTATTCGAAAAACGTTGCGCCTTGCGTCGACGTCGACGCTCGCGAGCGTAATAGTTACACTGACGACGCGGTGTGGATAGTAATATTTTTGTAAGGTTCACCGAAAACGGTTGTGATTTTAGTCAGTCAGTCAGTCAGTCAGTCACTCAGTCAGTAAATGAGTCAGTCAGTGAGTCAGTCAGCCAATTTCTGCTACGTCCACGCTGGTATATGTAGGTATAATTAATGATTATACTCTCCGTTCTGTTGATTATCGGTCTGCTTTAAAGCTCCGGAGACATTTATGCGTATAGAGTCGATAGAATTAATTTGAACATTTACTGAACGGTCGGATACATCGATTTTACAAATTATTTTCTAAAGCTGTGTTCCACGCTTAAAAATGATCGATAAATACGGAACTGTCTGCCTCCCTATTTTTCTCGTATTCATTTTGTTTGCTCGGCGCGCTTAAGGAAGAACCAAATTGTATTACCTTGCACATATTCCAATTGATTTTATAATTTTCTTACGTTTCACCTTCTTTGTCTTCCAACATTTTAATTAGAAAGAGAGCACATATTACTGCATTGTCTTTTCTTAGTCTTTTTTGTTTTTCTTCGCCCGCAACAGGCTTCCTATTAGCACGATTTTGGCGGAAGTTTATTTCAGAAGAGGAAATAAGAGAATTCGGCTACACGCGTAATATACTTGCATGGATGTATGTCGATTTTTTTTTTCGTTTTTGAGCACGTACGCACGAGATATCTTTGTTCTTCTGTGTTATTTAACTTCTTCTTCTCACAAGCTTTATCCGCGTTTTTTTCAACTTTTGAAAAAGATAGTGCAATGTGACTGTTCTCGTTTCTAAACGGAAATCATACAGGGATATATATTAAATATATATATTCGTTGCTCGATATGTAAAATTTCGACAAGGTCGGATTGCTAAAGATGTACTATTATAATGTAACACAAAGTGGAACAACGAGAGTGTAACTTCGGTAGATTTAGAAAATTTTTCGTACCGATATTACTCAATTTTATACTAAAAATGTAAAAACGCAAGAGAGCGTGTACTTAAAGCGGAAAATTTACAGCTTTACTTACCAATATTATGGCGATCAGGTAATAGTATTTGAACTGTGTAAATATTGATTATACATATTGAAAATGACATTTTCGCACGTTAGCAAATTACTATCATCCGCTGTAACCTTTAATATGCAAATCTATGCAAATTGCAATCTATATTCATGATACCTCGTTAGATTGCAAGGAAGTTACAAGTTTCCATATAAAACATCGATAAATCCTATTTTTCTCCAGAATGAAAGTCTCTCGTATATCAGTTCCTGTTTAATTTAAAAAAAAAAGTAAGAACATGCTCCTGCCAGACAAAAAATATAAGATAAGGCATATTTCCATCCACGCCATGCGGTACCCCATACACTGACCACAGGCCACGCTTAAAAAAAAAATAATTAACTGCTTCACTCTTGTTGTTCTACTTTATGTATATTTTTGTATGCATGTGTGCGTATGAGTATTGTATGTGGATGTGAGTGTACGAAATGTGTGAATACTGTACTTCAAAGAATTGCGTTTCTAAGAAATTTACAAAAACGTTATATAATATATTATATGGTATATATAAATATATATACACGTCTATTATACATATATTTTCTAAATAAATGAATTTTATAAGTGACCATATTATACATAAATATTGTATGATTCCATATGTGCTCCATATACAGGGTCATTCAGACCAAATGCATGAACTTAAATGTTAAGCGGGTTCATTTGATTCCTGTGGTAAACTCAAAATTATTTAATCCATTTATTCTGGAGAATCCTGTATGCGTTACCGGCAGAGAAAGTCAAATGGAAAGAAAATTTTGAGGAGAAAGAGCATGAGAGTGAGAGGAATCGATAGAATGGCGAAACGAAAGTACGAAAAATATATATATATTCTATATTTCGAATATTATTTTCATATGAAGAAAAAACGATATTGTACTGTGTACACCGAGAGTCTCAAAAGTTCAAAATTAATGTTTTCATTTTGCTCTTACGATTACATTTAAATCTCAGATTCACGTGTTTCATTATCACAGTTATGGTAACAAAATCTTATCTTATTTATATCTTTTTTTAATTTATTAAGAAAACATTCACATCGAACCCACGTCTAACCTAAAATAACGATAATATCAACTAAAGAAATATCTAATCAGAATGGTACTCGAGTTATCACCATGATACGGTGATAATATTTCGTAAAAAAAAAATATTCAAAATCTTTATATGTAATCGTTTTACTTTTGAGACGTTCCGACCTCATGTACTACACTGCTGTACTTCAAAGACCTAAATACACGTTTCACGAGAAAAATTTCATGTCCCTATATATGGTTAACACGCTCTATACGCTATATTAATAACAATGAATATAATTATTGATTAGCACTGTTACTATCATTAATTTATTTTACTTCAGTATCGTATAGTCCGTTAGTAGAATTCTCAGCATGCTCGAAATAAAATGTCAGGCTTTTATCTTTCGATTGTATTGTTTTTTGGAGTAACGGAGAAGTAAATTTTATCATGAAAAAGATACAAGGTCACGTACTAGAAATGAAAGAAAAATATTATGAGATTAATGAGCAATAGAAGAAAAATGAGAAAAATTTTAACAGGTTTATCTTTTAAGGGAATCATCTAAAAATTGAGAACTTCAAACGTTTCACTTTTAACATTTAATTTTCACATTTTTTTTTCATTACGGGAGTCCTTCCAGTAATTTTGTATTTCGAAGGCAATACGCCTTGGAGTTATATTATTATATTATAATACTGAGATACATGTAGGCATGCATGTTTCCGCTGTCAAAGTGTCCGCGTATTAATTTAAAGAAAATAATTATTGTTATGGTATGTACCAAATTCTAGAAAATTTCGTTTACATAATTATAGAAGCTATAGTAAGATGCATTTCGTTATAGGAACTCATTAAAGTTATGTGACGAAGACATTTTTTGAATTTTTATCGTCCACATAATTAAAATTTTCAGTTCAATTATACGTATACTACAAGTTTCTATACAAGGTTATTCGGGAGTATTGCACCATTTAAAGATAGTTCTGAAATAGAAATTAAATGCACGGGCTAATTGGAGTTAGTCTAGCACTTCTGAATAATTCTGTATACAATGTTAAAGATTTGTATTTTGTGTTTAACTCGTTTGTGATATTCACTTACGTAAAACAAATTGTACGTAAAAATTATAAAGTTCATGTCATGAAATCATGAAAAATCATGTATATCACATACGCACTAATTTCCAAGAATTTAAAGAAATAAGAATAATAGCAATTGTAAAGACTGTTTTATACTAAAGAATTTATTATAATACCATAATATTCGAATGATTACGATATTTTTGGTGCTTAAGATGACAGTACGAATATGTATCAGCGATCAGTGCCAAAGTTACAGAAGCTGCCAAATAGCGGAAATTGTGGTATTGATTATTACTTTTGAAACTATGAAATTTTCTGTTTTTTCTTTTAATAATTCGTATTCATCCATTCATTTTCTGTCAAATCATTCCGACAAGGAAAAAAAGAATATTTGCAAACGCGCGCAGTCGCATAGTAACTCAATTATAGTAATACATAGGATATCGCAACTGCAGTGCAGTGTGAATTAGATTTATCTTATTTTACTGTTTGGGAGGTAATTAATAAAATTAATTCCTTTATGCAGCCGTGTATTGTGCTATGACAATACGTTAAACACCTTCCGAAATTCTCATTGCCAGTACTACGGATATCGTCATGTCACTGTTTATCTGCATGCAATTCAGTGAGACACAACATACTCGTAGTACTAGAAATAAATTTCAGCATGCACCTTTAGTAATTTGAAAGGGCGATTTTAACAGTGTCTGGCTAACAATAAGTAACCAACCGTTAAGTATGATAGCCATAGATCTGTGTGAAGTTAGCCTAGCAGTTTTCGAATTTTTTATTTCTGAAAATTGTGCTAAATTGTGCTACATTTGTGCTAATGTATGCCGTTAATCCAAAGTCGATAACTTTGACGGTTTTCGAAAAAATTAAAAAAAACTAAATTTTTGTCAGCCCAATTCTTTTCAAATTTTCTATTTTTGAAACTTGCGCTGAATTGTGCTACATTTGTGCTAAATTGTGCCATTAGTCCAAATTTGATAACTCTTATGATTTTTTAAAAAATTTAAAAATTGTTGTGGTAGTCCGTCGTTTGTGTTAGTGCATAAAAGCCGTGAAAATCAAAATTTTTAAAAACTGAAAATTGTGCTGTATTGTACTACGCGAGCACAATAAGTTTCCTTTATGGAAAAATCTTCTCAGAGCAACCCTTCTCGGTATTCCGTGAGGGTTACATTTTTGCGCTGCTCGGAAACCGTGAAAACCAGATTTTCGAAAAACTAAATGTTATGCTGTGTTGTGCTACACGAGTACAACTTTCCCTTATGGCAAAACCTTCTCAGAGCAACCCTTCGTAGTGTATCCTAAAGGCTTATAAATTGTAAATTTAATATGTAAATGTAAATGTAATATGTATCTATTTTAATTTTTTATTTTGATCAATTTGAGCGAGGTTAAATATTAATGCCAATTTCATTTGATTTTATCTATTTTTGAGTGGTTATTGCCAATTTTGGCCTCCTTTCAAATGAAACTCACGTAGTACTACACGGCACAATTCTTGGTTTTCCAAAATTTAGCCTTCTTTTAGTTTTGAACCAACGGATATAGGCACCATGTATGGAACACTGACAAATAGTGCTCTGAGAAGGTTTTGGCACAAAGTAAAGGTGTGTTATACAAAGTAAAGAGTAGCACAAACAAAGGACTACCACAATAATTATTCAATTTTTTCAAAAATCGTAAGAGTTATCGACTTTGGGCTATCGGCACAAGTTAGTATAAAGCTGGCACTACTCAGCACAATTTTGAAAAATAAAAAATTCAAAAAGTGCTGGGCTGGAAAAAATTTAGTTTTTTTTTTAATTTTTCCGGAAACCGCTGAACTTATCGACTTTGAATTAACAGCACAAATTATCACAAATGTGGCAAAACTTAACACAGTTTTCAAAAATAAAAAATTCGAAAAGTGCTGGGCTAACTTCACACAGGTTAGCCATGGTGATACTAATTATTATACCTTAAAATCAACGCTGCTGACATCCAGGGTTCAAATGGCAAACTATTTCTAAGTAGGCTGAACAGTTGTCAACATGGCTGCAACAACACGTGGTAGTGATCAAAACGTAAGTTCAACTAAAAAATATTATCGTGCAGCATATTACAATACATAGGCAAATATCTGTATAATTGAGGACGTAATCAGATGTTGCAATTTCACTAAATATTGACATTTTTGCGGAACACTTTAATACAACACCGGACGCGCTATCGAAACACACGTACCGTTCGTACAAAAAGCAACTATCAGCTTCCGTGCACTTCCACCAACAGTACGAAATTTTATCTCACTCGTACACACTGACTACTTATATGCACAAATTTACCCTATTAGAAGATTATCGCTACCGTCATCTATAGTATATTTTAATCGTGAATGATAGCCTTTCTTGTATTTTGTTATACTGTTTTCGATTGGTCGAAATTTGTTGCACCGGATCTAAGCAGTACCTTCCTTCCTTTCCTTATGGCTGTATCCCCAATGGGCGACATGTGCCAGTAACTGGTCCTAATAATCAAGAATTGA
>JAYRCB010000046.1:350536-380986 GCA_036026315.1 Trachelus stipa
CCGCTGGTAACTGGCGCGAACCCCGAACCTTTCGGTCGTGAATCCGCTACCTTAACCACAGGACTACGGCCGCCCTTGATCTAAGCAGTAGATATGTCAGATGCAGCCTTCTACCGCGCGAGTGTCATAGAGTAGGTAAGTCCAGTAGGTAAGTCCAATCGCAGTTCAGTGCAATGGGGAACCTGATCTGTAAAGCTCATGGTAGGTGTCGCACTAGTTGCTGGTTCTCACAGTAGCGGGATATTAAAACAGCACTATCGTTGAAACATATTTTACTTAATAAATAATATGAATATCGAGCGTTTATCAATTTTGGAAAATAGAGAAAATCAGGGCGGACTTCAGAAATGTGGCTGTTCTTAAAAATAATACAATTTTCGACGGTTTATATAAAACTGAAATTTTAACCTTTGTCTTTCGGAGTCGTCAGTTATAGATAGAGTACTTCTGAAAGTACTTCTGTAAATACTGTTAGAGTTTATCATCAGTCAAAGAACCCTTTTACTGATGTACTCGAAGCTTTGTGATTGAAATTGTTATTTTAATTATAATAAAAATATGTAAATAAATAAATGTGCATACACAAATGAAGTATTACATGTCAATTTGCATCATGTTAAATTTATAACCTCATAGTCATAGCCTCATATTAATGACTAAAGCAAAATATTTGTAAATTCCCATACGATTTTAAATTTAATTAGAAATAAAATTTAATTCGTGAAAACAATTAATCTAGTATAGTGCAAGGCTTATAAAACTTACTTTACATAAACCGTCGAATTATCGTATATTTACTTGTCGAGGAGATCTTGTTTTTTTTCCGTTCCTACGAAGCATCTCGCTTTCGAAATTCATTTTTTAATTAAATTGCTTTCCAAGATTCGTATCCAATCGGCATATTTATTATTAATATTCAATAAAATGTATAGTTGAATACTTACATGGTGTGAACAGTTGAAAATTCCCGCCATTATAGGAACTAGCGATTAGTACGACACCCACGCTAACTTTTACAGGTCAAGTTCGGCATTCAGAGCGCATATCGAAAATTTGAATTCGAACATAAGAAACTTCATATGTACCTAACCATCTCGCCAATAGAACACACGCTATTACTTGTTGTCACTAGATGCTATTAATCGAATTATAACGTTACTTGATGAAACAGGAATCTGTAGATTCCTTTTTATCAAGTAAGCATTTTCAAAAGAAATATAAACTAGCGTCAGCGATTAGTGAAAGGACAACAGGCAACACGAATTTGAAAACTACTGTTTATCTTCACGTACTTCTTTTTGAAATATCGAATAAATACGTTATACAGTATAATAAACAAGATTTTTGTATAGAGGTTTCGCATGAAAAATCGTACTTCCAGATTGTTTAAAGGGAACAGGATCTAACTTCAGTCTATTCAATGGCAGGATCGATGAATTTGTGTAACTTGGTCATTTTCAGTTAAGTTGTACTTGTTTATATCCATATAGCGTAAAAACTTGTGTTCATCTTATTACGAGGAGCTAGAACTAATTTAATTAAAAGTGCAAATTCTATGGTCATTTTAGAAGACACTAAACTTTTATAAATGGTTACATTTTTATATAATACGCTCTTTCTATTGTATAATGCCAATGAAATGTAAAGCTTAGAGGCATTGGAAGTATTATTGCCAGGTGCATTTGTAAAACTCATGTATTTCTTTCGTGGTTATTTACTGCCACTGTTGTTAATATGGATTTAAACACTTTAGATAACACTAATTGCTTCGACTGTTTAATCAAAGGAAAAATAACATATTCGAAACAATTATCTTTAACAGAATCTGGTTTACATGAGCAATATTTTATACATTTAATTTCAAACATGATAAAGTTAGTAACTGACAGAAATAATAAAGATAAAGATGTTAGTTCAAAAAATATATTATCTCTCAAGCCAAATCAAAATTCGAGGTGTCTATGGTTAATAAAAGATATTTTGGCCATTAGTATTAAGAAAATACCACCTAGTATAACAACTTCATGGAATCTGGTGTATCTTGAACTTGGTCCTAAGGATATGTCTCGACTATTAAACAGAACTTGCAATTTAAATAAATTGCCAATATTATTAGTTGAGGGTCATTATTTAACTCAATTGCCAAATTATATAAGGAACTTAATGTCACTTAAAGTGCTTAAGCTTAATCAAGACCAATTGGCAAGAGTATCTGATTTTGTTAAATATCTGCTAGAACCTTATTTCCTAGATTTACATAAAAACAACATTCACAATATATTGAAGGCTCTATATAAATTAGTGATGCCAAAAAGAATCGATTGTCATGGAAATTTCTATAATGCTATGCATATATTGGTAAGACAATTTTAGCATATATAGTTTTATACCATCCAAAATATAAATGAAAAATAGTTTGACATGTAATGCAATATTTAATGTACAATTTAGACATAAGGTTTATCAGAGTCAATAAGAAATATTTAGAGTAATGATTTTGTTAACAGATTAAAAACATGCCATGCAAAAACCACAGAGATAACATGTATGATCCAACCATTATGAAATACTCTAATATGGAAAATGATAAGTCAAAGTTCAACAATAATTATTACAAATGTGCAAAGACAACTTCAATGACAACTGAATTTTCAAGGTAGCTATTAAATAAAAACAACATGCATAAGAAAGATTTTATAGTAATTAATAGGCTTAATTAATCATAATTATAATTTCATAGTCTATCTAGTCCATGTGATGAAACTGAAAACTGGGACAGTTCTGATGACTCTACCGATGAATATGATCCTACTGGTAATTACCCACTATATATTACAAAGAATACTCCACTGTAGATTAATTTTTTTAACAACATCAAGATATAATTTTAGCTAGTAGTAGATATCTTTTCTTACTGTATAGTTTATGAATAAGAATTTCTAAAGGATAAAAACGTCAGTTTTTCTGGCAATAAAACATTTTCAGTTAAGTTTTGTATTTATCAAATAATGCAGTTTTTCAAGATACTATGAAATATGTATCAGTATAATTTTCTAAGTAGTACATATCTAAATATATGCTAAATGACTCCTCAGTAAATTGATCATATACGTTTATCACAGTTTTATTTTATAATTAATTATCATAAGACCTAATCATACTGTATAAACTTTTAGTTTGTAAAGAACCAAGGATGAAACGAGTTTGTGTTCCTTTTGGAATATATAATCCACCTGGAGGGATATTTTGTCCTGGAGATTCACATCCTCCAAGTATCAGGGAACAACTATATCAAATTAAATATCAACAAAATAGTACTGCAGATTGTTATAATAAAAATGAAGAGGGGCAGTTTGATGATGCTTAATTATTAAAATTGCGTTTAATGAAAGCTAACTGGCTTTGAAATCAAATTCGTGCAATTATGTATTGTATAAGATTAATATTCTTTCCAAAGAGACTAGCCTAAGTAACACCAAATATTCAGAAATTATTTCATCAAGAATTATTATTGTCCTATTTATATTTGGTTTAACAATGTTAACTCTGAAACTCCTAGACATTATTCAAAACTTTATTATGAAAGATGATATAATTTAAATAAATAGAAATTTCAATTTATTTGCTGTTGCACTTAAATTTGAAGGACGCGGAGCACTTCCTCCATTACTTATAACGTCTACATTCATATATTTATATAGTGTATTAACATTAATAAAATTATTGTATATTATTCTTACATAAATTTGGCGCTTTATATATATATACATATATATATGTATATATAATTTAACATATTTTTGTAATGAGCTACAAACTAGACACGTCATAATAATCAAAAAGAATGACATATATATTGTACAAGAATTGTTCAGTGCCATAAATATATGTTTTCAAACTTCACAAACCGATTTTATGATCACTCTATTCTAAGAAGAAATTATTGGAAAAGTATATAATCAATTAATTCATTATAATTCTTCAAGACAGATTTCTTTCACATATGTAGCTATCATCATTGTAGTTCACTTACGAGAATCACATGAATATACAGAATAAATTTATTGATAATTATAAGTAGAATTCTGTGGAGATAAGAGATTAATGTAACTTAAGAACAGCAGAAATTTGATCTTTGATAACTTACATCCTACTACACAAAAGTGGCAATGACATTCGTTAAGCTGTTTGGTACGAAATAATATTATTGGCCAATTCTGATAGAGTCAAGCAGTTAAATTACTAGGCATATTTTAACTTGAAACAAAGTGTACAATTCATGCACATCGATCATGTTAAAGTATAATCGTGTATTTTGAATAGAGGGGAAATATAAAAAGTAGTTAATTTCCAGCTAATCCTTTTATTTGTCTTCTCCTCCTCTCTCCTCTCTTCTAGGTACCAAATTACGTGATAGCTAATTAAAATTCATACTACCATAAAAGTTAAAAATACGAAAAGCAATATTCATTAACGAATCGTTATATTTTTCTTCTTGCGATCTCAGCACAATTTTGATGGTAGAACGTTTTTGACAAAAACGAAAGCATACAATAATTAGTTCTGGAGTGTTGTAGTTATTCTGTTAATTAAAATTGAAGCTTAATATTTGCCATAAAAATATGTTGTTCAGTATGACGTAGCATATCTGTGAGTGAAATGTCAGTAATAACAGTCCACTTACAGAGATATACATAGAATTAAATACAGGACATTGACCGAAATAAGAATACTATTATTATGATGGTGCTGATGACTCCTTAAAATACACATAAGTCCTGCTCAGAAATTGTAATGAATTTGGGAAAGTACTCAAAAAAGGCGCATCCTGGAGAGACTTGTATGAATGTTACAACGATCAGCAAAGTTGTGTACCTTATGAGTGCTCACCTAACAGTGATATATGCTAAGTTAAATGATGGTATGAAAATGCGAAAATATTCTTCAATATTGGTTACATGTGATACTTTGTTCATCGTGCTAAAAAAGAGATAAATATTATCTCCTTCATGTTCTACCAAAATATATGGTAGGTATGGTTAAACCCCTTAGTAGGGCGGTGAAAATGAGATCTTCGTGCTACTTTTGTTAGAAAAAAAAATTGATAGATTTACCCTATAAACTCAGTATTGCGGTTTTTGAAGTCATTGAAGTCCAACCTGATATTAGATTTAAAAATTTCAAAATGGTGGATGGAATTTCGAAAAATAGATTTCAGGGGAAGTTTGTATCTTTTTAAATTTTCTCCCGTTATATTAGATCTACCAACCAGAATTTTTGAAATTTAATGATAGGAGTAAACTTAATAGGAAAAAAAAACATTTTAATTACTTGTCCTGAAAGAAAGAAAACATTTTTGTCTACATAAACTCTTCAAAACACTCAGGTTCGGTTCTTTTTGTTCTACATACAGTGCTTCTGTATATTCGTACAATATGCATTTTTAAATAACCGATCATGCCATAGCGTAAACATGAACCAAATGAAACATATCAATAAAAATTCTTTTTCATCATGCTATAAGGTAAACTTGAACTATACCCACCGTATGTTTTGGTAGAACATGAATGACATAATATTTATCTCTTTTTAGTACGACGAATGATGCAGCACATGTAAGCTATGTATATTGACGATTGTTGGCGCATTTTGATGCCATCATTTAATTTAGCAAATATCACTGTCAGATAAGCACGCATAAGACACTCAACCTTAGTGAACGTTGCGACCAGTTGTGACATACAACGAGTTTATCTGGGATGGTTATCGAGTGTGAGCGCACGCAACGAGCAGAGTCGAACGAAGTCGAGCAAACCCGAATTATCTCGAAGCGTAGTCGAAAGTGATCCATCGCGAAATGGCGGTGGCAGGTGTCTGCTCGGTCGAAAAAAATGTGCGCGGTCTTTTTTGCATAAAGTTGTTCGCTGAAAAATGCTTGGTGCATTTGCGCATATAGGTAAAAGAGGATGAGTGTTACGCCAAGGAAGAGTGCAGTGAACAAGGACTTTCCATGGACGAATTTCAAGATTCTGGACAGTGAATACGATTTAGTCCAGTGCAACTTATGCAAAAAAGAAATACTTTTGACGGGCAATCGTACGAAAACCCTTATAGGACACATGTCCCACAATCACCGAAATCAAATTTCTGAGGCTCATAATAGAACTTTAGTGAATATGTCGAAAAATTCGAACCTTAAGAGATCGTTCGTCTGGCATTACTTTTATAGATTGGGCGACACAGCTAAATGCAGAGTGTGTCAGTACGAAATTCGCAATAAGAACAGCAACACTTCGTCTCTGATCAGACACTTGCTGCAGGTACATAAGATTAAGAGAGGCACAATGGTTAATGATTTGAAGGAATTGCCAACGATGCCTAGACAGTCATCAAATATGGGTAGCTGCATGCGTGAGCGTGTATTTCGTAGCTTCGAAGAAACCGCCAAAGGTATTTGGAAATGCAAACTTTGTTCATACGTTTCGGGAACAAAAAAACTCATGACAATGTTCTGCCATCTCAAAGTCGCTCATTGGAAAGCTAATGGCCCTGCCTACAGTGACTTCGTTATTGAAAGTAAACTCTACCCTAACATTATGGTAAAAGAGGACGATCACGTTGGCTCTACCGATCATGACGGATCAACAGTAGTTTTAAGCTCATCTGAAAAATCACGAACTATTGACTCGGATGAACCTCTTGGCAATGCGGAAACTTATGTTCTAGACGATGATCTTATCGCCAGACTCAGCGAATCTAGTTCTAATAATTCGAATAAAACTACTGACACTGATCAGGGTAATATTGCTCAAACTGCTACTAATACCAGTATCACTGGAAACATCATTACTCAAATGAGAGTACAGGGACAAAACTCAACAATGGTTGAACCTTGTATTGCAGGTGATAACAATTGTGCAGTTAATATCAATGTAATAGATAATAAGAATCAAATAGGATGTTTGGTATTTCACCATGAAGAGAATATTGAACTTGTTGATCCAGGTCAAACTCAAACTCAAAACTCTGTTACTCTTGATCATAATTATCATGATGAATCAAGAACTATGTCACCAGTTATTGCAATTGAAAATTCTGCAAGAGATGAAAGAAATGCGGATTGTCACGACGATATAGATATTCAAGTTCCTATAGATCACGAAAGAAAATTTGATCATCAGTATTCGAGGAAATCTGGAACAAGAATGAGCTTTGCTCGTTTATCAAAAATCTCAAAAGATGCATCCAATGGCATTTCCATTGAAAATAAGATTATTAAAGGAAAGAATGATGTAGCTTGTATATCTTTGGATTCGTCGCAAGTTACATGTACCTCTGAAATATCTGATAACAAGGAGGACTTTAGAGATTTTGAACTTCAAGTACCGTTACAAAATTTACAGAATGTGACCAGTGAAGTTAGAAGAGGACATAATGGTAAGTTTTTGTTGCAATTTTTGTTACCCGTTTTTTAAAACGGTATGGAATAATCTAAACAATATATAGCACTGTATTAAGGAAATATAACATCATCATAATCTTTATTTGATTATTATAGACCCACCATCATACTACCAATATATCAAAATTGAAAAAGCTGGAGAAAAGCAAAATGTTGGTGTAATTACTTTGAATAGGCCAAAAGCCTTAAATGCAATTTGTGATGAATTAATGAGAGAGTTAGCTGATGCGGTGAAAAAGTTCGATAAAGATGCAAGTGTAGGATCTATAGTCATAACAGGAAATGAAAAAGCATTTGCTGCTGGTAAGACTAATTTTCCTATTATTTAATGCAGGCTAAATTATATTTACTGAGCATGAACCATGTATGGCTTAGAAATATTTTGTCGTTTTATTTTATTAATAAGTTTTTCTCATGTATGATATAGTTTTTAGTCTCTCTTTTCTTGATAAATATAATGTATGCCTAATTACATAATATGATTCTATTTACAAATATATATACAAATCCTAAATATCTGTGAGAAAATAATATTCTGTATTAAATTATTTCAGGTACAGATGTAAATGAGCTGGCGAATATAACATTTTCTCAAACCCTCAAGTCTGGCTTTATGAGTCACTGGGCGACAATTTCAAAAGTGACCAAACCAGTGATAGCTGCCGTCAACGGTTACGCTGTTAGTTGATTTGCCACGCAAGTGAAAAAATGAACAATATGAACACAGGCGTTAGCTTCACATGCGCGTTTTGTCCCATTTTTTATTTTGCCGAAAAGTATTATCACATTCCAGCTTGGCGGAGGTTGCGAGTTAGCTATGATGTGTGATATTATATACGCGGGACATAAAGCTCGCTTTGGACAGCCAGAAGTAATACTGGGATATTTTCCAAATCACGGCGGTACTCAAAGGTTAACGAGAATTCTCGGAAAAAGTAAAGCCATGGAAATGATTCTCACGGGCAGTCAGATAACGGCACAAGAGGGTGAAAAATTAGGTGATCTTTTTTGAAAATTTTATATTCTTTTATTAACAAAGATCTGTTTTATATTCAGTATCATTATCTTCATCAATTTTACAGGGCTCGTGAGCAAAGTGTTTCCAGCAGATCGGTTGCTTTCCGAGGCAATCAAATTAGGCGAGAAAATATCAATAAATTCACAATTAATTATGGCAATGGCGAAAGAAGCAGTAAACACAGGTAATAAAAGTTTCAGTTTCTCTGAATTATGAAACCAAATGTCAGTTCTAATTTCATAATAATCCATTTTTACTCATAGCTTATGAAACAACCTTGCAAGAAGGATTACAATTTGAAAAAAGACTCTCATATGCAACATTTGCTACGGTAAGGATAATCATTTCTTAAATCTTAAGATTTTTAATGTTAATTTTATAAACTTACCTAGCTTATTGGCTTCTTGCGTTGAAATGTATGATAAATCCTTAAAGTGTACAACACCATGAAATTATGACGATGTAGCCGTACCGATCTAGAGTAAGGAACAAGGGAGCAATCACTCGATCAATAATGTGGGGGCCAATTAACTTATCTTTATGGATCGTTCTACACTGGTTTGCATTCGCATAATAATCGATTGTTTCCCTTTCCCATAAACAATTGAGCAACATTTCAGTATTGTTGTTGAAAGCTTAGTGAGCAAAGTTGAAAGAATTTTGAAAAATGTTATGAAAGGATAGTAGCATATACAAGGACTTTCTTTCTAAAATGAAAGCGACGAACAAACAACATAGTATTATAAAATATTATGTTTCAGGCGGATCTCAAGGAAGGACTTAATGCTTTTATGGAGAAGCGGACACCCAAGTTCAGTAATCAATAAAAACTGTCTGCTACTGCAGCGAGAAATAATAGTAACAGTTACTTAATTAAGTATTCAAAATAGATGCCGAAATATTGAGAAAAAAAAAGAAAAAAATGTAAAATTTCAATGCGTAAAATATTTTTGAAGCGTTACATATGTTTGATGGCAATGTACATATTAGGTCACATATAAGACTCTAGGAATAAAGTTTTCTATGTATGAATGAATAATTGTCTGTATTCCTTGATCATAAAATATATTCTATACATATAATTTAACGCACTATTCTTATAGATTTGTTTAAAAAATGTGCGTGATCTATCAGCAATTATCTTATTGAGAGTAATATTGAAAATGATAAATTGCTACATTTGTATTTCAAAATGTATGAAAAAAAAGGCAGTGCTAGATCCCCTTGCTAATAAATTTGATCAACCAATTATTACTATGCCTGTAATTGGAAAATATCCTATAATACTTTACAGTTTTATACTTCTAATGCTTTTATTGAATTACGTCGTCATTAGTTCAGGGCACCATCAATGTAGGTGGGTTAAAAAAAGGCACTTTCGAAAAATATTGATATTTGATAGTATCATCTTTTAGCTACATTCCTTAAAAATTTCATTGAAATATTTCAAAAAGAAGTGAACTACAGCTTCGGCCAGGCTAGTGGTCAAGTTTTGATACCTGGCGTGGCGCTGACGGAAAACCCGTTTTCGCGGTATTTAGCATTCCAGCTGTCCTCTCGGTCTACATTGTGGTGCTGTTGATCAAAACAATAGAGTCCCTTTTATTGACCATGAAGCTACAATTTCTGCTAAAAGTACGTTATATGGCCCTGGAATTGACGACTAGAAGTGAAGGTAAAAATTCTTCATGTAAAAATAGCAGCACCATACTTCAAACTTTAAGCGAGTTTTTCTCAAAATACTGTTTTCGAAGTCGGTGAACATCCTATCTCGGGAATCACTCGACTGATTGTTTTCAAATTTACATGAAATACAATGTGAAACATTTTGACACTTTTAAAAATCGATCTTCATTTTTTAATAGCTACGGAAAAATGACTTCCCATCGATTTTTTATGCTCCAGTTTCGAATTCATTTCCAATTTGTAAAAAAAAATGAATTTAAAAATCCGCGATTGTTAACGTTTTTATTGTTTAACTTGAATAACCAGTTTGGTTTTTAGATTGCAGAATGGACCGTTTCAGCTGAAGAGGAGTAATATGTGAGTGCTCAGAGGAGTAGCTGTGAGAAGTGGACAGACAGAGAGAGAGAGAGAGAGTGTAAAGAACTATAATACAAGGATAAATAAATGGAAAACCTAAGAAAATCTGTTCTGTTTTGCTTCTTGAATCCCACGGAGCCCTGGGCGACAACATTTCATTTGCGCTGGACGGTCAAGGTGTTAAAAAATATTACACAAAATGTTTCTCTAACGTATACATTTAAGATGTTCTTTTAATTGTGGATTAGTGTTTTACGCTTTGCCATTTATCTGACAAACTTTCATTATCTTTCACGGTACTCACAAGGTTTATGTTGGAATCGTTATGGTGAGTTGGAGATGGTATAACCTTTCCTTAATTATATATACTTTTTTATCATTTCTATTAGCAAACAATTTTTTCCCCTTATATGTGTCCCAGGAGACATATCTCGGACTTCTTCTTTCAGTGGATTTTTACAAAGCTCCTAAAGTTATCTACAATATGAGTTCTCTTATATATCTTTGTAAGTTTGTTATTGCCAGGGGTATTTCAGTTGGTATGTGGATTGAATTATATTGCGACTCGTATATCTATTAGATCCTGTGAAAATATTATTGATACAAAAAATATAATGCTTTCTTGAATGGTAGTCACTGTATTTACAAAATTCCATAACAATGAATATTCATCTGTATTTCTTTAATAGCAGGATTACGCATGATATCCTCTTTTATCCACAGGAAAGATCTTTGTAAAATCCTCTTCCATATTCTAAAGAAAAGAATTGAATTAATTTCAAGCTAATCAACATATATCCTTATACATTATATCCTATCACATAGTCACAACCAGCATGCCTGACTCTGCTCCGTGAGCTGTATTCCCAATCATTAGTCCAAAGCTCTACGAATTGACCTTCCTTCCAGGGATAAACACGCATTTCAGAATATCTCCATTGCGCATCAGGGTGATTCCTCAATCAGCTGTACAAAACGACCAAGCGTAAGTAAGATTCTCTGTATCGGTTGTGTTTACGCGCCAGTGTTTACGAGCACTTTAGTCCGACAGACGAATGGCCTCGGTTAACGAGCGCCGATTACGCACCAATGATTTCTCTTTCCCAGAAATGTCACTTCCGGTCCGTCTTGGCTCGGACTACCACTGATGGTGGTTGGACTCTGCCCGACTCCGCGGCAGTGCCGGGAACGTGATATATGTCCTCGTTTATCCAGAATGACCAACCACTGCGTTATCCAGCTGAATCCATCATTCCCGGTTTCGATTTCGAAGAAGGGTGGTTTCACCCCAGCAAATGGAAGGTGGAAAAAGAACATAAGAAGTGACACCCAACGTATTCAGATTATAAGTATCAAAACTTTGAAATACTTGATGCCAGGTTCTGGAAACATTTCTGAAGTCATCTTTCAAGTTAGGAGTTGCTCTTCTTTAAAATATCTGACAATCAGACTAAATGAGAATGAATTACGTGGGAATGGGACAAAGTTGGTAACGTTCAAGCGAACGGACGCATTACGGTCTGGTTGGGATCTATCGGGAAATTTTTAATGATTTAAAAGTCACTGGAAAATCCATAACGCAATAACTTCAGAAAAAGAGATCCGGAAGAAAAAAAATATAATAAACTATTAAGCACAGAGTCCAAAACTTGGTCAAAAGCGTATAAGCACTCGAAATAAAGGAACGGTGGGAAGGTTGAAAGTCTCTACAGAGGAAGTGGCAAGAAAATGGACGGAAGACATTCTTTATTTGGTGACGTTCTGGAGCTTACCAAGCTGTTTACCAAGGCGACGTCTCGACGCCGCCGCATTCTTTGTCGATCATATGTCCAACGTTATAGCGAATGAGTCCGAGCAGCTCGTACAATCCTTAGATTTGTAGAGTCTCGACAAGTTTCGCGTTACATCCGCTAGATGGAACTAAATGTAAGTCAAAGCGTTACAACGATCTTCGCGTATGAACCAAACTTAGAGTTTTATCGATATTCATAAAGACTGATATTCAAAAAATGTTGTTTATTATTTCAAAGTTTGCTGATATAGATAATAATGTTCGTTCGCATTTCAACGAAAATGTCGAGAGAACAAGGAAAACCGTTACGTAACTTTACGAGGTAACCTTAAAATCTCTCGCTATTTCGAGTGCATTGCGATTGCTTTTCATTTCCCAAACTTCGACGTTACATCACGATTTAAAACATTCACGCATACGCCTTTATACACACTTTAAAGATGAGCATTGTAATGTATTAATTAAGTTATTCGGTTTAACTTAGCATACGCTATTAGTGAACGTTACAATTCGATAACAGAGTAATTTTAAACCTTAGCAGCGTAGTACGAAACAGCTGCTACAACCATTCTGGCTGAGCGGGTGGATTGTAGCAGATTCATTCCTCCAATTTCCAAGAAGCTTCGCTACGTTCGTTTTTATACGTATGTATAGTTGTATCGCACAGATGGTTACGCAATACGCTAAACCCTTAAATGCGTCTACGTTACCTCGAGTATAAGGTACGGACCCGACCATAATTTCGAAATTGGAAATATTACGTTATTTATTGCATTCCTGTTGCTTCGAGCCGGGTGGTGCGAAGGAAGAAATTCAATTTATCCGTAGTCGTAGTTTTGCCACAATATCATCCTACTTATTCTTATGTAAGTAAAATTAAAAACATATATGTTCCGTAGTAGATTTTATATATAAAAAGGAAAAATAGTGTTTTCTATGGAAAAATTTTTACCCTTAACTTTATCACTGAGTGATTGACGACTACTCGCACCACCCTCGTATATCATATATTCTTGTTCCATTACATACACCTGCGACTCATTATGTTTCACGTTTACAGAAGGTAGCCTTAAGAGTATACGACGCGACGATAACTATTTACTCTCACTTTGGAGTCGCTCTATTTAGTAATTTATTAATCTTATAAATGATCTGTATTAGAGATATCACTTATTATTAAAGTTTAGTAACTACACCCCTAGAGTCTTTCGAATACACGATTTCTGTTTTCATTAGATTATTCTCACGCTTCATTCACATCTCATTCTTTGTATTGTTACTCATTGCCTTTAAATTTCATTAAGAAAATGCAATAACAAAATGAGAGAAAATAGAGAAAAACTTGCTGAAACCATATTACGCAGTTACGATATTTTTTTCTCGACTTAAGGGTTGCTACGCATTTACACTGTGGTGCGCTCGGCTACTCGCTGAACATTTTCCACGATTATTTCAGGTTATAGGTCCCGCTTGCACGATTCCGTACTACCCTTTCTTCCTCTCCTGTTTCTTTGTTCACAACCCACATAGCGCCGTCCCAAGCGTTTTCAACTGCATTCGCTGCTCGAACTAGTGTAACGAAAACAAAACTAGACAACGTGGTTGTCAGATTTTTTTGTCGAGATTAATCAGAATTCTGCATAATAATAACGAACAAAAGTCCGAGGTAGATAATGACGAACGAGAGAACTATGAAATTATTGTACTATCCACCATCGCGTTCCACGAGAATGATCTGCGAGGTGTTTTAATCATTTGGGATTATTGCGGATTTCCTATTAAATGCCAGGACGGTTTACTTGTCGTCGTTCGAACGTGCAAAATTGTAAGAGTTTGATCGTGCAAATATGAAATCGCTCCGCGATGATACCTGCAGTAGTTTCTACTTTATTGATGCTTATTTGTACCGTGTCATAAAAGCGAATATATACGAGCAACGCATACTGTTTCCACATGTTTGCTTTATTCGTTCACTCGCGTAACTATACGCCATGGGATCGGTTGTACGTGCAAGTTAAATATCTGACGGGTCCCTTGAGAAGAATTAGGTACGGATTTGCAGTATCGATTTGTCGTTATCGATATTTTGAAATTTAAAAAATCCGCGCATGCACATAGAAGACGACGCTATGTATTTCCTTACGTTAATTACTCAGTGGTGGAGTCAAAGTAGTTATGTCCGAATTATAGTAATCAAGTTCATGTCTATAGTCGAAAATGAAAATTGAGCTTTTATGTTATAATAAAAAAGCTTAATCTAAATTAAAAACAATGTTACTTCTTTAAAAATGATATAACTAAATTAATATTATACTAAATACATAAGACACATTTTTTCAAGTGGGTTATGCGCAAAAAAACAACTCTACCCAACTGTTTATGCGCGTGCAACTTCTGACTAATTTAATAGTAATAATAATAAATATAATTTTTTAATCTAAATGTGAACACTAACCTTTATATTTGTTAAGTTAAAGTTTTATTTTTACTTCAAAGTTAGTGAAAAATCTAAACGGACAATGAAGTCTATATTGAACCAAAGCAACTCGGTACAATATTGAATTATTTTGTATCAAGAATGAAAAAGATAATGAAGTTTGAAATTCAAAATATAACCACCTTAATTCATTTATTCAACGCTGCACACATTTTCTATTATCAATCAGTAGTCATTTATGCGCATTTCAACTTGCACCTTTGAACATCGATCGTCATGAAATTTTAATTATGTTTCATTAATAGAAAAAATTGATCTTACACTTATTATGAGATACAAAGTCGTTTATGACGTATCATACGCCGTTTATGGAAGTTAAATACTCAATAGTTATACAGTCAATGAGTTCCTATAGTTAGTACAGAGGCCTTATCGAGGGGCAGTGTTTCACTCCTGTATAATGTTTGCTATTCGCATAGTATTACGATTAATTGTTACAGACTATAGAAACATCCATCTTCCCAAGGTACAGCGACGAAATGTCACAGTGCAGAATCTCTATGGATGTTTTATTGAATTCTCTCGGCGATTCTTCGCTCCAGATATTCATCCTGGTCCCCTTGCGCTGCAGAACAAAAGTCATAGAGTGTCAACGTCCCGAAGAAGATCCGGTAGACTTTTAACCCAATTGTACTCGAGGCGCCGTTCTTCGCGGATTTCAAGGTTCTCGCTACCCAAGTCCCACAGTAAGGATTGTTCCACTTCCTCCAGGGGATGTTGCCGATAGGAATGAGGTCGTTGCCTGTAAGGCAGCTGATGTCTTGCCGCCACGCGGTACTAACTAGCATGATCAGGGGACGACGTGTCCTCCGTTTGCGTGGCGGCGTCCTTCCCTCACGTGAGCGTCGAGTCTCGACAACCCCCGTGACCAGTTTCCCAGGGCAATGGCGGGGGCGTATTCGCCAGGGAAAGACTCGAACATCGCCCCATTGAACATCTGTCCATTGAGCAACGTTCCATACCTATAAAGGAGAAAATGAGGATTTCGTACTCAGTATGAATTAAGATCTGTTCATCGAATTAAAATGGATCGTTTATTCAAAAGCAATTTTATGGAAATTATGTTGAAGTCGACACGAGACATTTTACTTGCCGCGTTTTATATACTAATCATAGACACGGATCGTAAATTAGTACTTTATGCCACTAGGGAGGAAAGTGCGTGATTTTCGCCGAGTGCGAGGATTGCTGCCCCAGCGGAGCGAGTGCAAGACGAGCACGAGGTGAAAATCCGCACTCCTCCCGTGTGGCATATACTACTTTTTACCCGACTATTTTTAAAATAACCATATTTTTATGCCTGCAACGGCACAACGCTACAATATATGGGTGTATGTTCACATCTCATTTCTTTTGTTTAGAGTTTTATTCTTCTCGCAATAATAACTTTTTTGCCCGCAAAATCACTTTTTTCCCTCTGGTCAAAAATTGATTACTTTACGCCCGCGTTGCAGAGATGGAATATGGTCATTTTATCGTAGTCGGGTAAAAATATAATATTTTAATTCCTTTTTTTCCATGCTTTTTATTACAGTCTACAATGCAGATGATTTGCTCCAGGTAAAAGTATTTTACAAAAATCCTCTGCTGCGGGTTGTGTAGAAATGAAAGAGCATGGTTCGCGTGCATATAGTTTTTCCGTGTGAAAAGTTTACTACAAGAATCGGTCCTTTACCCGTGTTCTTATCTGAAAAGGTTCTACACGTATTTTACCTGATAAGTCTAATCCGCCGATACTGCACACATCCAATCCGCCTGTGCTGGTCGCGCAACAATGTTGCTTAGGACCCAATGGTTTAGGGCGGCAGAGAATCTGAAATCAATCGCAGGAGACAATCAGCTCGTTTTGCTCGAGTGCGATAAGGACTATTTATGGTGGCTATATTTTCAATATCCTCACACGACAGTAAAGTCGGTGATACAGATTCTGTGATATGGGTAATAAACGGAAATCACTGTAATTATTACATGTTATGGATCTACGACTCATAAAGATCGTGTGGAGGTTCATGGGGTGTAAGACTCAAACGAAAAAGTATATATATACAGGGTATCCCAAATTAATATCTAATAAACAGATAGCTCTGAAATAAGTAGAGATGGACATATTTTTTCATACGAAAGTTTTTCCGTTTCGAGACGTCAAAATGATGCTAATATAGATTCATTCATCGATCAAGCCATTTTAGAGGATTTTAACTTGCCAATTCTTTTTTTAAAGAATAAACAATTTCGTTTTTTAGTCAAGTTTTTAGTCAATTTAGTTTTTTATGTTGATGGGACCGAGACGAATTCAAACATTTGTATTTAAGTTTGTTTACCATATGCCGTTTGTTATTTTTAGCTGAAACAATAATTAACGGATTTGCACATTTTCAACGCTCGATTCAATTATGTATAAATGTCATATGAAAAAAATGTTTCCATCTCTACTTATTTGAGAGTTATTCGTCCATATAAATTAAATTGAGACACCCTATATACATATGAATATAATCATGACTGCAAACGTGCGGTGATCTACAGTTATTTCTATACATTAACAGTAAATCAATCTGATATATGTATACACGCAGAGGGTCCCAAATAAAAAATAAAGAAAAAACGAAAAGTGTAAAACCAGTATCTACTCGTTTTATTACCTGTTTTCTAGAAATATTCCTTTATAGCATTATACCTTTTTACCCCAATGAACATAAATTCATAAAGTGCATTTTTACTGTCGAGTTAATTCTATGTAAAAACATTGAAATCTATAAAAAGAAATCACTACAGTAAAACTACAATGTTACCTAAGCGTACCTTTCAAGATATCAAAAGTAAAAAAATATTTTGTTATTGTTTTTTTATAAGCTTCGATAAATAAATTCAGGATGATTTTGAGTCAGAATTTATTGGAATAGTGAAAAAAAGAATTTTTAAAATAATGTAGAGTATTCGTGATACTTGGAATTTTCAATATTTTACATTTTGCAATAGAAAAAATGTTATAAATACGACAGCTATCTTCCTCGCTAATGTCATGTAATATCATCATCATTTGCGTAAGAAACTTGAACCTTGACCTTTTGAGCAAATAATTGTAATCCTTCTAATGGCACTAACAAGACCTTTGTAAAACGTATGTTTTATATGGTATACATAGAGGTATTTGGCAAGAAATGCTTTCACACCATATAAGTGTGAAGTAGTCTTTTAATGACATTTTCTCACAGTCTTGTATTCCAAACGAAAAGTACTTAGTGCCTTAAGAGAAAAGTATGGCCAAGTTGAGTTCCATTAAAATTTTCTAAATTCTGTAGCACTTCGTAAAGGACGGTCGAACTTTTTAATAAAGCCTGTAACTCTTGTAACTTTCTTAAAACCAATAACTTCATCGTCATGAAACTTTTCGTTTCGATCGTAGGCCAAATTATTTACTATAGAAAACAATAGTAAACTAATGTCCGTTTTCTTCAACGCTGTTCAATGCATAAACTCCGTTTATCTTCAAAATACAAGTATTTGATTGGGTAACAGCACAGTTAATCGGAGTTAATGCAATGAACGGCGTCGACGATAATGGACATAAGTATACAATTCTAATCATTGACCAACCGATATGCTCTACACATTTTTTACAGAACATTTGTAACAACCTGCCTAGCAGCCAAAAGAGCTGTGAGCGAAGTTACACCCTACAACCTATCACTCGTCCGCATTCGCTTCTACTTACAGTAAAAAAACTTTTCGAAACCTATGAATTTCTTTATTAGATAATGACAGAGAGACTGATGCATATTTTATTGCAATTAGATGCATTTAAAGTAGTGTAAAATGCATGCAAAGCCATTTAAAAAGAATACTAATACCCTATATCATACAGGTTCCTTAATTACCGACCTCAGGTCAAAATTTTCGGTAAAACTTTTCTAGTGTATTTTTATACCTCTAATTCAGTTCTAGGGTTAATACCTTTGTGTAAAGCAGCTCCCTGGAGATACGTCTGAAGTGATTATTGAGCAGCCAGTAGAGAAAGGGATTCCAAAAGCTGTTGGACAAAGCGAGCCACGTGGCGAGGAAGTCGAGAAATGGCGGAGGCTTGCTTCCTGTGCAGGCCGCCACAACTTCCTGAATTGTCCATGGCGTGACCATCACGATGAAACCAAGGCTCATCGCCGCCATTGTCCTCGAGGCTGACGTCGACAGACGTCTCTCGTGCGCCACCAGCTGTAACCAAATATCAACGTTCCTAGTTGGCATCGCTTTCAGTTATATTCTTCGTAGCTGTCGTTTCTCGGTGCAAGTTCTCCTAACCTCAAATTGAGAAGCCGTCTACTGGATGGAAAACTATTTACACCTATGAGTTGTATCGCCAGCGCCTCAGGTTAGTGAATGGGGTTAATGTTGTGAGTTAAGCCCGTCAACGTCAAAGCATCTCGGGGAGCAGGATTATGAATCCAGCTATTTGCCGTCACGTTTACGTCTACGTCTACGTTCAGGACGACTAAAGGCATCAACGTTTACGGGCAGTGTGCATAAAGTATCCTAGGGATACTACAAGGACTTACTACTCTTGTGAAAACATGTTTCACGTCTTCCTGATATTTTATGCACTTATTTTCTTTCTTATCATGGAAGCCTGACATGCTTAATCTGTACATAAAATATAAGATTATACTGATGTACGTAAGGGATATGAAAATTTCTAGCAGATGCTTTAAAATTCATAGTATTCGTATTGATCATATAAAATGACAAGTGGAGTGTCATGTAAAAGAAAAAAGGGTAGTGGGACAAAGAATGTGACGAATACGTGGGAATGATGTATAAACGGTGGACTATTTTTCTCATAGAAATAGAATGGAATATGCGACAGAAAAACATTTATTCAGAATTGAAATATGAAAATAAGCCATTAGCATACGGGGTTATACCACGGTGGGGCATCGCGCAAGACAAATTGCTGCGCCGACATTAGCATGCTGAGATTTATAGTCCGAACTTGCGCGACGTTGGATTTGTGTTATGTATGTATGTATAGAGATACAGCACGCGAAATCCGTGTGCATCTTCGAAATTTCAATTTCATATATCGTAGATACTTGCCCATGTTCTATAAATTTTATGCTCGTGTTCGATCGACTTTATTTCAGTTAAACTATCGGATTTCAAATTTGATCCGTAAATCGGCTTTTGTACAAGCGTATCTACTCACTCATTTTTATAATAAAACTATGAAATAGTCTCAGAGAACTGTACTGACATGTGTAGCCAGAACTACACGAGTATCGATCGAGGAATAAAAAAAATTAAAATGAAAAATCATAAAGTTTTACAATAAAGGTACTTAACTGGAATGAAGCATGAGGAAATAAAAAACGTGATGGTCTCGCTGGTTTCGCAATTACATTAACTAAGAATAATGGCCCAGTTCCTCGTGATTAGGAAAAGTTAATAGCAGGAAGATCATTTGTGTTATTTTCTGTTATGGAAATATTAATTTTATGCTTTGTTGTGTCTCTTTTATTCACAAGGAAAAGGCAGAGAAGTCGTACGCGTGCTTGAGTATATTTGGCTTTGAAATAATTCCTATAGAAAGAAAAAAATATTATCGCTCACTGAAAAGTATACAGAAAAACGAGCTGCGCATGTTCAATGTATTGAGTCCAGATGCGTTCCTTTGTCAGTCTTTTTCAAATACCGCCAATGTATTTGACCTGCATTGATTGCTGGCATTCAACATAAGAATCAATAGAGATACTTTTGCTGTACATTTTTCATATAAATCTATAGTTTACGTTTATATTTTAGAGTAAACCTTTATATCCAAAGTACGGTATTAAAACTTACAAGCAAATAATCTGCGCTGTATTATCTTCGGTACAGATAATGGTCAGTTGAGTGGTTTATGGATATATTTAACCCTAAAAAGCGTACAGGGATTCGGTGGAACCCTTATCTCTTCTATGCTATGTATCTTTTCGAGGATTAAGAATTTAAACGGAGTGGGGTTTCTGTGAGTTAATCTTTGAATATTCGTATTTATCAGGACTGCTTGTATGACGTTTTTTTATGTCTCACTTGAAACAAAGAGCATTGATATATGTATTTTAGAAAGTATTTTATTTAATTTCGGGATAAGCAACATGAACTGATAATTTTGGGAGTATGGTTATTGCTTAAATTAGTTCATTTTAAAAAGTATTTCTTTAAAGAATTTATAAAACGCTTACAGAAACAAATTTTAAAAATATTACCAATCGACCATGCATGCATAGTTCAGACGTAAGCAAATATTATAGCGTGACTTTCATTAGTATTAATCGATTTCAATTTCAATGCGACATAGAATTTTATAATTGTACCTTCTTCCTCATTATTGTTGAAAATATTAATTCGAATATGAATTCTGCAAAGTATAAAAAAACGGTAACTAAGATTCATCAACATAAACGAAATCGAAGAGCATTAAAAACAATTTGAAGATGTATAATATTTATCGAAAGCATAATTCATCCTGATTGAGGAACACGCATATACAGTGAGCAGTTGAGTTTAGTAGATGAGTCGTATGGATTTTGCAGAATTCTCGTTATCACTCGACAACAGGTCTCACGTTATTATCCTTTTTGCCATTATCCCATTCGCAGTGGTACCAGGGGACAGTTTTATTCGATTTTATTTTTTCCCAATCCACACTCATCTTGGTGTTCGTTTTTATTTCACCATCCCCGCCTATGGCATTTTCTTATTGGGGAATCGTCTCCGAATTCATGTGTTTTCCGATTTTATCATTCTCCTCCTCCTTCTTCCTTTATACCGAACGCAGTTCTCTTCCGTGAAGAGAAGAAAATAGTGCACTGCTCGTTATTCAATAACCTAGCATGTTTCTTTGTTTCAAATCCTCATTCATTTTAATCGTCAAATTATTCAATTTCCCATCGCCCCTACAGCTCTTATACTCATAGCTCTTTCTTCTCTGACATGAGAAATCTTTTGCTTTTCATTTTTACTTCTCGTTCGAAGAAAATATCAGAATGGGAAGGATAATCCCAGATAAGGCAATCTTCCTCCTGTAGAATCGCACTGATCCTGATTCTCACCTCCTCTTCATGACTATATCTTTAATACATATTCCACCCTCGCACGAGGTACGATCAGGAAATTACATAAATTTTCACTCAATATGGCCATCGGAAATGGACAACTAGAAGATATTTTCGGTCATAGAAAAACAACCGTCTAGCAATGTTATATAACTTGGCGTGCTTATGGGGAAATTACAAAAATTATTTACGTAAGTAAAGTAAACAGTATGACAAATCTTCATGGTTTATTATTTACGCATGCCTGCATGGGAGTGTTTTATGTATTCGCCATAAAAAAGTGAATGCGTGTGTGCCTGCTTGTACGCACGCAAAATTTTTTGGGCAAAATTCCAAACAAACGGTTAAACCGATTGGAGCTCAATTTATAGGAGATACAGTGTTCCGGACGTAGATTGTACATTTTTAGATGCTCGGCATTTCCAGTTTCAAGGCAATGCATACGGTAAGCTCGTAAAACTTAGTGTCATGTGTTTCGTATAGAAAATTCTAAGTGACCCGCTTATCAAATCGGGCTGAAACTTCAAAACAAATATGATCACATAAAACGTTAAGCACTTTAATTTTGAAAATTTCGCATATACGAAATTAATTTATTTTGTAACGACGAATAAAATGTGACCGCATCGTTGGAAAGATCGTTCCTCATGGTAAAACTGTTAGCTTTGATGTTTTGCATTATAATAAACTTCCTTCTTTACTAGCTGTGGTTATTAAACATCTCATATTGACTTCTTTCACGTTGCTAAGCGAGAATATGTGTTAATGCTATTGCCATATTGATCACAAGATACCCCCTATCCCTCTCGCATCTTTTCCATCTGCGTTCGACTGCCCCAGCGCCGCGACGCTGCCTTCCTGATTCCCACACAGTTTTCTCGTTTCAGACTATCATTTGGATTCACCGTCGCCCCCATCTACGCAAAGGAACTCATCCCCTTTTATCCCTACCGCCATCAAGTTCGCTTCGAGAAAACCGTCGATGGCTCTATGGAACCCCCGCAATTCAATAACTTGACGAATATAACAATTCCTTCGATACGCAAGCACAAATACATACATATATACACTTATATTGGTATACTTATGTACAGATATATTGGCCAATAAGAAGAATGGAAATCTACTTCACGAATGTGAGAAATGTTACCAGGACCGAGGGTGGCTGCTGTTATATTCCCTGGATAATTATCTCAACAATTTACTCGATATTGAATAGGCGTTTGACGAATGCTTCCAGCTTCCGAATCAATGAGCCTTCGGACGAAGCTTTTCGATGATTCTCGAATGCTTGGGGCTTTAAAACCGTAATAAAAAATAAATATAAATTTATTAATCACGATAAATTAAAATGATTTTATTATTTTTATGAAACTGTTTTTTTTTATTATGAAGATTTTTACTCCCATTGACAATTTATGTATTAATAGAGTTACGACATTAGATGCTAGAAATATTAAGGGTATACTAATCCACGCACGTATAAGGATTATTCACCGTTTATTAGAAAGGACTTTAATCGAAGGTTGCAATAGGTACTAGCTAGTCCTCATGTAAGTTTCTGTCAATCGTATCGAGTCTTTAATAAAAATCTTGTAAATCTCCATATCTCGATGACCTTTATTAATAATTAGAAGTTTTCTCTTTCTATTTCCTGGAGAGTCTTGCACCTTTATAGAACATAGCAAGATCTCGAAGATATCTTCAGAAGACATTCCCACGCCGTTGACCTACATCGGAGTACATGAGGGCATCTCGGTATTATGGAAGAGTTTCGTATAAATAAGCTGTCTGCAACGTTTCCTATTATGCATCAGGTTTTTGAAATAGAAAAAGAGTGTAATAACACTAACGGATTTTGACCATACGTATATTAATATTTTATTACAATGTCCAAGAGTGAACGCGATAAATCGAGGGAAACTCAAAATTTCAAGATAATCCTGTACTCGGTGATAACCATTTAACAAATCAGAAACAGTTTTAATCCAAGGGATTGAAAATTAATCCGTTGGATTAAAATTGAAATAATACCACCGAAAACGGATATAATACCGCCTGTCAAAACTTTGACAGATCGCAGTATTACCTCATGTAGGAGATATTAAAATGATTCGTTAGTAAAGTAGGTAGGTACGTACAGAGAAACGTGAAAAATACGATTGTCAATCATTATAACGCTAACGAGGACACGATTTCAAATGGTTAATTGCATCTGCACCAGTAAAGCACCGTGAGCAGAACGTTCAACGTGTTCAAATTAAAATCCATTTTCATGGCTTATTCGGCCGTCGCTAATTCCTAAGCGAAGTCGTAGGGCCTCCCTGTATTCGGAACCTGTCTCGTGCTGGAAGTTAAGAGAACGAAAGATAAAATCTATGTAGACGAGGATGAAGAATAGAAATACGAAAAATGGGGGAAGGGACGCTTCCGCTTCGAATCAATTCCCGTCGGGCCAGGCGCTCGTTACGGCAAAGACAAAAGAACGAAGCCACTCTCGAGCTTTCGAGTTGTTCGGCCATTCTCGCTCGTACATGCACTCTTCTAGTTTTCCACTCTTCCACTTTTCTCTCCTGCTACCCTAGAAGCTCCTCCGTCCTCTGTTGATCTCGAGTTTCGCCATTTCGTTCGTCTCTTTCCTCCGCTTCTCGATTGCTCTTCCACAAGTGTCTCCAACAAAGTCCCTAGAAGAGTCGAACGTGGCGAATTATTCTGGTTGCTATCAACTTGAAATGCTTTAGCTATACGGCTGGATATACTACTGGTTGCTGTTGAAGATTCCTGAGGTCACGAGAGGTCATGTACCAGCTACGTGGAGATGCAGTAAAAGTCTTTGGAAGGAGAAGCCATTTTTATCATCGTTCGAACGTCTTACGATAATCGAGTGAGTGTGTCTCCGCGTCGTTAGTCCATTTCTTTTCTTTCTGACTCGTACTCACCTCGTATTTCTTACTACGTAAGAATTTCACCGGAAGTGGGTTAAGTGCAAAGCGACAAGGGATGCACGAGATCCCGGTTGGCCATTTTCCGGTTAATGCACTCTTGCTCGGTTAAACGCTCAAGCGTACCTTAAGAGTTCATTATAATGGTGGGGAAGATGTCATAACAAGATCATCCAAAGGCGTTATGAGTGAAAAAAAGAGAGATAGAAACAAGAATGAGAATTCTCTGGATGATGACTGCTTCTCGAAATGGCCGATAAATGTTACTGGTGAGAATTAACGTTAAATGCACTCAAAGGCTAGTCCTCGTGGTAAAGGAACATGACGCTATTGGTTGGGCTAGTCAATGTGTAAACGAACTGAATCTACCCCATTGTGACTTGTGTCTCCGCTCGACAATTTTTCCGGCTTTGTTCCCATTTTACACGGACTGTTTGGAATTGGCGGAACAAACGGAATTAATGACGGTTGCGGAAGTACAAACAGCACTTCCGCCACGAATTATCAGAAGCATTAAATCATCCTATTGGATTTTGTGAAAATTCAAAAATGGATGCACACTCATTTTACAGTGGTATGGTAATTATTTTATGTGTATATATATATATATATATATATATATATATGTGCGTATGATAATAAAATATGAGATAATCTGTCTTCCAGAAATATTAGTTTTGATTTCCTTTCTTAGTATCTCATTTCCCAATTTTCCCAAACCAATCATACCAACATCGATATCCGTTTTCCTTCTGGCAGCGATAAGAAAGATGATCGATCGTCCTGGAGCTAGACGTTAAATAAAATGGGTTAACTTCCTCTAGAATTCTACAAAAATCTTTTTCACCCCTCGCCCTCAAAGCTCATCTCTGACATCGTTTCTACTCACGGACCAGTAAACTCGACCCTGATATATTTGTAATCGCATAAATCTAATCCGTAATTCGCTCGACCGCTCAGAATTTTGCAGAGTGTTATGCCGGCATCCCGCGCGAATCGAAAAATCGGAAATTGCAGAGCCAGGGGCTTTCAAATTTTTTCTCTAGCAAACCAGTAACGCAAATATCGAATAGGAATCCGGGTCATGAATATGAGAATAAGAGGAACCGCTTTGTTCACAATGAGATCTGGCTAATGTTGAGACAAATATGATTTCCAAGCGGAGCGCAAGAAAATATTATTCGCTTTTTGAAAACTGGGTCGCGCTATCTTCCATCTCGAGCGATCCTTACGGAAGAGAATGGAACTTACTGATGTATATGGATTTTTTTTCCTAAAAATTTTTCTGTGACACTCGTGTAATTAGTTACTCACGTGAAATGTTTTCTTCATTGTGACGTCACAACTGAAATATATAAATTCTATAGAAGATTTTCCTCAAATCGTACTGAGACGTAATTAGCCCTGACTGTATACTTTAAATATTCGAGATAATAAACTGCTAATCGTTTGCGAATTTCTTAGCATCTCCAGTGACTTTTTTACGTAACTCTCTAAGTCCTTTTCCCCACAATGTCTTCAGCACCTCAAAGCAGTTAGTTAATTGCTGAACGATTGTTGTCACTTCGATTGCTAACAAGTAAGCACAAACGCAAGTTCGTTTAGGAAACGACAATCGATTTCTTGCTGGATGTTTTTCCACAGATTGGTCCAATCTCCAAGACAGCGAAAATCTTTGAACGGGAGCCTTTATCGTGAGGAAAGTCGCTTTGGTCCTGGAAACATTCATCAAATATTTAATACCCTGTCGTGCAGTTTCTTCATACTTTCCTCTTAGGTTAGTCTCAATGTAGGATGTAATGTTTATGAAATGATGGAGAACACATTTGAAGCTCTTTTTTTGCTTTCGTGCGAATTAATCACTGTATTGATTTATTTAATCCGCCAGTTGCTTTCCTATATGTCGAACGTTAATATATCATGAGAAGGTAGTGGACCGTTAATATTTCCTGAAAAAGAAATGAATAATAATGCGCGCGATATCGCGTTCTACTATTTTCATCAATATACCTATCATCTAGAATTCGCGGAAGTTCGATTTTCAGAATATAGCAATTTGCAGGAAACTTTGTATGTATACAGAGCATGAATCTTACTTGATATATTTGCTCATAACGTTATTCACTTTGAGGACAGGCTGCATGTCTCCTAATTGCATTGTTTATTGTAATTAACTCATACATATAGTACTCCAACGAGCATTCGTAGTTTACAGAGAGCAAATATGCCTTTATCAAATTAAAGCATTCAAGCTGAGTCAAATGCAATCCAAAATTTATGTAATAATTTGGTTTCATTTTATTCTTCATTTAAACAATTTCCATTTTTCAGATTTAAAAGAATATCAGATTTTACAAGGCCATACCGTATAATCTGACTATTATATCAATCACGCTTCTAGCCAAGAGTATTTTATTCTTCTTTTTCCTTATTCCTTTCAATTTTCTAATTTTTTTTACGTTTTCCCTTCCTTTTTTTATCTTGGCCAGTCAAAGTAGTCACTTTCTCTCTTTTAGGTTATGGATTAAATAATCTCTCGAAATCTCCGTCGCGGAGTCGGCTGAGCTTCGAGAAATGGAAAAAAATCGTAAAAGCGAGGGAGGCATTGAATGACTATGCGAGCTGTCTCGAGGGAGACCTGAATTCACCTAGAATTCACGCCAAGGATTCACACCGTGAATTCATCCAGCTGGAGAAGACTCTATCTCCCTTAAAGTTGGCCGTTGAAAGGTCCGTGATAATTTTTTTTCAATTTTTTTTTGTCTCCGCTACACTAATCTACGATGAAAAGTATTCCAAGATCCTAATGCTCGTAAATCCTCAGTCTTTTTTTATGAATCCCACCGCATGAGGAAGTTTCCTTTACGATTTGCCATGAGTGAGGCATCATTATTGGTCAATGGATGCTTTCACGAATAGTTATAAACTACACATAACGTACGGTTTGTTTGCCCTGCCTAACTATACTGTTAACACCAAAACTCCAGGGAGTACTGGAAGTTTCCGAAACATCCCTGCAAACACGCCATTCACGTAATATGCCTGAGCATTATCGTCTCGTGATCAACGGGAAGCCTCGCCGATGTTCGCTGGAAAAATTCTTTTGCGAAAATGCTGTTATGTAAGTCCATGATGAACGCCGTGACCAGAAGGTAAATTTCTTTCGTAAAAATGGAATATCGCACGTATAGGTATTAAATTGCGGAAATTACTTCATGTGAACGTTTTTCATTTCTCCTCTGCCACTGCGGAAATATTATGCGAATATCGAACGGTCGCGTTAAGAATACTTTTTAAAATGCTTATGTAATCTTCATTTAGTTGCAGTGGTTATCATTATATATTAATTTTACTATTACAAAATATAAATTACAAAAAACTATTACAAAAAATATATTGATAAGGAATAGTTAAGTAATCAAAAAGATATCTAGGAAAGCAATACCTTAAAGCGTTCTTTTTAAGCTCTTGATTCATCCAAAAATAAGGGTTATCACTATGAAAATAGAATGCAGTTGCTAACTAAATTTTGAAAAAATTATACAATAAATTCGACCAGGTTGTTAAATATTTAAATAATTCAAAAAATTATGTGACGGTATCAACAGTTTCCTTTCGATTTTAAAATCAACTCAACATTGCGTATGTTTAATCGAGTATTTAAAGACATAGTCAATTCGTAACATCAAACGATGATAAACTGCCATTGTCCACTTTTAATATCACGTGTTAATCAATTTCTGTGTTGCCACCATATTTCGCAAAGATCAACATGAAAATTGTGTCTTTAAATTTAATTATTTTTATCCATTCCTTTTTCATAAAAATAATCTTGCACGTGCATAAGGGATAGTAAGTTTTCATGTAGTTTTGAGTTTGCAAGGGACAGTTATATGAATGTGGCAAAGGGAGTGGAAATATTTTCGGCAAATACGTGGCGTTTCGCAAATTGCTTCGATAACAGTTCAACAGGGTGTAAGGATGAGTTTTCGAAAGTGGCGTTTGGGTCAAAAGACTCGTAGAAAGATTCTCAAGTTCAGAGAGAAGGGGGCGTTCTTACTAAACTGCAAACTATAATATTATCAGCCATTAAACAAAACTCACCCTTTCGATGTGACCGCCGCTGACAACTTCCGGCGTGTTAACGCAGACGACCCGCTTCAGACGCAACTTATTGACATGGAAGGCTGATCCATAGCAGTACATCAGTACCATAGTGGTCGGAAAGTAGAAGCAGCAGCAGGCGAGTATCCTGAAAAGGGGAAAACTTTAATTAACTATCCTTGTGGTTAGGGATAAATTTCAAAGAGCCACAGTGGCGCCATCTGCATGAATACTGGCTGATGGAGGCAAATAACCCGCGGACCTTCCGCCCAGAAAATTCCTTACTCGTTTCTTTAAGAAAGATCAACGAGAACAGCGTCCTGACAAAGAGATCGATAAAAAGACGCCATTGGCCGGAGCCGTAAGAAAAAGTGAATTATCTTCCTGGCATAATGCGCCCCGATGCTCGACATCTACTCGACTTGATGATCTTACTATACTAGTAAATGATGCGATACCTCAGGGAGGCTCTGGCGAAGAAGGGATCACAGGCGAGAAGACCAGATCCGTTGAAATAGTAGCCACCCCTCGGTAGAACCAACGCTCCGAAAACGGCGACGCTCGCTATCCAAGTCGTTGACATCACTGCGACGCAACCCTGCCGCATGTAATACTGTGTCAACATAGACAAAAACCAATGTATACATAAACTCATCGATATCGTCTAGCATTTATTCGATCACCCTACTGCCTAACAAACATAATATAAAATATACGGTATTCATCCTAAAATTTTGGTGCATGCAAATTTCAAGGAGGCTTCAAAGCTTTTTGAGTCGCCACGCTCCTTTTTGGACATAACCAAAGAAACGGCCGTCCAAAAGAACATTTCGGCTTTATGGCCGCGTGGACATTCTACGAAGGCCGTTTCGCAGACGGAACGACTCCTCGTACTTACTATGTTATTGTCATGATCTCATGATACGTTCGTGCGTTGTGGTGATATAGGAAACTGTATGAGGACATTATGGTCGGTGATAATACGCTGCCCTGGCCCGTCCGCTGTCGAGGAACCCTCTCTATCAGTTTCGCGAATAGGAGTCATAAGTTCCAACAGGTTTTATCGCACTTTGGGTTTTATCGGTTGGTTTAGCCCGTGTTGAGAATCAACGGGATTAAATGTTCTTTCTAAGCCTCTGAAAGGGTACCGAGGACTTGTATGTGAATCAGTACATCGTCCAGGGTGGTAATGCAATATAAACAGAAACTCTCAAGCTATTGCTTTATAACTATACATATAGTCTTTCAATTGGCTGTTTCATTTGAAAAAACAAACTCGCCGATTTCCACTGACACGTCCCGGGGTCCGTTTCGATGCTAACGGGACAGTAATACACTCTTCGGGACTTTGCTGGCTACAGATGATATCACCTCCATCTCACATCTTCATCTCATCATCGATACCATATAAAGTATGGATGATTTTTAGTAATACGAGGGTGGATTGATAAGTTTCCGGCCTGACCAAGAAATGGCGCCACTAGGCCTACCTGAAGGTGACATT
>JAYRCB010000046.1:390955-484586 GCA_036026315.1 Trachelus stipa
GCACCGATACCGGGACTGACGAAACGTGATGATAGTCCATGGCGATGTTCTCTGCTAGTCGGCTCCCTACTTTATTCCGGGCCGAACGTGGCGGGGTAGAGGCGCCTGCTGATGTTGGCGATCTTCCACGCTCTCTGGCGTAAGTTGCTGCTGTTCCTTTCCGACGATCTAGAGAGGATGACGTTCTCTCTGTTGGTACTTCCCTCGGCGTGTCGGTGGTTTGACGTATCGCATAAAATTATCGTATACCAAAGAAATTAGTCTAATCTCGTCAATGAGCGCAATCGGGACCCTGGAGTTCTTGGCCGGTACAGTCGAATTGTATCTCCCGAGGGATTATACTGCGTCCCGTGATCAAAAGCACGCGAGTACCATATCGGAACTTTTGCGGCATTAAAAATTAACGTCACAGTGTATATGTATAATATGCACTATTCAACTGTATATAGAATATACACGAGGATATTGTTATTTCGAGGATCTCTCGACGCTTATGCCCACGTGAAGGAGAGCCAACGGCAGTAACGAATATTAAAAATTCAGATTGTTAGACAGAGCTTGTGCAGGACAATGATTTCCATTCCAAGCTCTTCTATATTTATGCTATTTATATTTAACGAAGTACTATCCTCAAAGATTGCATTTAATCGAGACTAAATATGGCTATGTCAATCGAGAAATATATCGAAAGATTCTTTATGCTTTCCGTTTGAGTACATGACCTATTAAAGTATCGAGAGGTTGTGATGGCCTATATTTTATCTAAAATACAAGTAGAATTCGCGTTGTTATATGAAAACTTGACAATCATTAACGTCACGAAATGCGACGCGACGCTGTAATTGGAGCTGGGGAACGGCAATAAAGCACAATTATCATTTATATTACCTAAGGAAGACCACTTTGCGCAGAGATATCATGAATATTAAACGTGCTACTTCAAGCTGTGCCACTTTTGCGTGCTGATTCGCAGTCCCGCGGGACGTAGGGCGGTGTCGAGATTACCACTAGAGAATTCTAGCTCCAGGTCAATAAGTTATTGAGAAACTGAGCTGAGTTTTCGAAGTATAACATGAGGCTCCGTAAGTTAATTACGCAGCCGCCCGGGTGAAAAATCATATGTAGAAGATATATTAATTATATATAATTTATATAATAATGATTGTATATAATTTACACTGACAGAAATAAAATTTCTTTGTACATACTAAAATACTATAGTTTGCGATAAAGACTCAGAAATATACTAACAATAAGTTATTTAGTAAGTATGACTATTAATATTCATCGGCATGTGAATTATTGCCATAATTTTCATGTGCCTTCAGACTATCATACAATTCGGAGATTTAGTACTCAGATTTCGGACTTTTCGTTTGCAAAGCTTTAACCTCTTTTTTCTCCGTGTATGTATAAAATTTCGGAAGAAGTAATTCATTTAAATTGAAGGCCTGTTTTATTTTTAAGAAACTGTTAAACGTCCATTCCATATAAAAGTATAAATGATGTATTATAATTGAATATTACAATGGAAAATTGTTATATCCAAGATATTTATTGATTAAAAATTTTTAATCATACGAAATATGGTATTCATTAGTTTCAACTTATAATGTCACGTATCCATGCAAACGTATACATAGAATTTACATTTTTCTCTTCTACTGCATTTTGGTTCTAATCCTCGACAGCTATTAGGTTTCTATTCCATCGATGTATCATCGTATAAAATATTTTGGGAATTTGACGGACAGCGGGCAAAACATCATAGTGGTGATTGCAAATTTTCTCAAGTGCATATGAAATTGTTTATTGCGAGGTACGGAACGATGGTAGCTGTAAGTACAATACACTTCCTCTGGATGCACTTGAAAAAAATTTAACTACTAGGCTTTAATTATTAGTGCGACAGAGAATAAAGAGCTCTGAGTGCGCTCCCAGAAAATTTACGAGCAGCTCCAAGTTCAGCATGAAACGAACCTTGTTTTGTTTCTAATATACGAAAGTTGCTGTGTTCACAATCATCATTGTGAAGCTTTATCAACTGTGAAATTCAAAAAAGTGTACAGACATTAAAAAGATTAATGTGAATTCTATACATTTATAATGTATAGGAATGTGACATTAGCAGTTGGGAATTCAGTAAAGCATATTTTCTGTCCCTTAAATATGTGGTAATAAGAAGTCCAATAGATATTGCAATTCGCCACAGTATTATTGAAATATAGTATTTAATAATTTAATTTTCAATAAATGTCTCAATGTTCCTTCTTATATGTACCTTTATATTATATATATAGATGATATACATGTAATCTTAATGTATTATAAATACGTTTGAATTCACGTAGGTAATGACAATTTTTTTTCACGGAAATGCCACCGCAATAGCTAAAGCGTCCTTGGTGAATTTTGTTTTTCGAGCAGGGTTTGGAAGTACTTTTAGACGTTCTTCTACCTTGAGACAATTTCAAAATTACCAGCATAGTCACGTACGAGTCATTTGGAGAGTCCAGCATTTCGAGCACGAGCTGACGAACATTTTTTCTTTCCTCTGTGGACCACTCTAGGAGATAATTAAATAAGGGCGAAAGAAAGTTCCTCGCCGGCATCCTTCGTGATCGTGCAAACGCGTTTCGCAATCCATAGGATACGATAGTAGCTACTAACTTACGTATCTTCGGATTCGAGTTGTTGATTCACCCTATGGGCAACTGGGAACTCTCTCTAGCTAAGAGAAACACCCTTATCTTGTGAGTTGCGTTACGCTTTTTTTTCCTTCTCGTCCTCGATTCTTTTTGACTTCCAACTTGGCGCTTTCCTCTTTGCAAAAGTACATCTGATCCCTTTGCTGCATCAACCTACGACAAGCTTGTTCCAAGCTCCGAGTGAGCTCCTGGAAGTAAGTTGCTTTTTACTTAAGTCTAAAATGGAGGCGGATGCTGCATCGCTTGGGAATAAATAGAGAGCAATATGGAGCAGCGTAGGTGCTGGTAATAAAATCTGGAAGAGAAAGAAATATTCCCTTAGGCCACGAGGTGTTAGATAAAAAAATCTCAACCATTTTTTAATAATGGCAGTGCCTGAAGGACAGAGAAAGGTTATTCTGTGGAACCTAATGCTGTTGCATTTTCTATCTGATTTGGCGTCGCGACGCTAAATCGAAATGGGTCAGAGGCTGAAACAGCATCACGATGACTTTCAGGTGAATCCTCGACATATTTATTGTCTCCTCAGACTCAGATTATTGAGATCGGCGCGACAATGGTCTTCTGTGCGTCCGTACGATTTTACTGTGAACAGTAGAAAAAACAAGTATTGGCACTGCCGTGATTGATCGACCGAAGAGACAAAAGTGCCACTGAATGACTCTCTTTGGTTTTACGATGCAATAACATTACGGTAAGCAGAATTAATACGGCAATGCGACCTGTGGAATCACTTCTGATTCTATAGACTGACTAGCTTGGTGGTACTGTCACTAGAGTTACAAGAAAAGTGCCCTTAATGGAGGTGACCTCACGCCGGCGACCACCACTCGCTTGTGTCATAATTGAGTCTTATTTTGGTTGACTGTTCCTAACGCGATCATTGCTGGTTGCTTACGAGGCTATTGTGATAATAAACCCCAAGAATTATTGCTTAATATTGGATCCACTCCGAATGCGGCCCCATTGCTACCTAACCAAGAGTCCGAATTCTCGTACTTAATGGCGGATATAAAAGGAACGATAATGGGAAAAAGTTTTACGGGTTCAGATGGAAAAGAGTAAATATCGTATTTAACGAGCCCACTTCCGTCGATTGTCGTGGATAACGAAAGTTTATCAGCGAAAGCTTAGACCTTGCGGCCTTTGGACTTCCGGCGTGTACGCTGTACCACTCTTTAAGGCGCAGCTAGCTCAGAGTATCGAGTAACATCTTTCACTATAAAGCGCAACCGTGTCGCATGCTGCTCTCGGGACAAATATGTCTGCAGATTCGACCCAAGCTCCAATTCCAAGGAACGGTTTGCTATTTACTATCGAGCTTGCAATCGCCATTCTGGGTATACTTGCTGCTCCACAAAATACACGGCGCTCTAGCATCGTCTATAACTTTTCGTAATACCAGCGATTGGGGGATATGGAGGTCGCTATGGTTGGGATCTATGCGGGATGAATTTCATCTAATAAGGTCCGTTTCATTTCGAGAGGAGGAGATCGTTGCTACTGCCATCTATTGTAACCCCTTCCAAGTATCAATCCCTAGACATATACTCATCCACGCTCTACTCCCACTTTCCTATTCTCAACCGTTTTCCCTTTACTTGTACTTCCTTTTTTTATCTAACGTCTCCCATTGGGAAATATTTTGGTTGGGAATTACTCGTGTCCAAGTTTATTTTCCATATTAATATTTGCGCTCAAGTGATGTTGCCAACTTTGCACAATATTGATTTGTCCTTCTATTTTTTGTCCCAATGTTGGTTCTATGAATCTATGCCGTATATTTAGTAGATTAAAATTATAAATGATATTCTTATAATTAAAATTACTAGGTTATAAGCTATGGCTAAATTTGTTATAAGTTGAACTATATTTGGATAACTATAATATAAAATTTTCTTAAGATTAATATTTGCGAGTCATGCATTCATACTCAAAATCATACAACCAACGACTGTCGAAGACTTAGTTTAGCTGTTACGTTAGGCTAACAAACTTGTATTAGAGTGTGCTCTCTAGCAGTGGGTACTTTGATGGGGTAGATGTACAACTTTTGGTCACCTTAGTACCGTATGTGACCATCAAATTAATCCATCCGAGGTCCTATTTATTACGTTATTCAGCCAAAACGTACACTTTTACAAACGATACATTTTTGCTAGGGTATCTTTGCGATAAATTAAATTCAAACTAGATTTAAGGGCGATAAGCTAAGTTTAAACTAGATCTAAATCGGGCTCAAAGTAGCCAACCCAACGTAATATATTTTAGAACACAAAAAAGTTAATCCTAATTAAGCCATCAGACAAGATTATGAATAGGTAAACCCTTGTTAGGCTTGCACTAAAAATGCCTGTACGGGATCCTACTTTAATATTGGACGCTTGAAAAGCTTTTCACTCAGGCACCCACTCCTTCCTTCTTACCTCTCTCTCTTTACTCTTTTTCTCTCCATTATCGTTCTTCTTGTTGTCACATCACTCTATACGACAAAAAATTAGACGAAAATGGGATCCCGCGGCTTTCCGCTGTGATGGCTTGAGCTTTTTGGTTTGAGAACTTGTCTAATCGATTCCGATCCATTATGCAATATAATATTGAGGTGGCTGTAGACGTGCGGTTATACGTAAAAACATACGATGTTTATGTGGATAACGCGGATGTCGACAATAAACATTGATTACATCCGCAGACATTGGCTGTCGCCGAAATGGCCACGTGGCGAGCCACGGCTAGCTTTTAGCGTAAGAGCCCACAAGGGAATGATAAACTACATTATAGAAGGTGGTACAAGACATAAAACTAACTCGATAGCCAGCTAGGCTTCGCAAAAGTGAAAGCTCAGCGAAAGCTCCTTAGGGCACTGCTGAGGTCCGTAGGTTCGCAGGCCAGTCATTTCCAGAGCAATTCCAAGGTGTTGGATTGCAGTTCCAACACTCTGGAATCGCAGCTTGGCACATCCATTCTTAAATATTTGCACAAAAAATATAATAACTTCAGCTCTAGATCTTCGTTTAACCTTTTGAGTTCATACCTACCTAGCTCGGCACGATTCCTGATGAGACCTTAAAACCATCATTAATTATATACGATAGTGTTAATTATAGAGTGCGTGCTGACTAAGATAAAATGATCGAGAACTCGTCTTGGTCATTTCTCCGAGACTCAAACCCTGTACTTTATTATACCTTCTTGAGTATTACGCCCCTCGTATACATCCATAGGTACGTGCAGCGTGCAGCCGTTTAGAATGTATCTGGAGATTTTGTAGGAGTAGGTAGTACAACACTTACGGCTCTCATTTAGTATGTACACTTGGCGGTATTAATATATTCGTTATAGATCAAACAAAAGATCAACTAACAAGAAACGCGTATTAATGGTCGTCATGATATCCACCTACAAATACGTCTACGAATCTTTACGGTCAGGAAACTCAGGTACTTGCATGAATCATAAATTTCTATGTGCATAGTTTGCAGTACCAGTAGCTGTACGTACACATACCTATTATATGTTTCGCAAGCCACCAACGCGTCCCCTTTCTGGGGCTCTTTTTCCATCTGCTTCCGGCTTCCTTTTTGCAGGCTCACTCTTTTTGAGTACGTTCTTGTACCTAGTCCAGTTGATTTGAAATAGCGCCACGAGAACCGTGTAAACCAATTTTTTTTCGAGACCACCGTCACGCAGAGGAAAATCACCGCTATCGCGATATATCTTGCACGTGCTCGAGCCACGACGTATCGTCGCAGGTTGCCGGTTGGAATCAGCGGAACGAAGGGTCTGCCTTGTTTGCTCGTTACCTACGCAGCTCCTACCGCTCTGGGGACGTTCCAGAAGATTTATGGCGGATTCCATCCGAAGTAACGCGGATTAGTTTAACAAGAGAAAACGCCATCGTCCTGGTAAGGGTAGGCCGTCTACAGCGTTAATGCGATGAAATCGAAAATTTGGAGCAAAGTAACAACAAGGATCGCTTTAAAATCGTTATTGCCATCTCTTGTTCTTCGTACGAGGTGTTTCAAAATTGGTGCAGATATATAACATACAAGTAGGGATACCTATCCTCGCAGGGAATCAGGAAACATAAAGGGTGGCCGATATATCACTTTATTTCACTCTTGTTTCAATTTACCAACCGTAAAAGAGTTTCGGGCTTTTATCGTAAAAGTTTTCCGAGCAGACGAAAAATAAAAGGAGCCGCGCCGTGCCTCGACGCGATGGGATCCAACTGCCTATAAGTTTATGTAGTTACCTACCCTGTGTAGGTGGTAGCTGCTATGCGCCTATGGATAAACTTATCTGATCTTGGAATACACTGCTATACATGGTAAGCCTCGAATTCCCATTGATTAAATGTTCGTTTTATTACGCAAATTCAAGACAAGACGTCGACTTTTGACGATTTCAATTCCAGCCAAAATCTGAATCTTCCTTCTTAGAATGGATATATATATTTGTACACTTTACCGGATGAGCGTCTCTTCCGCCACTTTGCAAACTTCCGCCTTCGTTATACCTGGAGAAGCATTGGCCGATTTTGAGAGTTCTTCCTATGGCTCTTCAGCTTTCACCATTATTCGCCGTCATTTCATTCTTTCCCACATTTCTGTTTGAGTTGCTTTCAACTTTTCAAATAGCGATCGTAGTGTCAACTTTCCAGGAAATAAGGTACGTTTCGGAGATTGAGGAAAATTCCGCCTCTTTTTTTTTTAATTCAGCCCCTTGCAATAACCGTTATTCAAGCAATAAACAATTACGTCGCTAAACTATTTATCTATAATTATATTTTTATCTAATTGTTTACTTCGTGGGATTCAATGAAAATGGCAAAATGATGCCAGATTTAGATGTTTAACGCAATAAATGTCTCATCAAAACTTTTTCTCTCGTAGAACAAAAACGTTTAAGTCGCCACTCTGATATTACGATGATACTGGAGAATGTACGTAGATAAGTAAATAAAATAACGTGTGCATTTACGTTAGATTTATTTAGAGTTATCATAAGTCTGTTATTTACATTGATTCCATTTATCGAGGATAAATAATGTCGATGAGCACATGGTCTTATGCAGTATAATGTCATTAAAGTCTTACCATCTCACACGATTAACGCACTGAATTTATGTTGGATGAGGAAAATTATCTGTTTTGGGGTCGACGTGCGTTTACTTTAGTAAGAAAAACATCTCTTAAACATCAAACACCATCGCATTCAGGAAGTAGTCGCGGTCTTATTCGTAAATTATGGGCTGCACAATAAATACGTCGAAGAAAATACGTCTACATATAGTGGTACACAATGTACGGTCGGTAAAAACCGCAATATTATTATCGTTAGTAGAGTATTACGACTAGGGTTTGAAATCCATTTATGCAAGAGGGACAATAATTGCTCGTTTACGTATGAGAGAACGTTATACTGTGACGAAAGTCATCGGCACTCGATCTGCTTGCTTAGAATTTACGAGAGTATCCCATTCTCATTAAGGAAAAAAATACTCTCGCACGAATAGAGAAATTCCTTCCTTCGAAGTTCGATACGTAAAAGAAAGACTATAATTATATATGTATAGATAAATTATAAATATATCGCTGTTATATTCTAATCGAATCTGAATGTTCATTTCGAAGAAAGAAATTCCCAACGTAATCGCATTTCCATTTCACCATAACGCTTTTTCTATTCCTTTAATTGGTTATATTAATTCGGACTCTACTACTGGTGACAAAATAAAGATATACTCTGTTGTTTGATTTCGGAACTCTCGGATGTCGATCGGCGAGGATGTAGATCAAACGCTCGGAGCGTCATCCTTGCGATCGAGTGTCGATGAGCATCGTGCGAGCCCGTAATCTACAGGGATAAGTGAAAGGATTCTGAGCGGTTCTCCGTATCGTTCGGTACGTTTCCGTCTTTGTCCCAAGGGATAACTTCGCTCCAAGACCTCGACCCAGTCAAACTTCTTCCCTCGCTTCACGTCGGGTAGAGGCTCGTAAAACTTGGTATCCTCCAGCTTACGGCGGCCAGTAGAGAGATGAGAAAGTTGCTGGCTAAAATTGCAGGACTCAAATTTCTCCTGTCTCCGCCGTGCATGGCTGCTGGTTTCTCCTCTTCTGAAAACATAATAAATAGGACGAGAAAAATATAATATTCTCCTTGAAGATTTGAGATGATATTTGGATAGTACTACCATTATCGAAAACATAGGACTCTTGATAAGCCTTTCCGAATAACAGGAACATAAATTTTTCTGCAAATTCGATATTGGATGGCCGAAGGGAAAAGATTCAAGCGTATCAGTGAATGGGTAAAATTATACGAGTTTGTTATGTTCCATTTGGTAGGTGATAATACAAATCTCAAAGTGAGACGATGATACTATTGAAGGTGATAAACTACACCAATGATGATTTTTCCGGAAGAATCACCAGACTTGATTTTTTTAACCACATCAGAGACTTTGTTTACCTTCGATCACATGGACCATCACGTATGCATGCTTCGCGTTGCTCGGGGCACACGTGTAATTTCCACCGTGGCTTGGCTTCGTTTTCTCGACCACGAGAACCGAGCCGGTCTTAGTCGGTTCTACCTTCACACCTGGTTCGATGTCGTAGTTTATCATGCGGCCCTGACGGTACCAGAATACATAAACCGGCGGCTCCGTTGCTGCCATCAACTGACACTCCAATCGAAGACTCGAGCCTTGCTTCACGTGCAAATCCGGTGCTCCGGGGATCACCGAATACGCTTCTGTGATTTGCAGACGTGCGAAATACTGCTGGACAGGATGCGTGGCTACCTGAAATTATGAAATACACGTATGGTAGCTCTATACATAATTTTGCATTATACGAGAGCGCACGTTATTCGTTTATGCCGCTCCTATGTGTCGTAGAACATACACCAGGCATTGTTTGCTGGCCGCTTGAAATTTAGTGAACGCGTAAATTATGCGAAAATAGCCCTGTGTTGTGTTGATTTAAATTCCAAACTGACCTTTAGGTAATCGGCTACGCTGAATATGAACAGACTAAGGTAAATCCTTGGATAATCTCGATATACCATGGGAATGTTACAAGCCCAATGAAATTGACATTTCCCGAGAATTAACCTTCTGAGTTCATTCCATGCAGGCGCGAACCTTAATATGTCAACCTTAATTACCCGAAACAGCTTTATTTAAAATGATTTTAACTTACGGTTTTTTTTTTTCAACGCGCGCTATTAGAAATCTCATCAATCAAGTCAGATATATTTGAATCGCCATTCGATAAGTAATTAACAGTGAGCTTTGAACGTGTCTCGAATATGTACATATTTAGGATTTTCTTTAATCCTCTTACAAGTATCCGCATGGAAAAGACATATATGTGATAGGTATATTTAAAAATACATGGTAAATATGGGATTAAATGTAGTGGTATTATACTATTATCATATATACCTGGCATTCGTAAAGTCCTGCATCTTCAAGAGTTACTGTACGAATCAACAAAGTCCAATCAGAACTGGAAGGTCGAATCATGAACCTTGTGTCAACTGAGTGGGTAGCAGCACCGACAGTTAACAATTGCCTGTCTCGACGGCGTATCCACGTAATCTGCAATACAGAATTATGCATAAATGAAATATGAGTCTGGCTATATAATGATTATACTTTTTAACATAGAGGATATCATGAGCGTTATACCTATATATTTGTCTCTAAAATCTAGGAAAACGCTGTGAAATATGGAAAATTACGAGTACATTATTAAAACGTAAGAGCCGTCTGCAAATGCAATGCATTTAAAAAACAGACCACCATTAGGAGAAATCGGGTTAAACCTGGGTCAGTCTATTTTCTACATAATTAGAGAGAACAAAAACTGTACATTGATTTTACACTTCATTTAAACCCTAAAAACCTCATTTATTTTATATCAATCAATATGGTTCCTGTTTTAACTTTTCTACAAGAAACATTACACATTACACATAAATTATGGAGTCAAATTCGGAGTTTCTAATAATATAATAAAACAAGGTATCTTTGCCAGAATTATTATATATGGACTATTAAATTGTCTATGCTGGTTTCTAGCTACAAATAATTTGTTAAACAATTTTTCTTCTTAAGTTACTGGAGTTACCTTGTTTTTCTTAAACATTTTAGTCGTAGACCATGTATCTTTACTCAATGGCGTCTCATCGTATAAGACGGAAAAAATTATTGCGTAATGGAAGGAAATTTTTTTCAGGAAATTAAAAAAAAGTGATAGCTCACTAACTATGGCTTCTATAAATATTTTATCATATGTATGAAAGAGTATTCGGTATTATATTACGTGGATTTTAGTAGCGATTTGTATATACTAGTTTCAACACTATTTATTTAATCGTGAGAGAGTTCTAATTCGTGATATCTTAATGATTAATAATTTAATTAATTATTAATAATTTTTTAACGAATCATCCTAACTATACATAGCTTTCAGTTTAACTGTATTATTTTACATTAGCCATTTTTATTAGCCATCCGAGGTCCACCGTCAAACATGAACAAAGAATTCGCTCATTCTAGAATTACGGACTTTTTTTACGGTACTTCCGTCACATTACACTTGTCAACTTGAGTTATGATTGTTTAGCCTACGTGCCTATTACACGCTTTGGGAATATTCATTGTCCAACGTATATATGGTACGTAGGTGGTAGGTACTCCTAAAATCCAAAGAATACGCTGAAAGTTCCCGTCGTTTCTGTCATTTTTAATAAATTATCCTAAATATACATAGCTTTCAGTTCGACCTTATTATTTTACCTTCGTTAGCAATCCGAGGTTCGCCGTCAAGGATAAATAAAGAATTCGCTTATTCTAGAATTACCGACCTTTTTTACGGTACTTCCGTCACATTACACTTGTCAACTTAAGCTACAATATAATTATCTTGCCTGCGTGGCCATTACTCGCTCTGGGAATACTCATTGTCCAACGTATACATGGTACGTAGGTGGTAAGTACTCCCAAAGCCAAAGAACACGCTGAAAGTTCCCGTCATTAATTTCTTTCGTTTCACTTTACGAGCCTGGGAAAATGAAGGACAGACGCAACTAAAGTACCGAAAAACGTAACTTAAAACAACCAGTAGTTAACGTACCAATTACGAACGAAAAATGTGGTCGCTTTTGCAAACAACGTGGCAACGTTGCCGAATATAATTTTTTAAATTTCATTCCGATTCCAATTTTTTTTTCTCTTGAAATATCTTACCTAGTATACCAGCTGATTATGTGCTCCGTTTTAATACACAGACGCAATTAGGAGGATCTGAGTAATATGTCCCGGGAAACCAATTCCCCGCAATATAGTATACGAGTCACCGAGCTCGTAATCTGGGCCAAGACTAATCCTGATCCCTCGAAGAGAACATCCCTCCGAACCTCTGTAATGGTGAATTCGCTATGGCGACTGTGTATACAACGCGAATTCGGCTAAAGTTGCCTGGTACGCGAGTTTACCCCAATCAGCACAAAGTTACGTGATTCCACTTTAACTCCACTGTGGCTCGATAAGACGACATCCCTGACACCTGGTATCTGCTGTTCATAACTTTGACTTCTTGCCAAGGTACCAGAAAAGTCTAATTTAGATTCCTTAAGGAATCTCTCTACCTGAAACGAAGCTAAATCATTACCCTACGAGATATCCTGTATAGGATGTGACGTGTGGAGTTAACATATGAGAAAGCATATAGCGACAGGAAATGGTTTTTAATTTTTGGAAAATACATTAGGGTGAGAAACAAGAATTTTTATTTATAATTTATTCGTATGTATATGAATGAATTAGTATCGTTGCTTTTAATTATTTCATACATCGAAGTAGCTGTATTCGGTACAGTTAAACCAGAGTAGCGTATGTAGCTTGTCTCAGTACCATTTCTTCATTATTCTTATAATACTTCAGAAGAAATACTACAGAACTCTTGTCTAAATACTACTTTTAGAACAAACGTATGTATCAATACATTGGTAATACAATAGATTAATTTTTATTTAATCAAAATATAGTTCTGACAAACAAAATAATTTGAGTATGAAATTGTATATGAAAATGAAAACTGTATCATAAACGATATACATATAATATAATCAAATACTAAATTTACACAAGATTGTTTATCGCGATGGATATTATGGGTCAGCATGTCATATTTAGCATCAAAATAAAAATTAAAAAATAAAACAAATTAAGAATTAGAATTGAAAATAAAATATACACATTTATATATGAAAACAAAGAAAAATATATATATATCAAGACAATTATAAATCTTAAAATCACGAGATCATTGATCACTTGCTCATCCGTACATCTACTCATCTTTTTCTTACTAATATAATGAATAAATATAAAAAATATATTCCTTCGTTGATCTTGAAGCCAAAGTTAATTTACAGGGTGGAGCGTGGTACGACCGAAAAGTAGTAAATTCCTTACGGAAAAATAAATCGAAATTGTATGATAAATTTTTATCCTAGGAGGCTTCATTTTTAAGAAAATAGGCTTCAAATTTTAGCCGGGTATGCATGCACTTAACCAAGACTCGACTTACGGAACTCATTACAGACCACGATTTTCATTTGTATCTGTATACAATATCATGACATAAGATGATTTGAAGTAATTTAACCGATATCATAATCTCAAGAATAATTTATTTTGTTAATTTACGAAATGTTATAAATATCGACACCATTGTCATATGTATACAAAGTTTTAATTGATGGACTCACAGTCATGAATTGCGTCTAACGTGGCCTGACCCTTCCAGTTTCCAAACGCCTGGATAACGTGACATCGTATACAAATACCAAAGAAAACAGTGTTTTCTGCAATTTCCATTCAGTCGAGTAGTAGTCAAAGGCACGCGTATCCGATTGGCTTTTGAAGTCGATTTCTTTAAAAATTTATTATCCGCAATTTTGATTTACTTTTTTATGAGAAATCACTTCTGTTCCGATGGTATCATGTATTTCACCCTACCCTCTATATAGAGATTCGCCTTTCCCACCCTCAGTGTAGTATATAAATTTCCATTGTAAGTTAAGCAGAGTGTAACAAAATAACCGACGGTCTGGAGAAACAATAACTTAAGCGGGTGATTTCTCAAAATCCTAACGCTTTTGTACAATATCTTTAACTATAATTTCTTGATACCTACTACGTCTTAGTGGGAAATGTTACCATATTATTGTAACGATGTTTATTGTAACGCGTTACTGCCTACCTCATCTCTTGTATATAGAAAGAGGTCACGGGAAATAATATTATCAATGCCACCAGTGGAACTTAGTGTAATCAAAATTAATATAAACTAACTCGACCGTTATATAATTGTCAAACGTGATTTTTTTTCTGTCCATACCTCCCTAAAGCATTAATTATATGCTTTCCAGACTCCACTCGGTGTCACTATCAGTCTCGAAGGATTTTTGTTCGTATTTGATCTAGAAATGCAAACCTTTCATGGCGCCGTTTATTAACCAAGAACTGCGATGGCTTTTGGTGCGTGTAGTTCATTCCCTAGCGTATATGCCGTCCATTCGAGTAAGTAAATTTGCCGAGGTTCAGAGTGTCTTGCTTCAGTAAATTACGAGGTGTACGAGGCGTACGAGTCGATCGATATTATTAGAGACAGGCCGGTTAACATTGACTATGGAGGATCCTCTCATGAGTACCCATTAAATTGGAGGCAACGGAGATTACAAAAGCAAGCAGTACTTCGTAGTCCTCACGAATAAACCCCCATAATTGGAAACGACCCATCCCTTCCCAAGGCTACATTCTTAATCTCACGAATGAGAATTCACTCCAGGTTAACATGGCGACGCGTCATGCGACCCTCGTGCTCGCCTTCAGCTCTCACATACAGAGGACTGGGCTATTCTGGTATCTTGTCGAAATCTTAAGAAACCACTGTAAGTAGAATGAGTCACTTGGTTCATTATGGTTAGACCGAATGTCTCTTAAGCTCTGCAGTTATTCATCCTATCTAAGCTCTCCTGTATATCCTTTAGAGCTAACGAACTTTTCTCGCAAACCTTTCCTGCGAAGAAGAAGGTTCAGAGACGTCACTCGCCAGACTTTAGTCCAGTCCGTAGAAGGTGGTCCGGCGTCCGTCACTCAGATAAGGTAAGTCCGGGAAAGAATCCCTAACATCATGAAAATACAGAAGGATTGCACTCACTCGCGCCCCTGCTGCTGTTAAATTGCCCGAATAACTTTCTCAACGATATTACAGTAATCCGCCATAGATACTAACATGATTCGAGATAAGGAAGGTTGCGTCGTGACGAAGGTTACCAGGTTTCCCGGGGATGGTGCTCGAGGTGGGTATTGGTTTTCGCGCGAGGCCAACTGGTAGTCTCGAAGTGGTGGTGGTAGACTTAATTCATTGGATCAATTGAGTAAGGGTGCCTTGGCTTTAGAGTCGAGAGTAGGGCTTACTCCAAATTGACATCAGCCGCAAATGAGATTGCTTTTCCGTATTGCCTAACTGTACTCGAAAATCCGATATGGCATCTCTTTTTATTCTTATTCTTCTTCAGCGAGACTTATCGGAAGTATTTAGAAAACGTTTTCTACCTAACGCGCTCGCATTCCATGTGTTTCTATTTCCTGGACCGACCCGCAGTGCTCTCAGTATCTCCGATAGCAATGAGTATTCCCATTCTTTAGTTCGAAAGAAAAAGGATTTAATTCACTCGACTATTCGGATGACTTTTTTTCTTATTTGAAAATCGACACCGTATTGGCCAAATTGTATAAAGGTGGTCGTTTAGGTATATCGGGCTTTTATCATCAGGAAAGATTCGTTATCCGGATGAGGTTTTTTGGTCCATCCCATATTCCTAGCCACCACGAAAGTTTCTCTTTAAATTGCTTCTCGACGGTGTTGTTTTTCCGCGGACTTTTCACCCCAGGGATGAGTTATGGTACTGATGAGTCTTGTGCGGCTCCGTTGGAATAAAAATTTTGAATTCTCCTGCAAAACAATGAATGTAAGAAAGGAAAGGTGTCTCGAAGGAAGGGGATTATGGTTGGCAACACTTAATTTTCCAGGATGGCCCCGCGGGATATCTTCTCATACCATTTTGTTTCTTAACAATCTTGCAGCTCACCAGCTTTCACGGATCAACGTTTTCCCCATTGTATTTACTCGCTCCTCGGATTATTTGAGCGCGCGTCATACGCATAAGAAACAATGAAAGAAAAACTTATACAGAGTATCATTATAGTACTGCGTGATCATCTTCTATTTATTTAATTTCGTTCGTCATATATTTCGAAACATGCTGTTCGAGTCTGCGAGTCAGTCCTAATAGACGTGTAGCTTCATTGCAGAAATAATTAATAACAAGTAAAGATAAAAATATTTGTCAATATTTTGATCGAGGAATTTTTCAATCCTCGAATTCAAAGATAATAATATAATATTAATCAGGACGATGAGTATTAAAGGTATCTTCAACTTTAGACGTGTATATAATGAAAATTTATACGTATGAGTTCATTATTACGGGCATATTGTTCTAAATAATCCACGAGAATAATATGACAGTGACGTCCCATCTTCTTATACTCGCAAGTTTAAATGGCTCCTCTGTTTCTGAAACTGACACCGCAGCTCTACCTTAGCATCTAGTAAATAATACAAAGATCTATTTAGCATAAGACGAAGCCGAAAAGCGTGAATCTATACAAAGCATATGAATAAGAAATAGATATATTTTTTTTCCAACTCCAGAGAGAACTGTTTCAAGGTCGGTAAGTAGGACCTTGAATGCGCGCTTAAGGGAAGATAGATTTAATTTCATTAAAGGGTAATTGAGCAGCCAGTGCCTTAGAAAAGGAGCACCGACTTAAAAAAAAGTAACCCCCCCCCCCCCCCATCCGCGAATGAAAGATTAAATTGGACTTGCGCGACTTCAACCTCTAACCTTTCGTCCATGAGCAGCGGTTTTCTGTTATAACAATTAATCACCCCAAGCTCGGGGTACTGACTAATCACTTTTCTCCACGAGTGGTGGAAGTGACAATCGATCTTCCACTTTTCTTTGACAAAATTCGCCGCCATTCTTGTATTTATATATATTCATATATAAGACGTATATACTATATAATATATACCATACTATATAAAGACACCTATGTGTATATCTATTGTATAGATATAGACGTCGACGGAAACTAATACGTATATTGATACGCGACGCGCTCCGAACGGCACATTTTAAGTTCCTCCTTGCGAATAGCAGACTGCACGGGCACGGCTGTGCGAATTTGCGGATTACGACACATCGCCGAATCGACTTTCAAATTGCATTTCGCAGACAATCTGTTTCCCATATACTTCCACTCGGGCAAGAACTTGCAACTTTGCAATTCTTTCAATTTTTACGGAAGAGCGAGGAAACATTTGGCTAGAGAATTTTCACGAAATCAATATATCGAACTACCCAAAGTACATCTAACGCCTCCCGTATTCCTCCTCTGCCAATTCTTCTTCCATTTCCCCATCCCATTGTTCATCTCTTTATCTATCCCCGTGGGCTCTTGACGTCCCTTTTCGGGTTCTTCCATGTACCTGCTATTCCTCTCCCTCTGATCCATCATGTTTCCTACGGTCTCGCTCTTTAGGCCGTGGCCACCCTCGGCAAACCCTCCTAACGCAAAACGCAGATGAATTCATATTTTATTCATGTTACCCTGAGTGTGGAATGTAGCAAAGGTATAGTACAGTATTCTTTCTTGTACAGACTTTTTTTCCATGTGCAAGTATTCATATTTGCGAAAACCCACGACCTGGCTTTGAATCTGCCTTTATTTATTTATTGAAAGTATATGGTATGATTTCATACGATTTACATAAAAAATCATATATCGAATCGAGCATATATTGTTCATGATATATATAATGAATTTTTCCAGTAATTGCGATGCACATAATCTGTATGTGGTATATTTTCGAAAATAATTAGTATACAGTTATATGGCCATATATATCCTGTGTATTATCTATATACAGTATAAAGATTTTAATGTAGAGATGCTTAAACATTTATTAACTATAAAATTATTAATTTTTGTTCTCCATTTGAAAAGCATTGCGTTTGGGCGTCTAAAAGACATTTCACGCGTTTACTCCCGACTTAATCACAATGCTACCTCATTATAAGTAAACTCGTTGTAAACGAATTTCTCCTTCGGTACGGTCGACTGAGGTTTACAGCTGTTCTCGCGTAAACTCTGTGCATCAAACGCATCTAACTTAGCGCGAATCTCTCGTTATAAGCTAACAAGTGACTGCGAGAAATTATACGTGTTTCGATGTAATTCTATGATTCGCTTATAACGAGGAGCGGTGATTCTCACGGACATCACTTATACATTATCGATTCCCAATCTCGCTGTGCAGTAATGAGAAAACTTTCAAGCGACGTATTTCTTCGAACCTTATTCCCCTAACAGCTCAAAAATTTATTTACAACGAGATAGTACTGTACTGTAGATATATATGTAAGAATTAGGTAACAGTGAACAAAAATATTATATGAATTATATGAGATCAAGAAAAATTTGACTGGACATAAATAATATACGTACTGATGATATATAAATAAAAAATTATACAAACTACATAAATTATATAATAATTTTCGGAATATTCACATTATAAATATATAATTTCTATGGATGTCATATATCAACAATATTATACATATATTCAATTCTATATGTGATTCTATGTATAGGGTGATCGGTGTGAAACGCACTGGAGTACTCGTGTTGCATTTTTCATTAAATTCTAAGAAATACGTGTTTTTCTGTTTTCGATTTCACATATCGAAATTTTGAGATAATCTGCGTCGAAATTTCAATAATCTGACCAATGAAAACGCTTTTGGATGCAGCGTGGAAAGAGAAATTCGTCCTAATACCTGACCATGAGAGGAAGCCCCCAAGTCCTTTGCAAGATATTAGGCAACGCAAAAACGCAAAAAAAAAACCGTATTCCTTAGAATTTGACAACCAATGCTACAGTACATCTCCAGTGTGATTCATATCGAATACCCTCTATAGTATATATGATCCATACATATTTTTATTCCGGTGCTGCTCCGTTATCCTTTGATAAGACTAATGCCAAATACCCCTCAGTGCCAATACCTAACCAAAAGAAACGTAATAAAAGAGAAAAGAGCCGCGATAAAATTACAGGAGGATCGCTCAAAGCATCTTATTTTCAAGGCGGTTGGTAATATTCAATTTTCTTTTTGATTCTGAAAAAGAGAAAAACAGCGCATGAGATGTTTACGATGGGCTTTAAGAGATTCAAGAGTTCCTGTAGGAACCCTGGGTTAAAGCCGGCGGCCATCAATTGCCATTACGATTCCGCGCGCCTTCGGCCACGTGGAGTTTCTATATAGCAATGAGTATAGGTATACAGAATGTAATACATAAAATGAAACAAAGGAATACGAAGTGTTCTCTAGTTAAGTGGATTGTTCGATCTCCCGAACGCTTTCTTTTAAAATTTTTTCCTGTCTCTCTCCTGTCTTCTTATCTTTCCATTTCTTCCGTCAGGCTTCTGGATAAAGATTAACCTCCCTTTTCCGACCATAGGATTACTTCGCGTCTAAGACTCTTTGGGTGAGGCCGCTGTATGACGTAGATGATATTCGATCGTGAACAAAGATAATATGTTTAGGGCTAAAGGCATGCTCTAATAAGGCTTGCAGAATTGTCGGTTACAGAATTGTTACGGTAGGATTCTGTCAGTAAAAGCTGCTCGATATTCCCCAGATTTATCTCATATAGGAAATTTATAGCATCATCTGTAAACTTCCAATTAATTGAATCGCGGGTAGAACATTAATTGAGCAGAGTAAGCAATCTCTCACATTTCCAAAGGCTTGACTTATCCCATTTGCACTTCAGGCTTCCATGAATCCAATAATAATTCATCCGTTTAGTCATCAACGTATTGTCAAATACATTAGTTTTCTTTAAATATCCCAGTGTTACAATACTTTTGTAATTATTAATGAAAGTAAAAATTTAGAGTACCATGTAACAATTATCAGTTAGTAAAATCATCGAAAATGGTAATAATTATCATTTTACATGTGAAAAAATGGTATATAGATTATACATATACGAAAGATTTTAGATGTAAAAATAAGACAAAATATAATTTACATTTAATTTATATATAAGTATAGTAAAAATGGATCACAGCCGCTTTTGGAATGCTAGAAATAAAACAGGGAACGGCGCTTCACATTTGGTCTTTTTATGTGACTCATTCCGCAAGACATTAGAGAATTTCACGTGAACCAGAAAAGTATGAAATTAAAAAAAAATTTTTATATGACAATTCTCTGATGCAATGGCAAATGTCAAGAATGAAAATCCAGAATCGGTAGAATGACCAATCCATAGAATCATCAAAGTACGTACCAGTTAGAATTGTTTTTTAAAAGAATATTTCCTGTTTAGAGTTATGAATAATAGGCTTTAGTTGCTTATTGTAAGTGATCAAATGAAATGAAAAAAGTAATAAATTAAAGATTCTAAACCGGAAAGAATTAAGGATAAAGACAGTTCTACTTAATAGATGAATTGTTTTCGTGCCATTCTTATAATATAGTTAGAAGTAGACGCCATCGTAAATGGTATTTTTGCCTTGGTATTGAATCTACTCTTCATTTCTAGTATTCCCAGGAATTTTTTCAGTGCATTATCTATCGTATGTTTTATTGTTGTATTATATTCTTATGTCTCAAAATGCAATTCTGAATGAAAACACGAAAATTCAAGTCTATATTCAAGTATATGAAAGAATGAATGAATCTTCAGTAAAGCTTTGACTGGAATAATTTCGTGAAAGTTTGTCGACCCCTCTATCATAAAAATCATGAAAGTCAAGCCGCTGGAAAGTATAGAGTCGAATACATTGAAATATCAGAATGAACAGCGTGCCTGATACATTTCCTGAACGTCAGGCGGGTACGCAAACAGGTTATTCCTTTTTCGAAATCCGGTCGTATTTGTGGTATCAGTTTAAAGTTTCCACGGAATATATATATAAAATATTTGAAATATTCACCAGCCCGCAAGAAAAGAGCTTCGTAGAATACGTGCCCTTCAAAATATGAATCAATTGAAACGTCGAGTTTGGTTGGATATATAAAATACGAGACAACTGTTTGACGAACAGCGCAACAGCCATCTCGATTTCGCAGTGTGTATTTATACGGTGAAGGTCATACTTTTTTTCCATCCGTATAATAATCAGAATATATCTTGAAATGCCATAACAAATAAGCCAGTTGGCATTTGAATAAGCTCGTTGAGTGTAGACATCGTCAAGAAGTCGACGCAATTTGCTAGATTGTTCTTAGGGAATCATCAAATCGTACAGAACAAAGAATGGGACATTTTTTAATTGATGGTAATTGAATGAGTTTCAAAACTTTATGAGTATTTCTATATTTCAACTATTTTCGTGTTACCCTCGGAGAACTGATTCAGAAATTAAACGATCAAATAAACTTACCTGAAGTGAAGTTCGATCATAATTATATTTCGTACCTCGTTCTCAAAATTACATGTGTAGGCGTTTGGAGACTCAGCAATTTGTACTATTTACGCAATACAAACCACAATTTATTTTATATATAATAAATGCTATGAAAACCTTTTCTATTCGATTTAAACTTTGGATTATACAGACTTTCACGAATGATGCAAATCAAAATATATTCATTTTTTCAATCCACTGCCAAATTTCTCTTGCTACTGCATTAATCTTATAATATTTAATTCTACTCATTTAAATTGTGTATGCAATCGCAGTTCTATTATGAATTCTTAGTCAAACCTGACAATTCTTTAAATTATTTGGCAATTTTCTCATATCTTTTTTTATAAAGCTCTTTATAATTTATGTACTATAATATCTGACTTTGATTCCAAAGTCCATTTTTGCATATTTATCAAAATAAAGCCTAATGAGGATTTCACCTAATGAAATTAACCTAATGGAATGATTTGAGGAATTGCATTATTTTTTTTATGTTCTTTTCACATGCTTTAATACAACTCTCAATATATAATATATTATCTAAATAATTGACAGATGCAAAACCTCTTTCTCTAAATACTCTCATCTCTGGTTTTATGATTTTTGTTATACACCCAAAGACTTGTACACAAGTCAAATGGTCAACAATTAAACTGATATAGCTTCCCTAAAAGTGCAAACTTCAGATCTTTCTTATTCTTTTTATCTATTAGTACTAAATAGTATGCATCCTGCAAATCTATTAATCCCATAACATATCCAGGGAAAACCATACGTGTTGCCGTTCTTATATCTATCTTGCATTTAAAAATGACTTGGTTTAATTAAGTGATTTTTTTTTATATTCAAAATAAATTAAAACATTTCATCCAGTTTTGGAATTAAAAAGTATAATGACAAAGACTGTGTTTTTCTAGCTAAACTATGCTCAATTGCCTCTTTTTTCAATAACCTTTTTACTTTATAATTCTCTAATTCTGACTCTGGAACCATCATCTTTGGCACTTTCTGCTGTTCTGACTTATTATCAAACTGCATTCCGTATCCCTCAACACACCTTGTCACATATTTATCACTTGTAATTTCCTGCACGTTTCCACAAAATATTTTAACCTATCCCCTATAATACCTACATTCTTTTCTACTTCTATTTGCTTCCCTGTTCTGCATTCCTGCATTTGAGTTGCTCACGTGATTGGAGAATGACCTCTTGCCCTGTGGGCCCCGGAAGTTTTAATTCTGCCTTGTCAACTGCAAATCCTTTGTTACCTTTTGATTCTTTATGTTTTGACTTATTTTTTCCATTGTTCTTATCTCTTTTATTTTTCCAGTTAAATCATTTCCAAATAGCACGGTATATGTTTTTGTATTTCCCAACAAATCTTTAATTTACTTCGTGACATCAGGTAAAAAAAATGCTTTTCTCGGCCCAGTCTGTTTAAATATAATATCAGTTATCAATTTCGCAGCATCACTTACAAGGAACATCACTTTAGTTCCCCCTCCGATTTTGATGAAACTCAACTATGTTGTAGCACATGAAAATCTAAGAGACACGTGTTATTTTTATCGGCAGAAAAATGATTTTAGGAGGTGAAATCAACCCCCAAAGTTCGGCATGTCGAGGGGTGGTAATGCAGTTTCACCTAGAAGGGACCGACCGATTTCAATGAAACAAAAACTAAAATGTTTCTCATCGTGAGTAATGTAAAGTGCACCTAGATATTAAAAAAATATTGTCTCTTGAGGGGGTAAACTACCCCTCGATTATTTTTTTTTCACCCTGTTTAAAAAACTTACGAATGGAATTTAATGAAATACGTGCCATTAGAAAGAAGAAGTAAAATTATAGTTTACATGCTTTTGCTTTTTTGCGGGAAGTCACGTTTAAGGGGATAAACCACTCCCTGCCTACCGATGCATGAATTCTCATATAGCACCACTTCTCGCGCAATTTAAAAGTGTAAATTAATTTAAAATATTCTCGTTACTGACAGTCGATAAACAATAAGTGAATACTAACGAAATTATCCTGCCTCTGGGCCTTCTCCTGGCTCGACTCGCGTTCCTTCTCCACGACGCGGAATACAGATATAAAATTAATAAATAAAAGACTATTTTGAAATTCCGCCCATCTTTAGTGAGTGTAAACCAAGTTATTTTAAAAAATGTTTTACAATTCTTTTCATGATTAATTTTTTAAATGCAAGTTCTATTTTGTTTTCTGATTGCTTATGCATTTTTACATGAATATTCTCATTAAGTATACATTGCTGATATGATTTATAGCAATCGTGGTTCGAAATTCGTACAGAAATGAAAATCGTCGAAAAATTTATGCAAACATAAAGATTTTTTGCACCATGCGCATCTCATAATAGCAACATTATTACACCCGGGTATTTCACAGTGTATTTGAGAACATTGACCGGAACCAAAATCTACAGGATTTTCAAATTCTTCTTGTTTTTTGATTATGTAATTGCTTTTGAACCATGCATATTTGAAAAGGTTCGTATACCTCGGAGATGACAGTTGATTATGTATAAGAGATTGTTATTTAATTATATTATTCCTTAAGCGTAAATTGATATCAGAATTCAATAACAATACACCAGCTGAAAAGTGTCGTACAACATTTTTCCATATGCGGAATCCAAATACATCAAGCGATTGAATTTCTCCCGTTGTACAAGTGATAAGAAAAGCGTTGCCTAAAATTGCCAGTATAAAAAATACTGTTATTGCGTCTTTCTCGTTTCTCATCTATTTCAAAAGGTGTATCATTAACAAATGAATCAGCCCTCGATTAGAACACCATTGTCGACGATTTATTAAAACGCAGTACTCGAACGAAGATTATTTCTTACATATATGCTACTTGCTACGAGAAGTAAAAAGTAATTTCTTGACTATTAATAAAATATGTTTCACATATAAAATAATAAAAACTAGTACTATAGCTTTACTAGCTACCGTACTTACCTCTAGGCGGAAGCTTACAGAGTGGGAGGGCAATTAAATTAATTTATCTTCAACTTTGAAATAAACTTACCCCCTTAATTACGGGTAATACATTACTATTCACTTATTGTTTATCAACTGTCAGTAACGAGAATATTTTTAATTAATTTACACTTTTAAATTACGCAAGAAGTAATCCTATACAGGAATTAATGCATCGGTACGCAGGGGATAGTTTACCCCGTTAAACGTGACTTCCTTCAAAAAAGCAAAAACATATAAACTGTAATTTAACTTCTTCTTTCAAATGGTACGTGTTTCATTAAGTTCCATTCGTAAGTTTTTTAAACAGGGTGAAAAAAGAATAATCGAGGGATGGTTTACCCCCTCAAGAGACCATTTTTTTTAATGTCTAGGTGCACTTTACATTACTCGCGATGAGAAACATTTTAGTTTTTGTTTCATTGAAATCGGTCGATCCCTTCTAGGTAAATCTGCATTACCACCCCTTGACATGCCCAACTTTGGGGATTGATTTCACCTCTTAAAACCGTTTTTCCGCCGATAAAAAGAAACACTTGTCTCTTAGATTTTCATGCGTTGCAATATAGCTGAGTTTCATCAAAATCGCAGGGGGACACTAAAGTGATGTTTCTTGTTAGTCTTTCCAGGAAAGTTATTTTAGCCATATCCTGAACCTCATGAAATATGCTTGACATAGCTTCACCAAGAGGCATTAATGCTGATCTAGCCGACTGCTGTATCTTCACGATAACCTTGTCTCTTTTTAATGTTGATTCGTTTATTGTAAACGCAACTTCTTGATTTAATTGAGAAGCATCATATCACTAATGTCTTGCATATTTGCTTAATATTTCTTCTTTTTCTTAACTAGGAATACCATTTTTGATCAAGTACTTCCAACGTTTATTCAACGACGAATGCAGCTTTATTTGCATTGCCTTTGAGGCCATAGGGTCATCACCCAAACTTAAAGGACTTCTTGATTTAACATGCTTTCTTCTGCCTCTTCCGCATTTCTTTCTTTATCTTTTTCCGTAACGGTATTGTTTTTCGCTACCTAATCATTAGTATGTAGCGTATTTTCTATTTCTTCAACATCTATTTGATAACACAAAAAACATCTTTTTTCACTATCCAATAATATCTATTTCATTCTGATTTTTTTTTAAATTTATTTTGCCTCTCGTGGAAACGCATTAAATTTTTCCTAATTTTCTTGTCTCAGGTTACAAGTTCTTCTGGGTATCTCACCTATAATTCTTACTTTCCTCTATCACAGATCCGTCAAACTTTTCTCTTGAACCTTTATCACCATTCGATACCGATTCTTCATTGCCGTCCTTTAGTTGATTTCCTTATAACGTTCCAAGTGGATCTTGCATTTCCTTTATCTTGTTCTGCATTATTTTTTTTATTTCATTTGTTTCTTTCTTTCACATCGACATTATTACCTACTTACTATTTCTTAAAAACGATACCCTAATTTTTTCCAAAGTCACTCGCACGTGCTTAGGTACTCTGGCGCACAAGGAAAGAATATGAGACGATAGCGCAACGGTATAAACGGGGGGCAACAATTAATTTGACATCTAGTGACTACGAGAGTAACTATACATGCAATCTTCAGAACGAGGCATTAAATATAATTAATTATGCAGTACGGTTATATTTTTTATTTATTTAATATATTAAGCACTCAATAATAATGGTCTGTGGCTATGACTTTGATATTGTGAAAATCGAAAAAGTGAACAAATATGCTGGAGGGACTGAATCCATTATGATATTATCGGTATTCAAGTGTGACAATATAAGAGACAACAGATAAATGTAGAAAAATGTGATTCGTGTGATAACACAGTTTAATTAATTATAATATGAAAGTATAATGAATTATTATATGAAATTCATTCTAACAGAGAAGTACCCTGTTAGCAGTTTGTATACAAAGCCCTACTATTTTCTGTTTTCCATCACTTAGTTACTGATACAGTATAGTACAATACACTAGATAGTGATATATTGTATAGCATTACTACTATTGGTGCGATATACTACCCAAGTAGCAAACCAAGTAGTAATTTTACACCCGTTAACGTTACAGTAATGTTACATATATCCGTAAGAATATCTATGCAACATCCCAATTAGTACATTGACACTGAATTTGAAAATTCGCCATTCGCTAACCCATTCGCTGGGTATAATATATTATGCATATACGTATACATGACGTGTAAATATAAATTATTCGACTTCGTCTATTTAATAAAACGATTCTTATATTAGATAAAAATACGATAAACAATAAGTTTAGTAGCAGTTTCCCGCACGTCAGGGGATGGAATGTCCAGAATGTGTCTAAAATTTTTTGATATGGAAAGAATACACTTCGTGCATGCTGTGTATGTGCTATAATGTTTATTTTCGTCATAGTATGTGTAAAGTACGCGTTTTTGGTCTTTACGTCCACTGGGCGTAAAGTCGAAATTTACTGCAAGGCCAAAAACCCGTACTTTACGCACACTATGACGAAAATATTTTTAAATGTCCGCTTAGTTTTCAACCCAATCTTGAAACGTCTAACCTAACCGATGGTTCGAAAAGCATTGCTAAAAGTTTGCAAAAGTCGACAATCGGTTGCCATGAGGTCAAATGCATCTATTGTAGAATTTCTTATAACCTTATTTCAATGTTTGCAATTATTTTGAAATATTCATTGCTGCTTGGGTACTATGACTACTGTTTGCAAAAAAGCCAAGCATTTTATACATTTAAGTTATCAGTAATGCGTTTTCGCTTTATCACTTATCACGGCACATTTTACGTAATTTAACATTTATAATGATAGCAAAATTATAAATAGCTAAAATTATATAATAAGCATCAGAACGTCACTGTTGCATATTCAAAAACCCTTGAAACGTCTATCTAGTATAATATACTTATACAACATAATGTTATGCTGCAATAGACTATCTTGTTATAAACTTCAAAACGCGGTACTCAACATTCCGCCGCTGTGCCTTCGCGTACGGATCCAATATTTAAGAAACAATGTAGAACAGAAAATATTAATTTTCTCTCGTACAATGCTCTCTTTACTCCTGTTGGACTTAAGCTAACTGAATCTTATGGTAGTATTAAAAAGTAAAATATGTTGTAACGATAAAAGAGGGATTTTTTATCAAAATACAATTCTGAATTTAATTCATTTCAAACGGTAATGGATACTACGAGGATTTTAAAATTTGCAGCATAAAAATCTCTGAGGTTTGTTATATCGTGAGTGACGGCTATAGCGTCCCGTGTATGGGAACCCGAAAATCGACCCGACGCTTCACTTTACGCTCACTTTTTTTCCCTACCGCCTAATCCGATCTGGATCCATTTCGAATTGGCTGAATTTTCTTCAGTGGTTCCAAACCCATGTTAGGTCAAATATTGTAGTCCCTGAATTGGGAATTTTATGGAGATTACAGTAGAAGACGAAAATCTGATCCGCCTTATTTTTCCAGGTTGTACAGCTCGTTGCAGCTACCCCAACTTCGTGTGGAACACCGAAATGGCGAACCCATAAAATTTGCTGACATACTTGGATCTAACGTGCTACGTTCGCGTGTATAGCGCTATTACCTACCTTCGGCGTCCTGGCAGTCATGTACCTAATCCTTCTAAAATCTGTAGATTTACAAATCATAAAAGAATGCTTTCGAACTCGTTTAAATAGTTCCTCGATAAAAATAAGTAATTATTCGTAGAAACATTAGTTGCAACATTACACAGATACGCTGTGGTTTGTTCATAATTTGTAGTTATATTTATTGAAGCATAATTTGGTTATGACATCAAAGTAGTTTCGAAAGGGCACAGCCTTATGGGTTTTAACGTAAAAGAATTCCTCGAATGTGATATGAATGATCAATTAAGATAAAGCGTTCTTTTTCGCCGGGATCTAGTCCTTGGACTAAATATATAATATATTCTTTGAGGTCTGTATTTTTTCTTTTTTTTTATTATATACAAAAATACAAAATGAAATGTACGTACAATACTGTATTAAGTTCTCTCTTACGTATCAAATGAATATGGAACTGAATAGTCTATACGTATAAGACTTGGGATCTCATTATAACAAAATTTCTTTATGTTAGCTACGAATGCTCGATCGACCAACTTCACGAATATGGATGGACATTTCACGCATACACATGCGAGTGAAATTAATGTATACCTGAATCAGGGCTCAAGCGAGTCTCTTGATGAAGAGGCAAACCGGAATGTCGGTCTTTTAGTATTTATGGAGACCATTCTATCACATTCATGATGGCACACTTGATCACTACATGCAATCTTGGAACACAGTGAGCAATCTAGAAAATTCTTTTAACCGCATTAAATATGTATGCTTTTATTTTTAACTGCTATGTGTGTGTGTGTAAAAAAAAGCAATTTTTATGAGAGACGTACATAAGAAAAATTATATAATCCCTGCCAATCAAAGTAATTACTTCAATTTCATTCATGAAATTTAAATTACATTAAATCAAATCTCAATTAGTTATCTCGTGATAAATTCACGTTAGATATATAATTTAAATTCTAAGTGACGTATAGGTTCTTATATGATTAGTCAATTCACTTCGTAAGATTTATTGTATAGCTTCTAGTTGTCTGATGGAGAGGACATTTCCTTGAAACATTCATTAAGGTGGGACATTAAACCGTGCATGCAGCTGCCACGAATTGCCCTCAGAGAAGACTAACGAAGGAATATTACTCACTCGGCATTATTCCAACCATTTGTAGAACAAAGTTCTCCGTGTAGCAATTCACAAGATCAATTAACAGTTAGCTAGTTAGCTTGGTCTGCTACTCATATGGCTCTATCTTATGTACGCAAATTGGACGTGTTATGCTCAACCATCTCGATTTTTATTGGGAAATGTTCAATAAAACTTACGTCAAGAGTTATGTAAAAAAAAATCCAATAAAGCAGAGAAAGTATCTCAGTGACTTTCATAAAATTTAACCATTGGTTTTCAAAGCGCTTCCTTCGTCAAATATTAGACACGCGGTATCGCAGAGTCGATTAACCCTTCAATCGAGACGTCCTTTTCTTATCCTAAGAAATATATATTCCAATCGAGTGTCTTTCAGACTGGAAGGTTAAGTGTCAAATAGTAAGCAGATTGATTAAGAGTGAACAGTTTCTAAAATTTCAAAGAGTTCCCGAGCTATTGAATAATATCAAAGACATCCGTAGTAACAAAAAAATAAAATTTTATAAATATAATGGAAATCGTAGTGAAGCCGTATAGTACATGAATCAGCTGAAGCAAATGAAAATTAGATGAGGGCGCAGAAGAAAAGTCCATAATGCTGTAGCAGACCCTGTGCTTCATCCTCAGAAAGACCCAAATAACCAACTTCATTATTAAAAGATTCAGGGAAGAATTCATGCGTTTGTAAGCAGTGAAGGACTTTCGTAATGTCTACTGCGAATAGCCCCTTTTTTTCTACGGATCTGCTTCTCTGCTCTCTTCCTATTTTTTGCCTCTTTCGTCAGAAAGAAAAGACATCATCGCAAATTACAACGTTAAACGTATATTGAATAATAATAAAGCATATATGTATAGTATACATTATATACGTATTGATAAACGGAATGGTATGTGATGTTTGGGAAAAAATTGGAGATTTAACAATATGCTTGGCTATACTTACAGGGGCAGCGCCTGGATCCGAGAGCTTGCACGGAAGAGTAGCTGTACCTCCTGTTTGAGCCAAAACCTCTCTAATTGGTCCGTCCAAAACCTCTTCATTTTCTTCATTCAGCTCATTTGCCGGCGCGGGCAAGTTATTGCTGCTGGAGTCTTGTTGATGTCTGGCCTGGCTCTCTGATGAATAAAAACGAAAAGAAAAATCAAATCAATAGCATCGACACAACAGCTTCGTAGAAAAGATCAAGAGGCTCCTGTTATATACGCGTTAAATACGTAACCACAATTTTTAATTTCACCGAATGGATTTCACGAAACTTTCATTTTTAAAAATGAAATTCGAATGTCATTTTAATAGAGTACCCTATTGTGTATTGATGTATTATTCGAATAAGTCACGGCCTATTATATTATTATTTGTAATATTAAAATATTTCACAATCTCGATAAGAACAATCAATACTTACTAGTAGCAATGGCAAAAAGGCTCTAGGGACAATAAAAATAGAGATCTGCTCCCGAAGCGTGACTACCGCGTTAGGGTCACCGATAATCGGAAAATGAACTAAACAACCCGTCCAACCCCTTACGGTAGCCTTGAGGGTCGTTAACGCGTAAGTGACTGCGATTAGAGTTTCGGACAATTTTCATGTTGCATGCTTTGGCTTATAGCTCGTCCTCTTAAACCTGGGTTAGCCGTTTCTAAATTAACGCAACCACCATTGCGGCAATAATGTATAACTTGGCATGCCTACATAGTTAAGTGAATAACTCAGTCTCGGCAATTACAAGGGTCTGGTCATGTTCAGTTCAACCCCTTATGAAACATTTACGCCTGAACTTAGCCGGCGTCTCGGGGCGAAACGCTGACACCTTTCACGACGACAAGGAACCCTTTGACATTGGAGCTGATTGATTTCATTATGATACGGCCATTGCCACGATATGACGGATTACGGTAGTCTTGATTTTCGCAGGTGCATTTATGATGTCAAACGTCAATTTTTTTCTACTTAGTTTTATTCATAATTTTCACCATCGTGCTTCGTTACACCCGTTTGCATCGGGACTAGAAACCAGCGGGAGAAAATGCTCTGTGCCATTTTATTTTATGTCAGGCCAAGAATGAAAGAGGCAGTAGCGAAAAAAATTTCTATTGTATTCCACGATGGATAACTATTGTAACGTACGTTTATCGATCATGTGAAATGTTATATATAATCACTTAATTTATCCATATATCCATCAATGGCACTCTTTCTCGAATCGTTGTCCATCTTCACTCGCAAAACGACACAACAATGGGGATAGATAGGTTATCGCCCCTTTTTTTTCGCAAATCGTGTCGAACAACGGAACTTTGCGCCAGTAAATCAAATAGTGAACGATATAAGCTCATAATAAACAACTTAATATTTTATTATATAGTACATTTTTCATCGCCCTTTCTTATTTTACCTATATTGTAATTGATTAGGCGAACAAGGGGTATGGAATACCATTCATACACATTATGAATTTAATATTTGGAATTTTATGCTATCGCCACGTGAAATGAATCTGACTATAGGGATAACCTGATGAAGAACCAATTGCTGGGTAAAGGACTGATATTTTCTATAGTACACGCCGAACAGCGTATACATTTATATAATTTATATTTTTCACCGAAATTGTATAGCCTACATAAAGAGAATTTTTCGTAAATTTTTCCTATGAATTTCGCTATAAAATTTATCGTAGAAACCAGTAACAGTAGGACATCGTTACCATTTCATTACATATTGCTTATAACATGCGATATTTTGAATGGCTACAAATAAGTTTTAGAGTGCACACGATATACATACAGGGTGTCCCAGAATTACTTTTACACCCGAAAGTGGATGATGGCTGGGGATCCCCCGAGTATCCTCCCGCAAACCGTTTGCCAAAATTTGCAATAGTTTTTAAATGGGAAGCATTTAAGATGCACCAATCAGAATGAAGAATTTCCGCGGATCATGGCTGCATGGTGGGAGGTATAGTCGTGGCAAGCAAAAGCTAACTGCTACAGCCAGATGGCGCGATTCGCAACTGTTTCTTAATCCGAGCGCTAAGCATTTCCCTTGATAGACTGTCGATACTGGCCGAACTCCTTAGCTTCGTGCAGCCGTCTCTCGTGCACCGTGCGATTCTCAACTGTTTCGAGGTATGAGTTCGGTCAGACCCAAACCCGTACACGGTGCGTCAAACGAATTGGAAAAAGTCCCGGAGAAATTAAGTGCTAGGAACAGCAGGATTTCAATAACATAAGCGAAGGATATCTGCACTTGAAAAGAGCTCCCTGCAGGTCCACGAAAATGTACAGGATAACTTAGGGGTAGACAAGAATGGAAATGATTAACGTCTATTTAAATCATGGGCTTATGCATTCGCACTATGATCTGTGATCGATTCGCTGGTTAATTTTTTGAGAATGTAATTTTTCTCTTGTCAAGTTGTATCAATACCTCTCAAGTTGTCATTTCCTTCAACTTTGTCTTAGGGCCTCATCGTACACGAGAATCTCTTTTCCCGCGGTATGTCCAGTGCAAATGGTGCGTGGACGCATTTTTGAATAAGAAAATAATTATCCATATCGCGCCATCAACATTGATAATAGCTCCGTCCCCTCCCCCCTTCCTCGCTTCGCTGTCTCTCTCTGTAATAATATGTTTTTCTTTGGGCTACTGATAATTAACATAACATTCCAATTCTTTTGACGCATCGTGTACGGATTTGCGTCTGACCGAACTCATACCCCGAAACAGTTGAGAATCGCGCGGTGCACGTGAGACGGCTGCACGAAGCTAAGGAGTTCGGCCAGTATCGACAGTCTATCAAGGAAAATGCTTAGCGCTCGGATTAAGAAACAATTGCGAATCGCGCCATCTGGCTGTAGCAGTTAGCTTTTGCTTGCCACGACTATACCTCCTACCACGCAGCCATGATCCGCGGAAATTCTTCATTCTGATTGATGCATCTTAAATGCTTCCCATTTAAAAACTATTGCGAATTTTGGCAAACGATTTGCGGCAGAGTACTCGGGGGACCCCCAGCCATAACCCATTTTCGGGTGTAAAAGTAATTCTGGGACACCCTGTATAATGTATTATAAGCAATAAGTACCGAAATAATAACTATGATCCACGGTGGCTAGGTTCTACGGTACATTTTATCGTAAATTTTATTTTAAAAATTCTCTTGGTATAAAAACTAAAATTTTGAAAAGCAACAAATAAAATAAAATTTGCCTGATACAGTTATGGTATTCCATTATGAATATAAATATTGCTTTGAAAATCAGATACAGTTTAATAAAACTGAATATTCAAATTCGTCACCTTGTTAGTCAATATAATAATTTAATCCATTAAGAGGTCTTGGTGTGGTGAAAGTATAACATTTATGAAAGTTTGACTAACGAAGTCTTATGAAATGTCCGTAAAGAGATATGATTTTATTACGCAATCTTTAATAGTTCTATACCGGATGTTAACCTTCAATTGAAAATGAATTAAAATCAAAATTAATTAATCAATTAAAAGTAAGTTTAAGCAATTCCAAGAAGATAGTAGATATTATTTGGACTGAGGAAGAATGTCGACTATTCTTTTGTAACAGTGAAACTACATTATATGATACTTTAATAAATAATAAATAAAAAAATAACGCAAGGTCTCGCACAAGTTCGTCAAGTTATAATAAACACACCCTACATATACCTACCCAACATCAATATAAAAGCTCGCAAGCCCCATCATTAACGGAACCATCGAAAAAGAATCGCGATAATAAATTATCAGGGTTAATTAATTGTAACACGATTATCTCAACTTACCTTTTTCGAAGAGTGTCTGTGATATCGATGAGGATGCAGCATACACACATAACGATCTATCGCCATGCAGACAAGTATCACTGCACTTTGCTGAGTAAGTGCTCCCCTGAGCAACGCCTGAAAAGCATAAAGCTTTTATGTCATTATTATTATTATACATCGGATGCAAATACAAGTCGCAGTCCGCACGAATGAAGTACACAAAGTTTCTTGGCAATTATTTAATTTTTGTTTTAAGTCTAAGCCCTTGGGAGTAAGGAGAAGCACTGCCATTAGTAGATAAGGAATAATACAAGTGGAAGTGCTAGTGAAGAGACTCATTGTCATAAACGAAACAAAATAACGATTGAAATAAGGCCAAAACGAAATTAAAATTTATGAATATTTTAAATAATTAAACATACGATATATTTCTTGTATCAAGAGAGCTTATTTTTCATGTATATTGTATAGTATATTATACATATACGTATATCATGTATAGCTCATATATTAACTAGTTGATCGAGTCTTGTGCCAAACACTATGTCGTTATCTATTTGGCATATTTTAATATTTTGTAATCATTAAAGCAGGTTTAAATATTTCGGAATAAAATCCATAAAAAAAATAAATCCGGAATAAAGTTAAATCTTTTTTTCAAGAGATCGATAGTCGAGATTTCATGTATCACGATGGTATACGAATTTTCAAAATATGGATTTCATCAGTAGCCAGTAGATACTTCCAGAATTTAACAATAACATTTTCCTTACGTGAATATATTGAACAAAGTTTTCAACTATTTGAAAACTCAAGTTTTCCAAGTTGCTGAAGAAAGGGTAGATGGAAGCAAAGTAATATTATAAGGTAGTAGAGGGTGAGGAAGTTCTCGAACAAAAAAAAATCATTACTTATTTTCAGGTAGGAGAGATACGTTAAGAGGTAATTTCGAGTACAATCTTTAATTTGATTCAAGTTCTTAACCATTTTACCCTCGTTCTTCGTGCAATTTGAGCAGGGAAATAGGGTCTTCCTCTACGCAATTCGTTATTTCAATCGTAATTAAATTCTGTCATTTTCCGTGAAAATCGACTTGCTAAATTTGGAAAATGGTGATAAGTTTAAATATATCGTATCTATCTATAGCAAGTAACTAATTCATATATTTCTGATTGAAACAATTATTCTATCTTCCAAAGTTAGCGAAATTCCGTGCTTTCGAATTGCGCATGCGTATCTATTCAATTCGCAACTCAATTTATGGTCACCTTCAAACGAGAGGAACAGGTGATCTTGTGCAATTTAGTACAAGACTACTAACATTTCTCACTGTCCTGCAGTCCGGATGGTTGCATGTTCCACGAGAAGAGTTCAGTAATTCCAATTTTTTGCATTCGAGATGTCCTTTTTTAAAAAACGATCGAATGATTTAGTAATATATTTTTTTAACATTTCAAATCGCATGCCACACGAAGGGTTTTGTTCTTGGCCAAAATTTCATCCCTTATATATGGCAGGATCAAGCGAGTCGTTCGGCGTTAATTTTTCGCAAGCCTGAAGCCTGGTTCTGTTGGAAGTTAATTTGTCCGCAGTCGAGGGATTTGGGGGGTGTATGTGATTTTCGGGAATTAAATCGGGAGTGGTCAGGACCAAACCTTAACTCCACGGCACGTCTGGTATCCTCGTATTTAATTAGTTCTATCCGTTGGATCGAAGAACCCTTGGTTCCAATCCAGCAATATATTATGTGTGCTGGTAGAATCTTACCCCTTTTATCTATCCTTCCATCCACTGTACAACATTTCGTGTACCAACTCCTCACACACGGGGCACATATCGATACACTCGGGTCAAATAAAATTTCTAGACAACAACGAGAACTTTCCCTAGTATTTGTCTATCAAAATTCAACCAATAGTCTGTACTGTTATAGTACACGTGCACCATCTAGTGGAGGAAGGGTGTGATTTGTTGAACGTTCACGAATATCGAACTGGATATCTATGTAACCACTGTAGTCCGGAGGCTCCGTAATATTTGGTTATCAATACGAGTAAACCATGTAATTCGTATGCAGAATAAGACAAAAATCGATTCTATTAATTCCGTTGATAACAGACACGAATCGAGATTTCTATTTGATATTCTAGTCGTACTACGTATTAATATCCTCAGGTATCTGATTCATTAAATATAAGATGGGTACAAAATTACATTCCACGTTCATGTTATCGTATGTAGAGGAGACTGTTGTCAGTTGAAACACGATATCGAGTGCCATAAAATCATTTAATCTGCCATCTATTGATAATGAAAAATTATAATAAAATTTCCCTACCTCCTGCGCAAAAATTTTGATATGATGAAAGTGTGCAATCGAGTATGGGAAATTTTAGACGAAAAATCTATCTTTAAAAAAAACATGTATTATACTCGTATTCTTAATTGTTTTCCCTACTACCGTTATACTTTAGACACATTATTTAAACTGAGATTATAATATGCAAGTGAAGAATGCATAACAGCAATTGCTAGGCAGTTATCTCATTACTCACCCCCTTGGCTGTCACAACAACCCCCTATAGATTCCTCGTGGCCCTGATTCGTTCAAGGCTCGTACATACATTGAGCGAAACAAGCTGTCAGCCTGTGGACGAGCAAATTGTTCAACCACCCTTCCTCTCCCCGACTTCCTCCGTTTAATTGAAACCAAACCCCGTTACAGTAGCAGTCACGAATTAGCTGCTATTATCAGGGGGCTAAACGGATAGTCGCGGTCCAAATAGCGCTAATGTTGATGCAGTGATTTTTCAACCTGCGCCCTGGAAACGATTCCAATTTTACTTGTCAATCCTCATGTTCTCTAAACTTATTAACTATTCAGTCGTCGATGACGTAAGATTAGGTTAAACTAAAAAAAATATAACATAATTTCTCAACTTAGATGCGATTTATTTGGAGCTAAATAAGAAAACCTATGATTTAAATCATTGGTTACACATCAGTTTTCAAAAATGAAATTCAGGATCTGGAAAAAGTTTAATATTTTTTTAAGGAGAGTTGCATTCAATTCTACTACCAATCTAGCGAAGAACGGAATGGGAACGAAAATCTATATTAGAAGATGAAAAAGTATTTAGGTGATTGTAATTCATCTGCTGTCTACATTATCGTGGAAACGAGTTTTATTTGTCTTTCGAATGGTAAAATGTGTCAATTATATGAAATAGTCAAGTATAAGGTTTTTTACACGCAGCTTAAATATTTGTTAGACCGTTAAGAATGACCATTGGCATGTGCGTATGCAGTAATCCCAAAATGATACGTTACACGATCGTCGCAATAGGAACGGTACTCCGATTAAGTGTCTAATGACAATAGTTGTTGGTACTAGGTGCTAGTGACGTTGGTACCTATATCCATAAAGATGCAGGGGGACATTTAAGATGGTTGCTATGGTGACGGTTGGCTTAGAGCCAGGAAAAAAGCTCTGATAATATGGTGGACTGGGACCGGCCTCGTTTCGACGTCCCACGAGACTCCGGAGACCTTCACCCAATATTTTTCCTCCGAATGATCGCACGCAGTGCTCCCTTGTTATCTATTGGTTAAATCGTGCACAATTAATCCCATATACGAGCTTTGGATATCTACCATTGCCTCCATTTAATTAGTCAGGATCATGATAAAATTCATCTCTAATAAAGACGACAGAAAGCTTTTGACTTTATAGATCTCAAGTACTTTCTCTCCCCGGGTCAACAGATGCGAGGGTCACTCGAGTTCCAAGTACATCCAATTGACTTGTCGCATCCACTCCAGACCAGTCAATATCACGGTTTTGTCTATTGACCCTGGGGAAAGCCAGAAACCTCTCTCCCAACCCCGCGTTGTGCCACACCAATCATCAAGCCATCCTAGACCTGGCGAATAACTACGTTGTTCGACCTTGTTACCGATGTAGACTAACGACAAGTAAATACACCAGTAGCGAAGGTTCTCTTTAAACTGTTCTTTCTTTATCCTCGTTGACCCGGAAGCAATAAGGTTTCAGTTTTCAGATTTATCGTGCTGCATTCGTACATTTTTTTTTGTTTTAGTGCTTCTTGCAGGTTACATGAAGTGAAAGAAGATAAAAAATAAAAGGATGCCTAGGAAAATTAATGGACGGCGCCTGGCACGTCAGACCGATCAAATACTAGGTTAAGTTATGGGAGGTTGGGTTAGGTTAACTTAGATCGAGCTAAGTTGAACCAGCTCAGGTTAGCATAGACTACGCCAGGATAGGCCGGTGAACAATATTAGATAAGACTTCGTTTAAAAGGACGAATCTGCCTTTCAATGGAATCTGCCGAACTCATTATCAGACTGACTCGTCGACTTGAGCTTCGCATATTCACCCGAGCGTGACTCTGCGGATTTTAATAGTGGAAGCTCGAGCAACTTTGGACGTCCTTAATGCACGTTCGAGCTCCGGGAAACTACTATGTCACGAAGTTTCGTAATTATCTAGTGAACCGGATGGAAGATATGCATTGCCATGTTATTTGATCTGTCCTTTGCTACACGGTTTTTAATACGTGGATATAATTTGTAGGCTATAACGCTAATTAGAATTACTTCTGTCCACATGACACAATCATAGAGATAGAATTTAATTATAATCATATTTCTATCTGATGCGTATCAATCTAGCTGTTAGATTATCCTCGAATACCGGTACGTGTCCGACTAATTAATTGACTTTAATGGCTTAATTGGCTTTCCGTAGCTGGCGCCGATCTCGGATAGAGGAGACGAGACGACCGACGTAGGGGTCGATGTAATACATATTTGCCGCATGTAGTTGGAATGCTACCAGCGTACTGGATGATTTGTCGTTACAGATACCGCGCTGATTTAAGATATTCGAATAAAAGTACTGGGGCGCCCTCGTCTTGCTACGTTACTGTTACTGTTACTGTTATACCATTGCTACGTCCCTGTTACACTCCCGTACATTGATTTCTTGTTAGTTTTTGAAATCTAAGTTCTCGTTTCCAGTTCCCACCAGTGTACGTGCACTATACGATTACCATAGGTGCAAGGTCGTACTTCTGACTATTTTGTGAAATTGAAAAACTCTATCTTTTAAGGTGACAGACGCTGCCCTTCGACCTTTTTCCGTATTTGTGTAAGAACTTGCCAATAACTCTGCGCCTATCTATTGACCTTGAAGTCCAAGCTCTACTCGATCACGCGAAGTGTTAGACACTTTATTGACGCAAATTACATCACGTTCTCGTACACGATGCGGAATGTGGATGTGCATGAAAATTGGAAGTACATTCACAGCTAGGAGGTTATTTCTCTCTCAATGAAGCCATTCGATCGATCCGATCGAAGTTGAGATATTTTCAGATGCATCTGCTTTAGTCGATTTGACCTTATTATTTGAATTTTTTCGTACCTCGTCATAAGGGTGACAGAATTTTGTGTTAAATTTTTTTACTTTCTTATTGGAAAAAAGGTAGTTACAAAATTTCATATTTCTTGCGAGGATTCTAACAATTGATTGACAACCAAACGGTAGAAAAAAAGGACGTGAATAGCAATGCTTGCGCATAGTGACACCTTTTATTTATTAACACCTTGAAAATTCTGATTAATAATTTTTAATAAATAATTATAGGAGCTGATGATCCTTATTCTTAAAATCGAATATCAATAAATGCGTCGTTACAAATCACGTAACTTGGCACAGGAGGGTCATGAGGATTATCACCAGGAACTCGATTACGTCCGACAACTCGTAGAACGAGTGCCGGAAGTGGCGAGGTTCCTGCCGGCAATTTCCTTTACTCGGTATACCAGGAAGTCGCGGATCCTGGCAGAGAGTAGCTTTCTCCAATCGAAAAGAGACGGACGATAGAAAGGATGGACAGCGACTGCTTAAAATCGATGATGGAAATAAATTCAGGAACGTTTACTGTGATTCGAAATTTTTGATAAATGTATTTTTTTTTTTGATACCTGAATTTGACAGACGACCTCTCCGTAAGGCCAGCATCCATAAACGGCCGGAAGGAAGCCGAATGGCGTCACCAATAGTCCGATTGCTAGGTCGTTGCTTGCCAAACTTGTAAGTAGATATCTTGGCTGTAAAGAAAAGTACGAAAGATCACAAAGTGTCACAAGATAACTATTTTTATGATTCTAATCACATTAGAAATATACTTGTTTAATTAAAATTTTGAAACAATATAAGCTGGCGTTGGATTAGGTTAAAGTCTGTCTAATGAAACCGAGAATGAAACAATGGCAGCCATTAATCTTCAGGCTCCAGAAGCTTACGTACCCTAACTTCTTATTCTTTAAAATAATAAATATTCCGTAATTACAGTCATTATACACCAGCTTGTTAGGCGTTTATTAACATTTTAAATTCTATAAAATCTTCTAATGGGAAATGACTCTGAGTACCTTTTTTTTTTTAATGGAAAAAATTTGTTCCCTATACCACATATATATCTACAATCGCTTTAGAATCTCATTTCTGCTGTTTCTACAGCACAAGGTCGAACACACACAATACTCTGCACTTTCACAAGGATGCTAAGCCTTTCGCGCGAACTCATTGTATTTCGGAGTCTCAACTCCATGAAACAATCCTGATACCTTAATGTATTTAGATGTATTTAGTAGGCTGTTTGAAATTTGCATATGCATGAATTCCCATCGTGTCAGCGAGTTGCTAGAATGGAGGTGGAGCAGACAGTGAAAGGGGATAAAGATGAGGGTGAGAAGGACAGGGTGTTTCCACTGTTACTACTAGTAGAATTCAAGGCAGGAATGGTGTAGGACTGCTACCTGTACGTTAGACAATAAGAGGGTGAATCTTTAAGGGTGGCTTCTGGGTGCGAATGTCATAAATGTGTAATCCGATGCTAACGAATTCATACCACGAATAGTAGAAGCTGACTGGCTGGCTCAAGGCAGTCACATTTAATTGTTTGATCAAAAATGGTGCCGCTAGATTACTTAATTATGCGAAACGGCTCGATTCCACGGATCCTTTGTGCTTCTTCTACAGTAAGAAGTAAGACGGGATCTGAACGTTCGTACAAGGAAGGCTAAACTCGCGCAAAGAATTTTAGCGACGAAGTTTCTTTGTTACAAAAACGTATGCTTCAAAATTTCAGTTAATTCTTAAAAAACGTACGGTAAGAGCTAACGACGTTGAACGATATTATATATAATTTTTTTACCGGAATTTATTTAATAACATTTTTTATTAAAATCTGTATTATATTGCAAGTTGTTTTCATATATTAGACATTGAAATTTCCCAAATGGAATTTACCACGTAAACGTTACTATTCTCTTTGATGTGTTATGCGTGTATCCTTCGGAAAGTCAAAAGATTATCCGTATCAATGAAGATTTCTAGTTTCCACTTCAATCGGTAGTTATGAATCGTTGCTAAAAAAACTGACCATACAATCGATCCTTTCGGTAGATAATTAACGGTAAAATGTAAAACAGAATAGTGATAGAGTAAACGAAATCGACAGAAAGCTAATAAAAAATATGATTGCCTTTTGAATATTCTCGGTATTACATACGGCAACGGTAGATTTTATCGTCCCAGTTTCAACCTACAACTACTCGCTCCTATCGTGGCTGGAATAAAAAGAGTTTATTTAAATGCATCAAAGGTACTCCAGGCTGTAAAACCCGCTGAAGGAAACAATACCAGAGTACCGTGAAGAATGTTGGAAAGGTTAGGAACATAGAGGGTAGCGGAAGAGGATGGAAAGGTAAAGAGGACACGCGGTGTTCCAGCAAATTATGTTACTTGCTCACTTGCCTCTAATGCATCTCGTTCATCTCTTAGTTCGCTCAGGACGTATTCTCGTCCGAGCAGTTTCATCTCGCGGCTATCGGAATTGCGTGATAAACATGACAAGCATCTGCGCGACTAGTTTCCGGTAAGAATTCGTATATACAACACGAGGTCTGAACTTCCATGAACACTTTTCTGGTTTTACTTACTATAGAACATGATCGATACGTTTGATCATGAATTTGACACATCAATCCGCCTTATCGCTATCAATCATTGACATATTTTCTGCGTATATTTCACGTACATAAATTTCCATGAGGAGTAAGCTGATAGTGTTAGGTTGGAATTGAAAATTGTAATTCGATTACATGAATCCTACCTGAGCGTGGATGTATTTGCTGTAGCGCCGACTGTTGATAACGCAGATCACAAGAAGATTGGCACACAGAATCCCTAGGCTGAGTGCCAGGATGAGAGCAGCTCTCACGAGCTCCCCAGGTCCAGGTCCTGTCCAGGAGGCAGTGATTCCACTGCGCCAACAGCTACTGTTGCTCAGCGCTGGCGCCAGCAGAATGGTCTGCTTGTGCTCTATCATCTTCGCTCCGTAATTTCCTGAGTTATAATATATAGGCTTCGTATATACATATGTATGTACTCGCTTCGCTAAGAGGACTCTCTCGTCCACGATTTGCGAGCGACCGTTAACGTCAATGTCTTTCGTTTTGTTTCACGGTGGCTCATCATCCCGCGCCTTTCGATAGTCTCTATCGGATACGAATTCCTTTCTCCCTTTTGCGAGCCATCTTTTTATATTTTATTTTCCGTTTGGTTACGTTCTTTTTACGTGGAGACGATACTGCGGCATCTTCAAAGACGATATCTTGCACTCTCCGCTATTTTACTGCATACTTTTATGCCAATGTATGTTCCTGGTGAGGTTCCATCTTTTCCTATAGGATGATCATACGGGCTGGAACAAAGAGAAAAAAAGAATGTCACTGTTTGCATGAGTTTTACTCACAATCAGATATTTTCAGTGTACTCGCTACCGAGGACGTGTCAATAGACCGCGTGTCGCGAACAAATTTGGTGAGGTTTACCTCAATTAATTCTCGTATATGGAGAATTTTTGTATTCTCTAACCCACAGCATTGCAATAAAATTCATTGAATTCAGTAAATAGTGAATTTAACATATTTATACGTGCGGTATAAAAATTTTTCTCGACAGTCACTGGTTGGAATTGTTGATCAAATCATGGTGGATCTACAGATCTACAGGTGCAACTTGTTGATCTTGTCTCCGAGGTTCTTCGCGAAGGGTTGTTAGTTAGGGAGAACTACTATTTTCTGGGAACACAGTGGCTCGACAATTTAAATTAAATGGATCGCTTTACGGTTTTACCCTTTGTTCAGCTACCTCATTTAATTTAAATGACGAGCGCTGGAAAATCTTCGTACGATCTTATCGACCGTAAGAGTGGCAATGGGATAAAGACCTCGATGAAGACTCTGAGCGAGACTCGCAGTGAAACAAGGGAGTCGAAGCATTGCTAAATATAATGGCGTTGTTTACGTAGATTTTTACAGGTATTCAGTTTAGCTACGGAAGATGAGGAATCGAGCGAGAGACGAAGGTGGAGAATAATAAAGAAGATTAGAAAGATGCACAAGTAAAAAGAAATTTTTGTATTTACGCAACATAAAAAAAATTAAGGAAATGGAAAAAACTGGGGTATGGATGGTTTATTGTACTTCAAAACTATAGACTTGAAGTTGGCTCTGAAACAAAAAGTAGATATTTATTATCGTTTTATTTTTTGTTCTGTACCTAGGCACGTCGAAGGCACATCTAAGGGTGCACGACTGGCTGGCAGTGACTACTGCCACTAAAAGTTGAATAGCTTTCAAGTTTCCAAAAGTTTCTAATGAAGGGTAGGAATTTCCTGGATGACAAAGATTAATTTTAATAATAATTGTATATTGTTATCGTTTATGTGTATAACGTTTACCTTGTATGCATAATCAGCACAATATATATTACTTGTTTTCTGTGACCTTCGTGCGATTACTTGTATACATTTTTGATAAATAAATTATAATGTGATATATTATTTTGATGAGGTGTGTTGTCTACGTGGAATTAAATTGTTTTCTCATATAGTAAATACTAATTTAATTCGATAATTTCGAGCACTTATCTTTACGGTATTATATACGTATATATGCAAGGTAACCTCAAACTAATGTAATATCTCGAATACCTTATGTTTCGTGTAGTATGTTCAGAAGGTATACGATATAACGTATGAAACGCAGCCCTTTGTAATATTAATTCAACATGAAGAATTATTCGAAAGCCCAATAACAATATATCGATGAGTTAAAAATTTGTTCGAAACATTATTATAATTTATAGTTCAATAGCTTGAACGATGTTTATGAAAATTTACTTTACTCCGAGAATAATTTTGTTTATTATCTACTTTTTACGGATATAATGAAAACGAATTCAAATCCCATGTATCTCATAAAGCCTACTTTTAAATCTCGTAATATCAAACTTCCATATGTTTCAAAGTTTGGATGTCATATTATTTACAGATATCGTACAGGCGCGTAATTAAGAACAATCAAAGAACAATCAATACCGAAAAGAAATGTATTAAAAAATAGTATTTGACTTTATATGTTTTTCTGAATTTCCGATGAACCTCTGCGAAAAAAATTTAAAAAAGTTCCAAGTTATTAAAAATTTGCGTACTTAATTATCATTCTACGAAGTGAGACTATTAACGAAGATGAACCAACAATCAATTTCTGTCGAGTAAATAAATTGGACAGTGACAACTAGATACTAATGTGGAAAAGGATACGGAGAAAGGAAAAAAATAGGTTTGGAAGCAGCACCAGATGGCTGGTACCAATCTAATGTCACAGATCTGATTGCAGGGCTCAACTGCCATGAAAATAAAGACGCATCCATAAGATCCCAAGACCTATCAGGTCTTGAAGGCCCCACTGCAAAACTTGATTAATCGTCCGATCTTTATTCACTTCCTGCGCCATGACCCACATTGTAGGAACTTCTAAGCCAAAGTTATTATATTTACCCTAGGGGCGATATGAATGTATAAATATATATTTTCAGGGTCTCTGGGCTTTTATTTCTTTTCCTTTTTTCCTCCATATTCCATCCCTCTCTCCCTCTTTCTCTCTTGTGCTGTCACTCTCACTGCCAACCATACGTATACCTCTTACTTCATTTACCACCTTTACTACCCCAGCCTTCGCATCTTTCTCCTGCCAGCCGTGCCTTTACGTAATGATGAATAATTAATTACGCTTTTTTGTTGAGGATGACGTACGGCTGAAATATCATCACCAGTGAAAAATTCACTGCGCAGGTTTTACATGAACGCGGTACGCGGTGTGGAAGAAATTAATAGCGGATCGTTGCAACGAGGCGAGGAACCTAGCGAGCCTCCCTTCTTCTTGTGATCCTGATACTCGGAACGTTGTGATACCACCATTAGTTTGTACAACAAACGCAATATATGTATTTATATTTTGTTGCGTATTTCCTTTGTTTGATTCTCTATCGCTTTTTGTTTTTGTTCCTCCGAGAGTCCCTGATTTTCGCCGACAAAGTCATAGAGTAGCGCCGTACCAAAAGGTAAAATGAAAGTCATTCTAAGAAAAGGTATTGAGAGCATGCCTAGTCCAGTTGGTAGTTCGAACTGAACTCATCCTGCGGAAGATAAAAAAACTAAACCGGATGTGACATTGAATGGAGTCAATGTGAATCTGGTATAATGAGAGGTGGCTAACGACGTTAGTTTTGCTCAACGTTTCAGTATAATTAAAACATGGCCGCCTTCGCGATTCCCCAGAGACTTAATTCATTTCTGTGTTCCAGGCAATCATTTGAGAGACTTGCTCTACCCTGCAGACCCGTCTCACCACTTTGTAACCGTCTCTTGTTCTAATACGCTTCACCTTACGTGTTTCTCAACTCACTGTTGAATGTCTTAACTGTTAGAGGTTTCTCCGTTATAACGTCGAAGAAGAATTGATTTTTGTACTCTCTCTCTCTCTCTCTCTTTCTCTCTCTCTATCGCATCCTGAATACAAATCATACTATGCTGCTTTACGCGGGAGATCATATATTTAAGGTGGTGACGTGTATTATACACGTCTTTGGTACATTGCAGCTGGCCGACCCAGAACAGCCCCTACTGAGTTCCTGTCGGGGACGTTAATATTCTACGAATTATTCGAGTTATCTATTTGAAGCTCTTCCAGGTACATTATTATTAAGCATCTTAATGAAAAAGCCACCTGCGATTAACACGATCCATGTGTTATTATACATTGTCACTGCTTCGTAGATTCAAAAAGATTTACAGCTGTAATGTTTCTTCTGAAGCAGACTTTCCTTAGAGGTCTTCTATTGCAGTAAAAACTGATGGGCGACCAAAGATTTTTAACTTAGCATTTTGTGGAATATATAAGAATCGACGATAAAAAGGACTCGTGTCGTGATGCGCATGGTCGACGACGGCTTAATTACTCTAGTCATTAGCCATAATTCTTTATATAACGATCGTATATAATTTTTTGGACAGTTCCATCGTGACCTTAGTTCTCCACCCTCAACTGTTAAAAAAACGTCTAACTTTTTAATTTACCGTAACTTTTTTTTGTTCGACAAACTTTTATTCACGCATTGCGATTCACGTCGGAATTTAGAGTCGATGCTTTATCGCGACTGGGTGATTATGCTAGTCCAACGTTTTATGGAATTACAAAAATTTATTAGCCGTGTCACAACAAATTAATGGAATATTTTTGGCGAAGTCCTAAGAACGATCGTGAAAAATTATGCAATTTTTCGAGGTATCTAGGAATGTATTCTCGTAGATCTCACAAGGAAACCAAAGATTAAGAAAGATAAACAGTATCTACGTGAGATAGGGAGATAAAGAAACAAAAAGAAAGTTATGATTTCGCGGTCAGGGATTTTCTCGGAATTACGAATAAAGTTCCGCCATCAGTCAAGTGGAGCAAACACTTTGCTCAGCCCTAGAAACTCAGTAACTCAGTCTCGAGCCCTGCATCAAATTTCTTGTTCTTGGGCTTGAGTTACGTGGAAAATAAACACCCGGGGATGTGACTTTATGATAGCGTGAATGGACATGATCATTAGAAATTATCCTAATTAATAATTGACAAGAAAATGTGAGTAAGATCGATAAAAAGTAAATGTTTTATATCATCTATAAACGTGATCAGGACTTTAATGTAAAAATGTCTTCGACGTTAATGGAACGAGATCCTCTCCTGGTAAGACTCTTCCTTTTCTGGAAAAAGTAGCAGTAGCTACTATAAGAAATCAAATAGAAAAGTTGAAAACGTTTATTAACTGAACTCCTTGAAGTTCTTCGTTCTCCGTAATAGAATGTTAAATTATTACACTTTCCCGTTTAGCTGTGGCAGTTACTGAGATTTCACTATTTTGATTAATTTTTTTCAAATATGTACTTCACATATACATACATAGATTATAGTAAAAGGATGTTTATTCAATATCAATTTACCGGCCGTTTATGCATTAATTCATTATATCATCCTCGGGCAAGTAGTCAGAAGCGGATACGATACAGCAAACAGGTACATAAACACAAGTATCCGGTACCCGTATTCCAAAAGTTCCGGTTGCCGTGATTTTGGCATCAATCCGCTTTGCTGATATTCTCCGAAATTCAGTTATATCATTTTGGAAACACGAGTGCGTTAATCGGATACCGAAATAACATACTCTTTTCTACATTGACGAGGATTAAAACTGGAGGAAAGCTTTAAAACTAGATTACCGAAGATATAAAAGACACGCTGTTGATTCAAGCGGGTTAAAATATTTTCGGTTATTTTCATAAAATAAATTCGTTATAAATTTTTAACGAGGATTCGACTTCAGCTGGATCTTATTTAAATTTTCCATATTCATATTATTCCTATGTACTCATGTAGTCTCGTGCATGGACCGTATGTATTTTCTGCGCTTTGACAACGACACTTCTAAGAGAACGGCAGAAGGATTAAGTCTGAATGACTTTATTATCTCGGAAACTACCAGAATATCCCTCTAGTCTTCTCCAGAATCTCTCTCCTTTTCCCTTTCTCTTTCCCTCCCTCCCAACCATCATCTTGCTCTTTCTTAGCCACAAATACAGACACACGTACGCACGCATACAATCCTTCCGTTTCTGAAGTCACAGTCCCCTGAACGCAGCGCGCAATTCTGCAACAATTTAGCTTGCAGCACCGGATGCATTTAGATGGTAAAATTAGAATTTTTCATGAATGGGTGGTACGAGAGGGTGGATGATGGTCTGAAAGATACAAGATACAGAGAAGAAATTGTAACTGAACGGCGTACGACTTACGAGAATCGTTAGTTGTAATAGCAGTGGATCTTTCAGGGATGTAGCTCAGATGGTATCTGAAGTCTTCCTAATTAATTCTCTGAGCGCAATTCCTTCTTCCTTACCAGGAGACGTATTTATATGAATTATCCAAAATTTAGGTATACACTGTATATAATAATTATTTAAAATTGTACGTTCGTCAAAAGAGACCAGTACCATTTCAATATCAGGAAGTATGCAGTATGAGCTGCATAGAGTATGGAACTTATAATTGGACTAAAAGATGAGTAATAAGAAGATTGGAATGCGGATACGTTTCTGAATATATTTTACGTGTGTTATATGTAACTACTTACATAAAAGGCGTCATTAACAAGAAACTGGGCTAGACCCAGTAAAGTAGTGGAGGCTCGTGTAAGCCATTCGCTCAATACGACTTAGCGGACTTTCATAGAGTCGCGATTTAAGAAGTTTTGGGGTCAGAGACTTTGAGAGCCTCTGGATTTTAGATGGAGATCTTCCTCGAGTACGTAGTCGAAGCGCGATGCTCTTGCACGAACGTAACTCACTCATTCATGGCTCTCGAACGTTCCGCCAAGGAAATCGAGCCACTTCCCTATGGAGCATTGATGGCGCATAAGCAATTTATTTGGACAATTTAAGGAAAATATATATATATATATTGGTTATTTTCTATTTTGACGCAGTGCACGGTTCCGTTGTAAAGCTTTGGTATTTTAGGAACGTGTATACCTATATATACTGTATGCACGTGGTGAGTGGATGAAGGGGCATAGTAAGAAAAGGAAACCAGGAAACGTCCTTTCTTTTATCTTGTATTTTTATTCGTTATTCGTTACTGCTATTCTCATGTATGTTTACTACGTCCTATCGAATCTATTGCCTCAAGGAAGCATAAAAACGACGAAGGACTAGGCTCGACCCTCTTTCCTTTCAAGATAGAACACTTTAATATAATGCTTAAGACACGCGACATACAGCATGAACAGCAAATGAATGAGTTAGAATTTTTTATACGTTAACCAGATATTCGGAAACTCTTGCATGAGTTTCCAGTGATTAAAGAAATCATGGCAGTGAAAATTTTTTTAAAATAACCTTTAAAATTCACCATGGGTGAAATTTGACTGTATGCAAATTTTGGTTTAATGTTATTAAAATAAAACGTAACCACTCGCCGCACTATTTTTGTGGGTATTTATTCATACGATTATTGGTGAGAACTGTTGGAAATCAAATTGATCCACTCCATACTGATTTCAGTATCTGCCTTATGTGCTTTTTTTTGGTCCCTTTGACAATACTCTTGAATAATAAATAATTGTAAATTCGCGTTCTAGTAGCCCTACGGGCATGTGAACTGTCTGTTGCTTATCAATATATAATATATTACATAGTATCCGATTCCATAATTTCAACAAGAATTTTATCATACAACAGATCGATTCTCCTACGTGGATTTCTATTATAACAAAAAAATTAGCTTCAGATGATATTTCACCCATGATAGACTTTAAGGTTTAAGTATCTGCTTTCAACTTTCTTTCGTCTTTCTAGAAATATTCTCAGGATCAAAGTGTTCTGTCTCATACGCGTGCTTCTTTTCAAGTAAATAAAAAATATCTTATGTAAAAAAGGAACTGTGATGACATCAAATATCAGGCGTGCAAAAAAATGTTTTACTGCTCATGGCACTGAATCCCAACACTTTCCAGCACTACCTTGAAAAGGGCCGTTGCCATTCAACTTCCAGGAAGATTTACGCCACTACGAATCTTTATGGAAAATGCTGTAGGGCCACTATAACACTCCTGCGTAACGATAATGCTTCTTGGGTTCTTCAACCCAGTCGAGAATTTCTCGCCACAAGCTGTGGTCTCAACCAGATACCACTTTGTGAGGTTACGTAGCTAAATTAAAGCCACGGACCCGGAGACCACATATCCCCAGGCGATGTTTGCTTCTCGTCTTTAAAAAGATCTACCACAGTCACGATAAGACACGAAAGACCTCAAACCCTCTCGGTCGCTTCTCAAGCATATCCTTCACGTATCATCCTATATCGCATTCCGAAACTTCCTTTCTTCTAGGGAATCACCCATGGAATAACGAATAATATCCGAATACAATAGTCAGCATCTTCGGCATCTAAACTCTCTAGGGTAGTAGAGCCCTTTGATTTGATCTGGTAGCATTGAGTTTGAATAAGTTTAGATATGGCATCAGGAAACAGGAACTGTCCGAATATTGTTTGCGAAAAAAAATTCCATATCGGGAATGCAAAGTTTCATCTGTCCAAAGGAACATTAATGGACAGAAGCGGGATTTCCATAGGAATTGTATCAGGACGGTCAACAATGTTGTTTGATATTCAATGGATTAACATAACCTGACGTAATCTCAACTAATAGATCTCAACAGTAGGTGTCTTGACAGCTTAGTATAATTTTGGATGTTCTATGCAAAGTGATCCTAGACACTAGGCAATGATTACTATACATAGTGGATGACAATCAGCGTGGAATTCAGGAAGTACTATTAGAATTATATTGAGAGTGTTACATGGTTTACCACATGGGATACAGTGTACAAATCATTTTGAGACGTTAAGAAAACGACGCCGACGTTACACGAACAAGAGGAACCGCAGCTGCGTCTGCAGTAGGAACACAGAACAGCGAATCATTGATGCGGGACAAGTTTACGATGCGATGTCCTAGACATTGAACAAACAACTAAAGTTTGCGGACGAATCAAATAAACGAGTGCGGACTATTGTGCATAGTATAGTAGTAAGTACAGATAGTATACATAGTTGTTCGTACGTGTATACTCGAGGAGAAATACTCGACCTATCTTTTCAGCCTACATTCTAAAATTGAAGAGTTAGGTTGAGAATCGTCTGATGAAGGTGCGTGGATATTCGGTGCTAATACATTGGTAAGCCTACTCTCAAACTAAAAGTAGCAGTTATTTCCGTTTCTTCTTCCGATAATATAATCAATACGAATATACTTTTTTAATTTGGAGATTGTACTTGCTAAGTAATTATAATGGCGATTATTACGTGCGTAGATATTATAGTATATTAATAACAAGTGATGCTTGGGCATTAGTTATGGAAACCGAGAATAGGTTAGCGTCGAAGGATTTTTCTTAAACGGGAGATGTGGAAGTTGATATTGGAGTTTATAAACATAGCATTGATTCCGACAGTCTAAAAAATTGATTTAAAAGCGAAAATTTAGAGGTTTAAGATACATCAAAAGTATACATATAGTTTAGGAAGGATTACAATAGGCGGGGAATTTAGACTGAGATATAACCTTTGATAAGAAAGCGTTCTGATTCTTTTTCCAGCTGGACACCCATGATGGAGAGAAAAAATGTGTTTAGATGGTGAAAGCTTGAGGTGTCGGATACGACAGGGAAAAGTCATCGGTATTTATATAAAAAATAAGTAAAAAGAGGTAAAATAAAATATTTTATGTTATAAAGTAAATTTACAGATTTGCACATAATTATAAAAATTGAGCCAACGCTAAATTTTAAACAATATGAAATGACCGATGTTTTTTTTTATTGATTTGCATATCAAATGAGAGTTTCTCGTTATGAATTCTTTTCTAACAATAGAATAAGATCAGTACAAGATATTTTACACAACGAAGTGCACGAGGTGCGTAACTTCTCGCGTACCCTTAGTACTGGAGGCGAAAGTAACAAACAAGTTAAACTTCCCAGACAGAAGGATTCTCGCGTAAACAACTGAGACTCTTTACGCGACGCTCGCAGACGTTTTGCTCCTCTCATGAAACAAGAAGACAACGTTGAACTTCGTGAAGAAATCTCTTTTTCGTAAGTGTGTTAGGAATGTTGGTTGTATGGCTAACGGGGTGACTGGTTAGGGTAACTGTAAGAGAAGAAGCTGAATTGAGAAAAAAACGAGAAAGGGTGAGAAAGCAACGAAGAAGGAGATACGAGTTTCAACTTAAAATACGCTAAGGCTGCGTAATAGTGGCTCGAAGTTGAGATTCTCCAAGTTTTTTACGAGTCTGGCTGTAAAAAAAAAGGCATGGAAATACCTACTCCCTGAGCGAGGAAGACGCCACGATGCGTTCCTTACTTCCGGTTGAATAACTTTCCTGGTGTTTGTTCACGCCTTTTCATTCTTGTTCTTTTTCTATCGTTCAATAGGTTTTGCGGCTTTTACGGTAACTTTAAGTTTTAGAAGATCCTCCGGCTTTTATATGTGTAAGCTAAACTTGATATTTGTGATTCAGACACAAAACTATAAAGCACTGAAAAAAAAATCTAAACTCAAAGCACATAAGCAATAAATATGTACTGATGCTTTATTCTTCGTCTGCACGTATTAAGTATGTAAGTATAATCGGTCTACGAGTTCGATGTGTTTTTTTGACAGATCGAAACCAATGAAGCTTCTATCAAGGTACACGTGTCAATGAATAAAATATTTTTTTTACTATATATGAATTGTTTTGCACTAAATATATAAATATTTTTCTATCTCAGCATATATTTACGCTATTCTATGGAAAATCACGTGTAATTTGGTATGGATTGCATTGCTTACGAACTGTCAAAAAGCACGTTGTTCTCACAGACCGACTATATTTATCTGTACAAGTGTCTATCTAAGTACCTACATTACACGAGCTACTTATCTACATATCTAGCTACATTGACGTCTCAGTACGACCATGCTTAAACAATAACTGATCCCGCCGGAATAAAGTGCATTCGGAACGTGACGATACCTAATATCAGGAATCTGAAAATATTTCGATCCAGATCGACCAGTATGTCGGCAGCAATACCAGAGTACAAACAGGTCGAAGATTGATAAGAAAAAAGTTACAAATCTCTACGTAGTCGTATTTGGCACAAGGATTACGATCTAGCAATTTGTATCGGTTCTGTACCTCCCCTTATTCCCATGGTAACGCATCATTAAGCCTGTGATTTTATGCTAAGAATCCTGAACTACTCGCAAGAAGAGGTAAAGCCAGCGTAAGGGATGGAAGAGTGCCTTCGGCAGAAAGTTCCTAGGTATATATACATATATACAAAAGCACTCAATGTCAACGACTCCATTCGGCTCTGCCGAGGCAATAAACTTGCAATTTCTTATTCGGCTAGCACGCCCTCGTGACCTTCGTGATATCTCCTGCAATCGTCCCGACTCTTACGACCTTTACGAAAGTCACGAAAAATCGTGAAAAATCGCAAAAGTGCAACTGCTAGTATCCTTCGTATCACTGTACATACTGTTGTTCAAGGTTATAGTATCTTTAATATTAAACTCGTGCATTTTATTTTTTTACTTTAAAAGGATGAGCATGAATTTTCATAAGAGACTGTACAACATCGTCTTAAGTCACGTAGTATTCTCCTCTTATCTACATTATCTATATCGCCTCGTCTCAACAAGACTTCGGACTACAGTTAAGTGTTTCTTTCTGACGTAGCTAGAACACATCGTACCTTACCTTCGTGACTACGTTTTTATGCACATCGTAATCTAAACTCCCATGCATCATCATCGACGTGCGGTTACTGTTACGGCAAGTAAATATAAAAACGGAGAGAGAGCGTAAAATAATGGAAGAGAAGGTCTCTACCTTCTCCTCTGAGAATGACATAGAGAGAGAGAGAGATAAAACATAGAATAGAGAATGTTATAAAAAGATGAATGTACCGTAGGATAGCAGGCGCAACGGTTTTCTCATAAAACGTGAAAATCCTCTCGTTTCCTTAACGTGAAGATGTTGGTCGCCGTCGATGATGCTCTTCCGAGAGACTTTTCAAAATTTATTGCCACCCTAGTGAGACGATCCACTCTGCTAAGCTTTGCTAAACTTTTCCCAGGCGAATTTTCTGTTTTTTTTTTATCTTAAACGCCATTTTGGGACAACACTTTAGGATCTTCGCGTATGTTTTTTTCCTTCCTGACCGATAGTATCGGTAATGGGCCGTTAGAGGCGCCACTGTGTCATTTTAATCCCATCCTAACTCGCTCGTTCTGTACGCCGATGCATAAGGGTATCCTTAATCGAAAACAGATGGCACAGAGCAAGTTATCGCAAACCATTGAATAAGTTAACTCCATGGATTGATGAGTGGTCCACGTATAAAGATTTCGATACGGTTAACTACATTCAACCAAACCTGTAAGTACTACAATTGCCCAAACTCACTCGCCCCCCTTGACTCTTTAATAAATTGTCCTGCGTGTCCTTTCTTACGTCCTCTCAGAGTATAAATGAGAAATACATATTTTCTACGCTCAGAATAAATAAATAAACTTAAATATTCGATACGAGCGGGTAAAAGGAAAGCTCTTGAAATTTAGTAATATGAACACAGATACATTGTTCGCGAGTCTACCCGGTATAAGCTTCCGTTTGAATATCTAACTGTACCATTCTTACGCAATCAGGCTTGTCATGACTTATAGCGAACTACTTTTGTCCAGCCGGAAATTTTAGGTAACTCGATTTCCAACTTTTGTTCCATGCACGTAGATAGTGGTTTGACAAAGTCCACTAGTTTTACCCGGTGTTACCGTAACTGGAAGATATTTTCAAGATAAGTCAGATAAACACTGACTTTTCCTCATTCTGGGAACTGGGTAGAGTTATTCGCTATTTTCTGGGTTTTTTTTTAAAATAAACTCTCACGGTACTCCTGATTACGCGTTATTAGGCTCTGCAACTTTTTAGGGTTCGATATTTTTTTGCATCTACATTCAAACTACAGACTGCCTCTTGCACGATTAAATATGAACAGTTTGAACTGACTTCCCGTAAGAAACCAGTACTTTCGGAATGCTAGATATAAAATTAGGTTAGGTTAGGTTAGGTTAAGTAATTGGAAGTTCTTCCATCGGGTACCGAATGAAATTAAATTCAAGAAAGTGTTGACAATGACTGGATGTATCATGTTGTTTTAAATTGACTCATCGTTTCATATAGAATAACATAAATTATTTTTATATATACAAATATAAAAAAGAGAGTGTCACTAAGAAATTATACTGATAGTACAGTATGATACGTTCCATGTGGATACCTTTCTGTACACTTCTTCACAGCTTTTTTTTCAGCATGCGGCTAACTACATAAACATAGGTATGATGTGTACGAACCAATCAGCTCAAATGCAGTAATTGAAGTTGGCTTTCGCATATAAACGAAATGGAAGAAATAACTTCAGTTGATGCATTTCATCTGATTAAGCATGGAGACTACACAAGGTGCACGAACTCAAATCGGAAAATTGACAGAACGTGCTACCAATATTGTCCACATTACGTTTTCTTTCTGTACGACTAGCGTCACTAGTTTCCCTTTCGTAATCACGTAAATATAGTATATTAAATACATGTGAAGTAAGCAGGCGAGTATTTAGAAGTAATTTTCATTTGTAAATAAAAACGCTTTTAACCTAAACATCGTAATCAATATATTTAATAGATATAAATAGATAATTGAAATAAAATCTATATTAAAAAATGAAAATATGGGAAGGGTGTGCGCTGTAAAAGATTCAGCAATTCATAAACTTTATTTTGAAATATCGATGATTCTTAATGATAATAATTTTTATTGAAAATATTTATTTAATTTTAATTTTCTATTTTGATTGATCAATTAAATATTAATAAATTAACAATAATTTTATTTAAAGAATTGAATTTTATATTTATTTATAATAATTTTTTTATTACTTATTTCATTTCATTTGTTGTTTTAGTTTCGCTTTGCAAGTTTTTATTAGTTGTTTATTTAAGTTAAAGTACGCTACATTTTTTACTTTATAATTTTCTAGAACACTAGTGCCCTCTTATTTTGGGAAGCTGTTTGTATACATGGAGTTCGTGCTTCTTATGTTGTCTCCATGTGATAATCCATGCGGTAAGAGAGACAAAAGAAACATGCAGTAGATTGTGAATATCGGGTCGTCAGGATTCATGCGAGAGAAGAAGCATGATGGCAAAAAATTCTCATATCAATATATATCATGAAGTAACGAGCATCGGTATGCATGATAATAATAAATAAAACAAAGGAAGCTGGGTATAGTCATAGCAAAAAAAGTATGAAAAATCTTTTCGTGGTTTTTTTTTCAATGAAATTAGCCTTTTGAATCGCGTTTGTCTCGTTAGCATTGATGTTTGTTCAAGTAGGTTGAAGCACTGGCGCTCTCACCCGATATACGTTTTCATAATGTCAAGATAGTTCGGTAATACCTTATGATAAATAATATTTTTAAATATTAATTTAAGAATTGCTCATAATAATTGATCGCATAAGGAATTCATAATGTTTCTCAACATTTATTATATGGATGACGATTGGCTAGTTCAGTCAACGGTAGTACTAATTGCAAGTAATACCTTCTGTAAATACGTATGCACGGTTGACACAGCAAATGATTGGTAGCTACTAGCTTCAAGTGTATAATCTTGCTAAACAGAAGTTTTTACAAATCAAAAAAATATATAATAAACTACGTGCTAATAAACATTTTATGAAAAAATCGCGTCGAACGCCAATAAAAGTAGTGTTAAAATTTTGAAAATTTTTTACCCTACCGACAACGTATAAACAGAGGGCATAGCAATGAAGATAAAGACAAACGCCACGTAAATACGTTCCACAGTTCATTCTCCATAAGCGTATGGTAAGCAATGTTCAGTTTTTATCAGTAAGCGCCCTAGACGTCATGATTTTCACTAATAATATATGTATAATTTTTACAGCATGGGCCAAATTTTTTACGTAAAATAAAGATTTCTGGTCAAATTTAGCTATTTTCACCCCGCTACGTCAATTTTTGTACTCTTGTTAATTAATATCTCATACGATACATTAGACGGCAGAACTCATTTCGATTTAACGCAGCGTTATAGGAACTCTTTCAGTTGAGTTAAACAAAATAGAAATCAAACTGGTGGCAGTCTTCCTCCGAACTCCATTAAGTAACATCGTGGCGTTATGACATCGTTAATTAAGTTATACAAGCCTATCAAAGTAAAGGGGATTGGAGGTTCAGAAAATTGGAGGATTGCGGCATCATTTTCAACTCCGCAGAATTGCCGAGGTTCGTGGAGTCAGGTTGGTTAGATATACTTTATTGGGAGTAAGTGCGCTGTAAAATTGGATCGTAAATAATAAACATGAATATCGTTGTAACAGGCACGTACGATTTCGCTTGGATGAGGTAATTATTGCAGGAGGATAACCAGGGCTGAAAATTGTCATTGTCACTCGACGAATTCCATCTGGATTGAAGCTATATGATTGCCTTCATTATTGCATAGTTTAGCCTGTATACACGTATTTCACACCTGCCACGAAACGATGCAGGCAGACACGAATGATACATGTGACGTTATCGCGCACTGGTTGATCATATTTTAGGATGCTATTTGTAACAATTCCAGTATAATTGCATTTTTATTTTTTTATATTTACATTTCTACCTACTTTTTTGCAAAATTACAGCAGAATTTATTTTAAATTTTGATGCACAAATTAGTCAATATTCTGTAATTCTATTTGTGCTAATAGAACGGATGGCTGTTATATTTGCGTTTCCATATATTTTATTAAAATTTGCATTTCATATATAATTTATATTGAGAAAAAGTCATAGCACGGAAGTAAACAAATGTTTTTGTGAAGACTATCCTTTTTTTGCTTCCTCATAGAGGAAGCTATGTGACGGTGGAAAATTTGCCTGTCGCGATTTTCATGTCACCATGTTCAGAATGTGTCAAAACGTCGAGAAAACGCGTTTGGAGAAAACGTCCGGATGTATGTGTGTGTGTGTGTATGTAATAGCCTCCTAAAATTCAAACGTGTATAACTCGAGAACGGTTTTAGCTACAACCCCCAAATTTGGTAGGCACGTGCAGCTCCACAATCCCTTTATTGACTACAATTTTCGTCATGATTCAAGCTGCGGCTCGGATTTTATGTCGTTTTCAAATTCAAATTCCCAAAATTTTATGAAAATCGTCTAAATAGTTCTTGACGAAGAGATTTGTATCCAAGGTTGGTTGGTATTACGTTTGGGCCGAATCCATTGAGAAGTTTTGACTTTGTAATTTGAATTTTTCGAAAAATTAAATTTATCAATAAAACTCACGTCAACTTCGACCGATTGAGCTCCAATTTTTCAAAACTATAGAATATCATTTAGTCGTGATATGTCTCAAATTTAGCCGAGATCGGCAAAACGGATATGATTATACACATATTCAAGTTTTTGAATTTCAGCCTATTCAAAAATATTAGGCCCGAAGAAATCATGCAAGAGATTTATCCTTACATGCGTTCTCTACAGTATGAAGCACGCCAAGTTGTGAGAGGCATGTGGACTCACGTTAAACAAGCTGCAAGTTGAAACTTGCAATTTGCTTCCTCCGAATCCTAAGTAGTGTACGAAGTTCCTATATGAGGAAGCCAAGAAATTAAATTTTGCAATCTGCTTCCTCTGAATCGTCGCTAGTAGATGAAGATTTATCTATGAGCTATTATAAAATGCACAGTCGATACGAGCATACACGACACTTACATAACTGTAATTTGTCATAAAAAAGTGGTTGATATTTTATCGTTTTGAATAAAACAAGTGTTAGATAAATTCTATATATTTTCGTCGAAATTTCAAACAGCCGTTTGCCGTCCCTTGCTGAAATTAGATAAATGCTTGTAATGGAGAGGCCACGCAATGCCTATACAGAGAAAGGACGAATAAATGTGTCCGGATAAAATTTGGAGGAAATCGCATGGCACGGGTTAGATTTATGGTAAGAGCGGGTTCTCGAGTATCGATGGCTATATAGGTACTATTTAGGGGTGGAAATTAAATGGCGTCCGAGGTGACGTCGTACTCGCGAAATCCTCGCAGACAATGTCCAAGTCGTTAATTTGTTTCATGCGCTCGTAAAAATGTCCCTCTATCTCTCTCGCGTGACCCTCCTAGACTGCAGTAGGTACTGCAAGCCGACTGCCAGACATCTGGCCGACTTTGTTCCATCCGCACAATGTCCCGGCACGACAGAATGCGTGAGAGAGTAAGGGAGAGAGAAAAAAAGAAAAAGGAAAAAAAAAGTGCCTAGCCACTATCGGAACATCTTTTCCGTATCTATGGAACGTTTTTGTCACTTTGTAAGGTAAAAAGTGAAATTAGGTGTGTTCCAAAAATAGGGCGCTTCTTTGTCGAAGACCCATAGCCATATTTTATGCTGCAGGTATAAAGAAACGTTCGAATCTGAGAAGGGTTATGTGCTTACGTGGATACCTATAGTTATTGATTACTGAAACTATACGACTGTGGGGGGATATAAAAAGTGTAAAGAGAAATAAAGAAGAGGGTAGCTCATTATTTGACTCGATGAACGAGTAATTATCGAGGTCATGCGTTCAACGGTGTATTTAGTCTCGTGTAGTATTTCTGCGTAGTTACAACCTATTATGATCAGCCTCCACTGGTCCAATTAATAGCAAAACATGATCCAATTAAATATGGCTAATTGATGGTCGCTGACGAAAGTTAAATTTTTTCTATACTACATACACGAATCTACATAGGGTGGAATTGAGAGACGAAGAATCTCAGCGGCGTTACTCCTAGTCGAGGATTTAATTTGATTTTGCATTAGATTGATCGGAATTACAACGTGAGTTCAGCTTCGTTTTCAAATCGGGAATGTTATAGGTGATTCACGTAAATGATGTAGACGTCTAATAAAATTACGGGCTGTATAGAATTATTATATTAATATTGTAATATATTATATTAATGTTATATTCACATTCATTGTGACTTTATGATATAAGAATTTCAGGCAATACGCAAATATTGTACTATAAATAAATAAATAAAAATAATGAAATTCTTATCGGCTCTCCTATATGGCTTGTTCATGTTTTAATGGAAATATAACAAAAACTATCTTCGAATGAAATTTTCAAATTGAATGTAAAATCTTCATTTAATCCGTTATCCATTAGAGATTTCATGTCAGATATAAAACAGTTTTCATATTGATGACTAACGTATCGTGTAATGCAGTGGACCATGAGAGGTCTCGAATAAAAAGACTGCTATAGATATATTCAATATTTCATACATTATTGAGTATCACCAGCATTGCATAAACACAATAGTTTATTTAATGGCTATTTGAAAATACCAGAGATGTATGTACGTTATACGATAATGATTAAATATTGCTTTATGTCATTTCTGTATGTATGATTTTCATGTCAAATATTGTATTTTGTTTGTGAGCTTAAACCGCGTTCGGCTATAAAATGAAAACGATGCAATGATGAACGATACCTTTTTCTACTGACCTTTCGTGGCAACAATCTGGCACAATTCGCCATTCGATATTCCAGGCTGATATTCCATTTAACGTATTGCCCTGTAAAGTTGTCCTCAATGCCATGCAGATAATATAAGTATTCGCAAGATGCTGGTTTGTCGAGGTTCTTTGCTTTTGCAAATCAATTCAGCTTCTTTTAATTCTTCTGCACTTTTTGATTAACTTGCGATACTGCAACTTGACATTGCTTCTCTATCGTTTCCACGTATTATTGGTATGTTATATTGAAGGTGAAATCCATTTTTTTTATATCCGTGGTAAACCTATCTGTGTGATTAATAGTGAGAAAAATTGTTCTGCCTTAGAGATGAAAAGATGACCTATATTATAAAAGCTCTCGACACAGTTTGATCAGGTATCAGCCTGGCAAGAAGTTTCCAGTCAAAGGATTCGCGGAAAACTTTATTATCGGGTAACAGTCGTGCGAACTTACGTACAAGTTTCACAAAGTTTTCGGCAATTCAATGCCGAGTGACTCGCAGCCGTTTATCATTTAATCAAATATCTATGTAAGGACGTACGCCCCTTTATCGAATAATCGTTATTTAACGACAAATAAAAACCATTGGAAGAAATCAGCTAGATTTAAAAGTAGCAATAAAATATTCGTAATCCTATAAAAATCGAACGATTAAAGTAGATCGTCGAATAGATCAAATCCGATTTTAGCATTCAGTCACTGGAATCACTAAATAAAAGAAAAACGAATGAATAACATTTAACCTTTATAAGTGTTTCACTAGTCCCGAATTTTTTTTAAATTAAGTAACGTAACGTTTAAGAGAAAATAAAAAAAATTCTCGAACACGTTTTTGTTTAATGTACAAGTTTTCCTCTTTTTTCTCGTTCTATTACACGAATCATAATGGGAAAGTTTTGTGGCGTCCAATTCCCCCGAAGCCTCCGGCGGGGCGCGCGACGTCGCGACGCGCTAGATGGTGAATCCGAGAGAGGCGTCGTGGCGTTACGGAGGCTGACGACACACTGACTGCTCGACGGCGCCCATTCCTATCTCGAGCCCCACAGTCTCCTAACGGCGCTCAGGCCAAAATCCACCCCCGCATTTCCAACCCCTTTATTCAGTCCCGTGCCCTCTTATCAAGGAGCTATTGCCCGTGATTGCCGGAATCCCTGATCGCTCCTTTTCCCGAGGAGCGATCGCGAATGCACGTGACTGATTGTATAGCGACCGCTGTGATCGCAGCTGATCGTACAGATCTTGATATTTGATACGTATATATATCTCATTCCATTCATAAATAATCACTCGATCACTGAACCTAAATTCACGGTAAACAAAAAAAAACAAGAAATTTATACATATTTATGAGACGTTTCGCAATCAGCATTTCACTTAATTGCGGGCAGCATTTAAAGGACATTCGTTAACATTCTATTACGTAAGTGATCTCGGAATTTCTGAAATGGCATTCTAGTGTATTTAATGGACTGACTATAGTAATAGCAGCGATCAAGTGGAAGACAGGGAAAAGTGCAAAATCTATAATTGGTTCAAACGCAATTGGCGAAAAACAATCGTTTCTCTAGAATGCATTTATATTTGAATAATCGATCAACGCGTTTATGACGGCTTAATAAATCAATAGAAAAGATCGAATCAAATTGTTTTAGTGACGGTGGATTTCGCGCGCTATTATTTCATTTAAGGATTGTGTTTCCACTTATACGTATGTGCATCTATACATAGAAATATATAAGTGCTCGTATCTGGTTACATAACTACCCTCCATTTCCGGATGCACTGACGAATACTTACTTCTTGGTATTACGAGTCTTTTTTTACCATAATATCATCAGTGAATGCGAATGAGTCGATTCCGAGTCGGTTTTGCTCCGCTGCTTATTTGCATTTATTATGCCGAGGAGAAAAAAAAGAAAAGAAGGAAGAAAGGAGTGTTAAAAAATTTAACCGAGTAAGTAAGTGCTATATGCTATATGTGCGCGTGCTATTTTGACACTTTATTGTTATGTAACAAATCGTAGGATATGCCGTAGCGCTGCTGACTTTTTTGTGTGACTTTTATGACAATATTTATCAAGTTTTATATGAGTATTTTTTGTATATATAACTCTCACAACAATGATTGCGTATTGGTTATTTGGAATAATAAAAGACTCCACAAATAACAAATCCTCTTATATTTTGCCAATTTTTATACTCTTTTTCCATAGTGGGTGTACGGTTAGTTATTGTATTTCACGATGTTTGGTAAAAAGTATTTGCTGCTTTTGAAGGTTCACAGTATATTTAAGAAAAGAGGATTTATGAAAGAGATCGTATTGTTTTGTCTTATATTTTACATATGTTTGAGGATATTTTAATGCGTTGTCATGTACTTTGACATATCGATAATCAATTTGAAACAAATACCACAAGACTGAAATTTTTTCATCCTTTTGGATTATTGGAAATAAAATTATTTTTGTCTTACGTCTATGCCTTTGTTTAAATTCATACACAATATTTGTTTCTCTGTTTGTGCATTTTACCGTCTACTCATTGTTGCTTATACAAGATATATTAAAGAACAAGAGAATTGTATTTTTGTTTCATGAAAGGTTTCCTAATTACTGGCTTTATGCTGCACGATGCTAGCCGTAGCTAGCCGGATGTGATTTTCACAATCTTTATCCTTTTTTATCATAGCGACACTAGACTCACGTCATTACGTTTAAATTGCCGTAATACGTAAGCGTAATTAAAAAATATTAATTTAATTATTTAATATTGAATAATAGAATGTTTGCTGGGAAATCGTACAGACGTGAAAGAAATTCGTTTAAACTAAACAGAGTATATTACACTTACGTTACGAGTTCGTTTTATATTGCATATTTTGATTAGATATTTTCTATATTTGGTTCTCCACGATCTAACGTAAAAAGTACATGAAACATGTAAGTAGAAATTATAACGAATATCAGATGTTGCATTGAACCTCCTATCTGACATATTGGATAGACGCTGCAAGCTTGGCGCTGCAGATGTGTGAAGAATTACAGAAACATATTGAGTGTAGCTCCATAAAAGGGACAAAAAAATCGACAAATAAATTTCCTGACTTCCAAAATAATTTCGTTCAATATTGAGATGTAGTTGTTTGCATAATTATTCGCGTAGTGTATCCATGGTACGACATATTGGAGAGAATAATTAAATTGTAAAAAATGACGGTACACAATTAATCGTGTAAAAGACATATTATTTAGATCTAGAATATAGATATTACTATATTTTAGATATGGAATTTGCTTATTTTTCATTAATCAATATTTGTATTATATATATTAGGTTATATTTAAAACGAGTATATAAAATTGTATAAATTGATGCTACCGTTATGGTCAAGTATCCTAAATGGGGTTTCTCTATATCTATAACGTTATATTAATAAGTCTATAAAGTACAAAATTAGGGTAAACAATTTCGCCTTAAAACCTTCATACGATTGCTTCTCGCATAAGTTTGATTGTCGAAAAAAAATAATTTGGCAGATTCCTATTTTGAAACTGAACGTTTTGAAGTTATACCCATACGAACCACCCTAACATGTAAAAATGGCGAGAAAGAGTAGAAGCGCGTAAATTGGTTATGAAGTTTCACAATATCCATTCTTATTGCCCAAGAAATCCGTTCTATTACGTGTTTCAGTTTAATAGGATTTCCTTGATTTCTGCTTAAATCTAACACATTCCTATCCGCTTATCTCGCACGTTACACCTCAAAGCACATATTTTCAAAGTTTCAAAACATACTATATCAATCAAGTGCATTCGTAATAATATTTGAATCAGTTGAATAGAACTTCTCGCGAAACTTCTAAGAACAATTGAAACTGAAACGGCATAAGATAATTGAATAACCAGTAATCATTATGCATGATTGCATTGACGCACAGATTTCCAACAGTTAGCTACTGGCAATGCGCTTCGCCAGTTTCGCGTGCATACTGAAACGAATTTCATCCGAATTATTCTAGCTGCGAGATCTCGCGCATACGATATACCGATGAATACAAATGAGATGATTCTGAATGGAATCTGAAACTGTAGAAACATCCCACTGGAGTAAATGAACGAGAAAACCGAACGAACCCAGAATAGATACGTCTGCTTGTTTTCATTAAGATTTTGCGAAAATTAAGAAACGTGTACTTTCACAGTTACCACCTTAGGCTGCTCTTAGGCAAGATAGATGGATACGATACCGAAGCGAAAAGTAAGCAGAGTGCCGGTTAAGCACGAACTACGTAAAGTTAGGAGTCAGGAAGAGCTTCGTTAAATTATATCTCCTTTCGAGTCTCATGAGTTAATTAATTTAATTCGCATTACCGTTACTTTCCGGGTTTCAAGCGGCAAACCCAATTCGGAGTTTCATAAGTCGACGGGGATATCGGAATTTATGCTACACGGAAAATCTTTCCAAAAACTTGTAACTTTTGTAACACTCGATATTCTTCCTTGACTGTAGTAGCGAAACTAGGAAGATTCGTCGGATAAAAATTCGTACTGACGTCCATTATACTTTGGTATCCGAAATCTGTCTATAACGCTTCCAGAAATCATCCGACGAAGTCCCTAATGAGATTATCCAGAATCCCGTCTTCGTTGGTCGTAGAAGACGTTGATAACGGGATCAGTGTTGGAAGGCGTCAAGCTTGTCCTGTGCCAAATAATTGATGGATTAGAAGGACGCGCAATGGCCACCTTAAGCCTCCATAAGCCTGCGAATGTCTTCCTGAAACTTTTCTGATTACATACCTCGAGGACCGTTAGGTGTACGCGTGACTGGTGGCTTTTCGCCTTCCATATCTTTAACTATTGAATCACGTGGTATACGTAGGTATCTAACGTGCCTAGTGCCCAAGGCGTCCATCTCCTAGGAAGAATCATATTAGATTCTTCTCTCTTGGATAAATCTAGAGGTAAACTGTACTAAATAACGCTTTGCCAAGCCTCGGGGTAAGGTCCGATATTCAACTCTATATCGAAGAACCTTTTCAATGGGACTCTTCCCAGGAGACATTTTGCCAGCTAGCAGGAAGTAAAAAAATTGGATAAAGTCAATTTGTCCACTGGGCGACATGCACTCAGAGAGATTCCAGCAACGCGAAAGGTTCCTGGGAAAATGATTACCCAGGTACCTAGAGTATGAGGGTGGTTCTTTATGATGATCGAAAAGAGGGTCGACTCCTGGGTATTAAGGAAGAAAAATCTTTAGCTATTGTTTCGGTATGTACACAAAAGTTGAAGCACAATAGAGATTCTTTTTCTTTCGGCTAGAGTAAAAATAGAGCAAACCCCTCTACGACGTGGCTCGCTCTTTGTCAACGAAAACGGTCTCCTCTTCTTTTTATGACTTCGTAAACTTTTAAACCTGAATTTTCCACACGTTCCGACCCGGTTAACGTGGATACGTGGCTACGAGGGATTGTCCGTTAAACTTATCTGCCTGAAACTTCCACGGAAGGTACGAGATAACGAGCTTCTTTCATCGCTCACTGACCGATTTATACTCCGCATTTTTATGGAACGTGCGCGTCCGAGATAGATTCCATAGTCACTTGTGTTTAAGATTTGAAGTCAACGCCCGTAAAACTCTGATGATATTTAAATGAGCAAATTTTCCCGCGAAATTTGCAATACCATCAACCGCAGGTGTGTAAAATCGGATATGATATAAATCTTTACGAAAAGTCATTGTGTGACGTTCTCTTCAAAAATTAATTAGATATGGCATAATTTAAAAAATTTTTTATTTTATTGAAACTGTAGTGCTATGAAATCATTTGAAATTTGTACCATTGAATTATTAATAGAAGACACGTCTATTAGGCCAATTTCAAGTTAATCATCTACAGCGTTTACAAAATTATAACTGTCAAAAAGTTACTCTCTTATGCATATATGAAGATGCGGATGAATATCAAGAAGCGTTTTTTATAGGATTTTAATGAATGAAAAGAATATAATCAACTACCTGTGTGACAAATTAACGAAATATTAGATACATTGTTTGGATGTACCAGTACAAGATTCAAGTCACTCATCTGCATCATTAATTAATTTTATCCATAAATAAATATAGAAATAGAACATGCTTTGCTTCGTGACTAAGCACGTGGTTGTCACGTCTGGCAATCGTTTGTTCCAGATAGAATATTAATATTTAACCTTTAAAATCACATAAAGAAACTATAACTACGTTTATATTACAAAAAAACTGTGTATCTGTAGATCTTCACAAAAATTTGTTACACCATCGACAAGTTTTGTACTAAAAAATTCGGTATGAACAAAGTTGACCTCCTGCTGAAGAACAATAGAGTTCTCCCTCGTATTCCCCTTTTCGATGAGAGATCCTGAAATTGCTTAAGTAAGTTTCTTAGCAATAAAGCCACGTCTCGTTTTATGTCATTTTAAAATCGTCGTAAACGTATTGATTGGCATCGAAAGATTTATATTTCTTTTATTGTAACATTTGCACGTGCTGTCATTACGTATGCAGGACCAAAATTATTCTTGGAATCGATTTCCTTGTAAATTCGAATCGTGTCGCGTAATTTACTTGCAAAATTGTAGGGGGACTCCTATATCGAGTAACCTAGTTACTTCTCCTATTCTGTCTCGGTCTCCCTTGCTGCTGGGGGTTCGACAACACTTGTGTTTCTAGGGTTTCGCGGAAGCCTTTACATACCCTCGAAGCAGTCTACTCGCAGACACTGTTCAACAAAAGTGCTCTATTGCCAGTTGTAATTATAGCGAACAACCAGTGAAAGCAAAAGTGACCGTTACGAAATGGCTGTAATCCAAGGCACTGGCAATTTCTTCATTTATGAATATAAGATACAAATTACTTTTTCTTTTTCAAAGCGCCATCGGCACGGGCAAATAAATATCTTTATTGTGTAATACATAGTCATTTATTTGAACATAACGATGGAAATCTTAATTTAAGATACAGAAATGAAAAGGGAACATTAAATTTATTACTAGGCCATTTTGTGAATACAGTAACGAAATTGCGTCTGAAAGGAGAGAAATAAGTTCAGAAATTACTAGTGCCAAATGCCAACGCGCGACTGTTTTTCCAACTTTCAGGAGTACTGTTAATTCTCACATCGCTGAAAATGTTCCTATCTCAGGATACGATTGAATTTGATTCCTTAAGTTCAAACAATTGTTCAACGACCACCGATAGTTTCGTGATATTTCATCCAATAAACACAAGTGCTCATGTCGAGCCAGTTTTCGATGACGTAATGGCCGAAGAGACGAAAGATAATGTCAACGTGTCGCACTTGAAGACGCTCACATTGCCAAAGGACTGGGACGAGCAAAAACCTAAATTAATATTTCCAAAAACATCATCAGACGAGCGTTACAAAATGGCTGGTCTCCATTTCGAGAGAGGAATATTCATCTTCAATTTTCTCAGAAGCGTTTTGTCTGTCATACAACCATACGACATTCCTTTGGGTAAAATGCAGATATTCAATATCAAAATGTTCATAATTCAGTCTAATTTCTATAAAAATTTTAGATTTACTCCGAGATACCGTAGACAATCGTGTAACAACCTCAAAATTCATATCTCAGGTAAGTACCAATTTTGTATCACTTGTATCATTTTGTATAATTTATTGCCTTGTGCCATATAATATAATTAATAGAGTTTTTCATTGTTCAAGTCTATTCTCGTGTGTTCATTTTGTTGACTCATATAAAAAAATACAATTGAATTAAGTTAGAATATCGTAACACACTGCAGGCTTCTGTCTCTGCGCACATCAAGATAACTTCATTAGCAATAGAACAGAGCAGTACCTAGTATATATGTATACCTATATAGTTATTCTCTGATTTTTCAGTTCATACATATAGAGGCAGTTTTCCTAGCCCTGGTGGGTGTATGCTGTTTGTTGGCATGTGTGATTCCTGGCACGGAACTTTGGCTCGCCTGTCGTCCAATCAGAGACGATTACAAGCCCTCGCAGCATCCTAGACTCCTGGCATTTTTCTTGTCAGTCTTCGTCTTCGTATTGGGGTAGGTACAGTGAACAAACAAAGAAAAAAGAAAAAGGACTGGTAAAATCACTACAAAGTTAATTCAATATCACAAAAATCTATTCAATTTTCTTTAACGGTAAAATATTAATTTCAGCCTGTGCATGGTGACCATGACTGTTTGCAACGAGGCCATCGGAGTCGGCATCAAAAAGATTCCACTGGCAGTGGAAACTGCCCTTCAGGATTTCGGTGACTATCATACGGGATCTACTACGCAACTACGAAAATGTCTTACGAGGAGTCTCGATGTGGCTACTGAAGCCATATTGGCAGATCTGGACAGTGAGTCTTTTTTTGTACCTTAGCAAATATTTGACAGTTTCAAAAAAAGTATTGAAGTAAAAGAAAATATTGTTCTGGGGTTTCAACCTATATTTTTAACTCGAACCATAGTAGCATCGATCGATAATCCATTAACAGTATATAATTTGTTTAGCAATATAAAAATCAGTCCTCTTATGTATTACACAGTTCATTTCCAGTCCGAACCATATATTTATTTTTCTCCGTTTTCTTTAACAGTGCTTTGACTTAAATGATGCAAGTCAAGTTGTACAGGCCAGTGTTTCTATGTTAAAATTTGTTTTATATAGTTACTGCAGGACAGCAATGAAAAAGTGGAATAGTACTGGTACACTGAGGAATATTGTGTAAGCGAGAACGAAGAAGCCCTTTGCCACTATGAAAACAAGGAATTACGCTGATACAAAAAGTCGCAGCATATTTTCTAAACAAGAATATAAAAATGCTAATCTAATGAACAGACAGCGCCTTGAACTTCCAGTCATGTTATACTTTAATACTATTTCTACCGGTGGTGGGTCGCTCGCGTGGAGTTTGTTTGCAATTCTATTACAAGAGAGGATGCGTGCCAGGATTGCGAAGCATCTCCCGAGCATTCTTTCCCATAGATTTATGCCTATATACGGGAATATTTGTTTAGTAGGTTAATAATTTTTGACACTTCCTGCAAATACGACGAGTCCACGAAAAATACCCTTCTGGATTCTTTCCAGGATTGAAGACTAACGGACAGATTTTAGCCGGAACCTTGCATAGCCCGGAAAGTTGGCTCAGTAAAGGGTAGTGGATAGAATGTATAACGTGTATACTTATAAAGCAGGTTGAATTTCCAAAAAATAGTTAAAAAAAGTAACTCTTTATCTCCCGTACAAGAAGACTCGCTTTCGTTCACTTGACCTCGCTACCATTACACACCGAGTGAATATTACGCAGCTATTGTATAATATATTTGTCACCTTCATACTCTGAGAAGCATATCCACACTACAGGTATACACATGACGAAGCTTTAGTGGACGACCTAATGCGCGTCCTCCGTGACTTCGTATCCATTAACTAAACAGACCCTAAGCGTTTACGAGCGGCAATATTGCAAAACCCATCATGGACGTTCATACGAACCAAAGACGCATAGCTGACTAATGAATACTATCAGGGTCTAGCATGCAGACATAATATACCACAGTACGGATGTTAATAACCGGCGTGTATTAGGATTGGTACCAGGATGCGAGATGGATACAGGTTGGGTTAGTGCTGTACTATTTGTACATATAAGAGCCCGAGGCATCGCTGTGGAACAACGCGCCAATATTTGATTTACTACCACTTTGTTTCCAAATTTTATATCTAACCAATAACAATATAGCTATCGATGATTTCAGATAACTCGAAATGTATGTTGCTTTTAAAAATTTCTTATAGAAGTTTCGAAAGCGATCATCTGATATACCAATGTTTAAATTCCATATTGACACGTAGTAAGGCTTATACGACGTCCTAACAAATTCTAATGTCAAACCACTGCTTAGCTGGATGGTTAATTAATTGGCTTGGCGAATTGATCCAGTCGGAAGCAAATTGCTCAGGCATGAGAATCGAACGAGGATAGAGGGTCACTCTGTAGAGTCTCATTACGTGTAGGTAACTGTGCTTAAATTATACGCTCGCTGTGCATCGCTACTGGTTGAAATCCCTATCAGATTCTGATAACGAGGGACGCTAGTAGCTGAATAAATGATTACAGATTCGAATCGACGCGATGAGATTTACAATGTCTAGTTTCAGGCTGATTTTGGATATATCACTAACGTGTATTCAAATGATTATGACTCGAGTGCGAGGAATACCGTGTTCTTAGGTCGCATAGGATCTTATTGTATTTATCTGTATAAATTGGCTTCTTGTCTACGAGGATTTAAAGTTTTATCTCTTTTCTTTTCAGATGTCGAAGAGCTACTTGGGAAACCTGTTCAGGTAGAGCTCTCTACCGAAACGGGACTTGATGTTGCTCTGGATGCACTTTTAGATGTTGCCAATGGTAAGATAGTATCTATATTTATTCTTGGTACTCCATGAAATGCATATATAATGTAATCTCCATTGATAACGACTCGAGAGTCAGACAGCACCGAAAGCGGGTCCATGATCCTGTTCATCTAATTCAATGAGATGGCATTCGAATAGAAATTTACATGTTCAAGGCAACTCGGCTGACATGCGCAACGCGGGAAATATGAATTTATTGAAATGCATTATTAGAATTGAAACAGTAAATACCTATCTATTCTCATGTGAATTTTACCCGTTCAATTTAGCATAGCCAGTGTACTAACTTGTTCGATCGATCTGACGCGACTAACGGAGTGTCTTCGTGATTTATTAGTGTGTCAAATGGATTTGAAACTTCTTGAAAAACGATTACTGCAATTTCGTTGCACTTTCAATGGATATAACCAGCACTTTCGTTATCGACTTTCAATAACATTCCCGTATAATGGATATAGAGTATATTAATGAAGACTCCATATATGTATGGTATTAAATCATTTTTCAATTCTTTCTTCGTGTATCTGGAGTAGATTTAGTAAATTATACATACAATCCATATGTACTGAAGTGTCGTACCGAAAGCTGTAGTAAGCCTAAGTAAGTAAAGCCTTCCCTTTGTCTTTTCAACTATTAACGACCAGTCTAATGCCGATATATCGAATCAATAGCGAAGAGGAATTTCAGTTTAAAATTAGCCCAATTAGGAGTAACGTAAGTACTAGTGAGGTTACTTTATCGTAATGCTATTTCCTCGGAAGTAAACTCACTAAAGTAACCAGTTAAAAAATACTTGAAACCGAAAGAAACCGACGTGGGTTTCCGTCTCCTGGTTGGTAAGTATCACTTCTCATATTTCTCTGGTGTTTCGCTCCGCCTAGCTAGACAACTATGAGTATAAAATTATTTAGCCCTCCGAGGTCTCTAGCAATGAAAGGACTGTCTGAGGTAGGAAAAGCGACGCTGACGCTCTTGACAGTAAAGCTTCAAGATTTAGCGCTTGGGAAAGTTCATTTCCACCGTAAAAACGGCTCATGCCTAAATAGAGAAGTGTAAGTTAATTGCGGGTAAAAGTCACTCGGCAGGTCAAGGGCTGGTAAGTTCAGTATACTTAGTCGTATAAATCGAGTAGGTCTTGTGAACTCTCCTGTTAAGTGACCCCTCGTCGTAGTATCACTTAGTCATAGGACAGAGTTACTAACTGAATATTAACTGAATTAGTACACCGTGGCCTGATAGCAGCTCTATCTTGCGTCCGGACAACCCTCTACGCTCGACTGTCCCTTCCCTTCCGTTCTTGCTTCACTGATGGAGTCTGTTTAAAGCTTATTTCCTTAATAGCTGAATCGATCAGTGCAATAGTCTGTCATTTGTAGTTTAGATAGCGGATGATGGAAGTGCATGATAAATGGAGCGAACTGGTACGTTAGCAATAGAGAATAGAGACTCGCGTCGATATTCGCCAGATGGCACGTCGGGAGACGAAGTTGTTGGAAACTTTCGCCAACGTTACCTACCCCCAGTTGACAAGATCTAGGGAAGTGGCTGACAGGCTTGGTAAATGGCGCACGAACAACTCCTGGAGTCATATTCTGAGAAGGAAGGAATGCTCACCATTAAGAAATCTGTTCTCGCAAACTGGCCGAGAAACTTCTTAGAAAAGTTTAATCATGCTTGGAATGAGCATGTTCGTAATAGATATGGTCGGGTGGTTCCGTCGGCTTTATTTTCAGAGACCATCTAGTAATGACTTACAATTAAGAGTCACCTCGGTCCGGAACTGGTATTGCAGCTTTGCTGCAGCACATATTTTCCTTTTACAATAAATTTTGGCCTATCTGGTTAAACAGGAAATGCGACCTAATATTCCGTTCAAACTGTCCACAACCTCTACAGGTATCTACCTAGTAGCGCTTAACTTTTCACCAGCAATTAATTTAGTAACTGTAATTTTATGCAATTCACAGTTGTTTCATTTTATGCTAATTGTTAGACAGATAATTAATTCTTGAAAAATCTTATTATTCATCATAATAAGTACTAAAAGCCAACAACTTATATTTGATCTATGTGAAAAAAACTTAAGATCTAGGGGACTCTTTCACATTGAAATTCATAGAAAGATGGAACTTTTGAAAAATATTTAACTTGTGAGTGGATTATAATTTGTCATAGAAATTTGTGATGTGTCTATTTATAGATTAGAAGTTAGCTCGAAGGCCAATCAGTCTTTTACTGAAAATTGAGTCGCATGTTTCGTAGGGACCCAGGAACTTTCATTGAGGGCTGAAGCCCTGCTGAAGGAGGGCGAACGAGCTCGCGAATTAGGGGAGGAATTGAGTCGTGAGGCGAATGAGCTACGTCACCAGCTAGAAGCGGCTGCGAGAAATTGTCCAGCCCCGGATCGTCCCCTCTGTGCTATTCTCAACCCATCAGGACTTCACCTGGCCCTCCAGCTAGACCGGGTGAATAAGCCGGAGACAATTATTTAAACCCTTTTAATCCCTTATTAAGATGAAGAGGTCCATTCATACTAATTTACATCTTTTAGATTTACACTATATATTTTCATGTACGAACCTCAAACGACAAGGATCTTAAAAAAAAATTAAATGGCACTTGTTTTCCGTTAGGCAACGAACGAATGTCACTTACCGGATTTCCGGTTGCGTTTCCGACTACAGACCGAAGGGACTGCGATCAACGTCTTCGACGGGAAGGAACGCGAATGACGAAAGTGAATTTCCTGAGTTTGTCTAAGGGCTTTTTCTTTTTTCTAATATTTTAATATCTCTTTTATTTTCGCCAGTCTTTTTCTTTCGACGTACCAAACCGAGTTTGAATTAGTTACGGGTACTTGGTCGCTTTTCCTTCGTTTTATTTGATCGAATCTAACGGTCATATAAAAGTCCAGGTCGCGTAAGGAACAAATAGGGTGTCTAGATAGACGAACTGAAGTGGACAAAAAAGACAAAAGTTTATTATACCCGCGATTCGATAGAATGAGAAAGAATGAAATTGAACGAAGAGCAGCGATAACTTTTCAAGGACTCTCTCATGTAGTCCTTTCTCTTACTGCACCCTTGTCTTCGAGTAGGTACCATTTCTCCCTAATTCATCCTCTCTATCACAGACTGAAACTTACGGGTCTGACCTCTTTCTCTCCTAATTGGTCCCAGGAAATAAATCACGACACCCGTAAAGTTCTTGGAGTCTTTTTTACCTTGCGCATCCTCCCCGATGAGTTCATTCCGCTTCGAAGACCAACCGAAGAATGCGCGGAGTTCACGACCCGATTAACCTTACGATTCTATTTATGATCGCTGAAAAATATTCGACTTAAAACATGGTAAGAATGGAACCCGTACGTCGGCTTAAAAAATTTATAGAATTTTCAAAATTTTCTTGGAGAGTCGGATTGAATGAATAATCACATTCGTGTACCAGACACTCGGCATAGCTCATACAAAATTTTGCACAGAATTTCAAACATCACTGGGCTGAACGACGACATAAATTGGACGTTCAAATATTTACTTAGGCGGGGATCAGGGTCTGAACATTACGTACTAAGCAGGGACAGGCAGCCGAATGAGAAGGAAATTCAGAGGACGTACATAGCGTAGTGGGGAAGACGGAATATAAAATCTGTAGTGGATTAATATAGATCTAGATAGGTGCGAATGGTCAGGATAAACGAAATGCACTGATTGCCTGATCCCTTCTATTCTGCTTGCCCTTTATATGCGCCATTGAAATCCATTGAATTTGCCATGTGTTATGAAACCTTCGATCTATCGTGCAAATTCAAAAGGGATTCTATGCGCGAACAGCACCATCTTTGAATATGCTCATTGGCCGATGTCGCCTCAGTGAATAAATTGAATCTTGAAAAGCTATAAAAGTCCTACAAGACTCCTGCGAAAGGAGATTCAGCCCTTTACTTAGCTGAATACATTTTGCTCAGGATATTAATACTTTTCTCAAACAATTCGATTCAGATCATGATATATAATTTCACGCGATTCTCATGTTAGGACTATTATGAAACGAATAATTGATGAACGTTAAAGTCTTCTTCATTTAAAATTATTCGAGGTTGCTCTTATAAGATTTGCTCATAGGTATTACAGATATTCGGATTGTAAGAAAAAATGTTTCATTTTTTGTTAAACACATACAGTGGATAGACGGTGCAATCTTAAATAGGAATAAAAGATCGAGAAATTCTATATAAAAAATTACATGTGATGGGAAATTTTTTAGTCGGGTTTCTCTTTAAGTTTTAATGTTTCATTGGACAAATGTCAATTTAATTGAAATTAATGAGTTTACAGGAAAAGTGGTCTTAAATTCAATTTATTTATTTATTTTTACCAATTTAGCAGAATAGAAGTTCCCGATAATATTAGTAACACTTTTCATTTTCATCTATTGACACTTTACAATTATTACAGTTTCTAAATTTCATTATACAAAGTGCTCTTCAAAATCAAACTGGAGTGATCGCGTGAGTTATATTTTTAATAAGATTTGAAGCAAAAATTTCTCGAAACTTTCATGTTGTTCTCAAAGGTATATCTGATCGGATCCAAAATTTTACAAAAAGTTACTGTAATAATGTAAATTCTATATAATTAATATTTCCAAATATAGTATAATAGTTTAATTCATAAATGAATTCATTACAACTTTTTAAGGGGATATCACTTGTATAGAATTTACATTTTCATAGTGTAAAACTTTAATCTGATCAGAAATGATCAGATAGAAACAAACGTTGGATTTTATTATATACAATTTGTTTTACTGCACGAGGAAGTTATTTTCGTAGTCATTGCTAATTAACCTGCTATTGAAAATATACAGCGTGTCCCAAAATTCATGCACCTCCGGAGTATAGTCGTGTTCAGCAGGCATCAAAGATCACGAAAATGATCTTGTTCTTGTCGGGAAGTTATTAGTTTTCAAATGGGAGAAGGTCAGAGTTCGCCAATTAGGAGACCAACGGAAATAGTACGCACCTAAAACTGTGAGTCTTTGTCGCTTGATGTTTTTTTTGACGGCATCGACCAGGTTGCATATGCTATAGACAGATCACGCGAATATCAATTGCTCCACGGTCCGAGCGTATTTGTTGAAAGATGACCGATATTGGCGGAAGAACTTAGCTTCGCGAAGCAACTTTACACAGAACTCGTGATTTGCAATTGTTTTGAACGACGCGTTCAAAAAACGTGTTGGAATATTATTTAATTATAGAGAAACAGATTGTTATAGATCGAGAAAGAGAACGAGAGAGAGAGAGAGGGATGATATTAAATAAAATAAGTAAATTGATTAAAATTGAAATAGGACAAGATGCAAAGCATAGGAGTATCTTTTTATTATTATCTTCATGAAAATGTTTAAACGCTAAAAACGGACTGGAAAAGAAAAGTTCCAACATAGAGCTAAAGATTTCGTTAAATTTCCAGCTCCTTAGGGATGATCGTCTACTTCGGCTGCGCGGAACTGAACGAGAAAATCTCACTGAAGCTGGTCGACAGGCTCGTGGAGAATATCTCTACGTACCTCACCACGTCGCCAGGACGACATTGGACGCTCGCAATCGTAAGCCATTTCCATGAGAAATTAAATAATAAAGATATATCCTTATCTGAAAGAGCTTTAGAACAGTAGGTTCAAGAATGAGCGTCAGAGATTCTGCATTTCGGGGACTTTTGAACCACACCATACTTTGAATTTTCCTTAGCTTCCATAAATCAGACAGTTGAGTGAGATTAATAGGCAATGTATTTCGCGAAAGCACACGTTTGCGGCTGGTAGCAGTTGGGTTGACACGAATAGGGTGAGAAACCTGCCCTCTTGCAGAACATTCAGATTCGATGTCCAAGGAGTGATAACCTTGAGAATATATATTTCCGAGGGAAGATTTGTTACGCCGGTATCACGTCCCGACACATATCAAGTCAATATGAAATGGGTTACAATCAAGTACAGTTGATAACTTTGATCGATAACTGAAGCGAGAGAATCAAACATAACATCTGCTAATTTTTAAATAATTTAACGAGATACAGTAAAACTTAAAGCAGGGGATATTTTTTTTTACTGAAGTGCAATGGCCAAAAAAATGAATAAAACTTAAATTTATACCTTACTTAATGTATACAATCATCTAAAAAAAGTCTATATTCTTTTATATTTATTCGGTAAAGAAAGATAAATTTTAACTTTTTTAGGATGAATTTTTACTTGACTTGAATGTAAAGTGTACATCGTGAAGTTTTCTTCTGTCATTAATTAAAAATGTCCTATATTATCGGTAAACGACGAGGGAATGCCAAGCTGTACGGCGGACACTGTTTTCCACGTTAACTTTTATCGTGAATTTTATATAAGAAATTAATAATAAGTTCTCTCCGGGTATATGCATCAATGTTCAATTATACCATAAGCAAAGAACGAAGAAGAGGATAAGGACAAGACAAGATGATACATGGAAGATAAGAAAAATGTCGTCGTTGTTATCTCTTTCTAAAATAGGTCAGCGGGTACGAACGTTAAGATTCACAGAGTCTTGCCAAGCCAAGAGCGAACCGAGTAGTTTTAGAGCTTCGGAGTTCAATGAGTCGATATTAATTGTCTGACAATTGCGAGCGTTGCGTTTCTCAGCCATTCTGTGACTCGACCCTCGTAATCCCAGCTTCCCTGGCATAATAGTAATAATCTTCATTATTTTTTGCTCGTCTGCCGGCCAGGTTGCGCTTCATGGAGTTTTGTTTCTTGTTAGCTCTCACAAGATGGTCCTTGACGCGCATCGTAAGATAACAGAATGAGTTACTAGCAGCTTCGCTGGGGAAATGGATAATCTGTACAACATAATAAGGGTAGTGTAAGAAAATTTAGAAAAAAAATTGCCGCGCCATTTATGCACGATTAGAATGTGCCTGTTGATGATAAACGAGTAGCTGCTAGACGAGGACTTTTTCTTGTTCGTAATGTCGAGACGTGGAACGTCTCATCGTCCCTTCTATATGGAAAAATATTTAGAGATGTGCTCTGACCATGTCAGAATCGCTTAAATGTCCATCCTGACTCTGGACTTCGTTGTGATTGATGCGATAGATGTCCCGTGTTGACAAGGTGTCCCATTGTGTTCTGTATTCCTCTCTACTTTTCTGAACGAACCCCATACAGCCCGCCCGCAGTCAGTGAGTCATCCAGGAAGGGTGGTACCACCACCAGCATCATGGCTAATGTGAAATCCATATCGTGTTTTACTATTTGAGGAGAAAAAAATATCACATTGACAAATCGACGTGAAGCTTTTGCCCGACAAGCCAAAGTGTATGATAAGTACCTACTGAGAGTCGAGTCTCTTTTTTTTTTATAAAACTCTTCTCCACGGTGATTCTGTACGAATCCTCACATGGTCTCGAAACTTTTCAATGGATATCCAAATGCTTCAGCCGGCCGGTGAAGGTTTTTTTTTCTTTTTCCTAGAAATTCGTCAGGAGATCAACGCTGTACGTGCCAAAATAATTGATGAAGCTAAGCATATGGAATCCAGCAATACTGAACTGGCAAAGCAGCTGAAATCAGCCCGAAAGATAGCAAATTACGTGATACCTTATATCAATATATTTGAAGAACACAGATGGTTCGTCGGATTAGGTATGTCTAATTAGATTTATAATTATATGTTAAAGACAACTTTCGGGTATTAATAATTTAAAATCTGATTATGGAATCTGTATAGTATGCAAGTACACACAAATCACACATATGCATAACCAAGTAGGCTCTAGAGAAATGCCTAACCGCGTGAGCTGGCGAATGAACCTTTTAGGATAATGCTCAAAACCGAATAAAAGTTCGGGGCTCAAATTGCATTGAAAGTTCGATCCAATTTAGAGGCATACCCCGGGGTCTACGGGTGACAAAGGGCAGCCGTGGGTAACAGGATACAAACACCTAACCTATCGTATACTGTATATGTATAGCTTATCTACACGTGGAAGGATCGATGAGGACAAGGCAAGAACGCAAAATTCTTTCTTTTTTATTTTCTCAGGTACCATCCTCTGTGTCTTCTTTGTCTGGTCTCTCCTGGTTGGGGCATTGTGCTGCCGCTGCGGAACACCCGAGGGAAAAGTTCGGGCGACACTATTATGGTAAGGTGATCGATCAAGCACGAGCCATTCCATGAATCAACAATGCTTCGTTTTAGCGGAGTGCTAACGAGCTGTGTCATCTCCATCGTCGTGTGGGCGGTTTTCCTCACAGGCCTCGCCGTATCCAGCCAGACGGAGATGCTGGTCTGTCGACCGCTTCACGATCCAGAACTTCGTACGTTAGAGACCATCCTAGAAACTGAAGCCTTTCTTGGGAAGCCACTAAATATCCCTTTGAAGGATCTATTGAAGTAAGTAGTGCTAAATTAGCAGGCCTACTTGCCAATAATCCTCTTCTATGTGACTGAAACGCTCATTGGGGAGGCTTAGTAATTAGGAAGTAAATGCTTACAAATATGTATATCATCATAGGCTTGATACGTGCCAGTCATAGCTACTTATCTTATCATGAATTTAGTTAAGCTACAGGGATAAGACGAAAAGTTTGTACCAATGATAACAATTTCCTGAACCGTAGTAAGTGTCAGCAGAATGAAGCAGCTTATCCGGCGTTCCAATTGGGAAGTTCTTTGAAGTTGGAACAGCTCACGGCTCATTGGACATGGTCAGGATTGTCGAAAGCTCTTCAAAGAGTTAGGGTGGACCTCAAGGGACTGCGAATTCTCACGCCGAACTTGCAGCAGCGTTTGCAGAGTCTCCTCTACGCCTGCGGACCAAATCTTACCGAGCATAGAATTATGGTATGATATGGGAACATTAAAGAAAATATAGAAAATGCTTATTTCGGATATTTCAAAATATCTTGGTGGTCTTTTCCGCATTACTTTGACAGCGGACATCGTCTTATCCGTTTTATCGTCGATATCCTCATTCATATCGTCTTATCGCACGTAAGGAAGCGTCATGTCATTAGCGATAAGGGTCTGTCACCCTTAGTAACCGAATGACAATCTCATTTTCTCTCGTCCACCTTCCATCGTGGACCCCTTCTGTGACTTCAATAACATTTCCGCTATTGGCACAAGTCGAAAGAAAATTAGAGGAAAGGAAAAAGTGTAAGGAAGGAAAGGGGACCTTGAAGAGTACTAGACGGATCTATAGGGTCCACAGGATCTATAGGATGTATAACTCCTGATTCACATCGGTTTTACCAGGAATTTAAGGATTAGGAGAGACACTTCTCGGCAAAGGGATTAAGGTCTGTCGTAACCTTGCGATGTCCACAGATTCAAGGACCAATTCTGAACAGGGACCTAAGTGCTCTGTCCGACCAGGTGGTAAATGTAGCACGGCAGCTGAAGGATCAAAGAACTGCGAGAGACTTGGAGATTATCGCCACTTCCATGAGAAATCTTCTGCTGCGGCAAGTTAAGCCATTAATGAAAATGCAGGATGAGCTTGTTTATCAACTCGCTGGCCTGGAATTGCAATTGCTGCCTCTGCAGAGACAAGTTAATCAGTCGATCTCGCATCTCAAAACGATTCAGTACTACATTGATAATCGAGGTGAAATCATCGCTCAGTTGGTACGTCCAATTACTTCCAATACTCTTTTGATTTCTATGCGAAATGTATTTAACACTTTATAATGAAAAATTTGTTTTTCATTTATAGAATACAAAATTATATATAGAGAGATTGGGCACTTATCTAGACCAATGGCGCAGTCACGTACTCGCAGAAATGGGATCCGGAGTGGCGAGATGTAGGCCTCTATGGGACATTCTTCACGGCCTGAGGTTGCTACTGTGTCAGCACGTGTTAGGCCCTATGGTACGTATTAAGTTATTTACAGTGACGTGCGATGTTTATTTTTGAGAGAAAGAGAAAAAGAGATAAACAGTGTGTTGGAAGCACGTTCACCTTACCATATTCTCATGGGATAATACATTTTAGAATGGGTTTTGGTTCGCCACACTTTTGTGCGCCATCGTCATGATAGTCAGTACCCCTACGGCTCATTGCTTGGCTCTGGTGTACAGAAAACAGTTTCCCGACAAGGAAACTGCCCTCCTACCCTCAAGAACGTTAGTACCTTTTATTCCCATAGTACACTATAATTTCATAGTTCTCGCTTCGTGCAATGTTACAATTTTATTTTCGATATTTCTAGGGAGAGCCCCGACACCGTTGTTATAGATCGGGAAACTTGGCGCACCCCGGAGTAAGTATATAACCTATCTCGTTATTCAAAATATTCTAGTGCAAGTCGTAATCGCGCGGAAACATCCACTTTCAGCCCACCACCACCTCAGGATGGCTGGTGATGCAAGAGAAGCGAGCGCCAAAGTAACGGCATGCAAAAGTAACAAACCTTTTCGAATAAATAAAAGACTGTTAAGGCCATCAAAGTGTTTTTTATCCCACAGAATAGTGAACCAGTTTGAACGTCTTGAGTTTCATCTCATCCTTCTAGCATATTTCGCGCAACCTTTCAACGTCTTTAGACTAATTCACAACATGGAGATGAATGCAGCTGCACTAGCTTCCCCCATAGTATTATTGGCAATGCAACGATACGTCCCGACGAGACGCTTTTCCATACGAACCAACTGCATCCAGGATGATTTCATCAAAGGTTCCGGACCATCGTTTGTGTTCACAACGCCTTCGTGTTCCTTACCTGCATAAAGTGAAAGTGAAATATACGAGATTACTATATATATTTTTTTTTCTTATTTGGGATGCAATGCACTATTTAAATGGCGCACTTGGTAATCTTAACACCATGTCCCCAAGGGTTGATTCAAATTCCCAAGAAATGCCTGGTACGGGGAATCCTTTGACTTCACAGTTCAAGGCCACTCTTTGTCCGGAAGTCGAAACAACGTCTATGGGCCCAGTTAGTATCCAAGGCCGAGTTGGACAGGGCCCCAAATGCTGAAGCTTGAGAGATGAATTCTTGAGCCTCATAGCGTGTTCGTGAAGGGCGCAGGGCGTTGGATAAGTCTCATTGTTACTCCCGCAGGCCGGACTCTGCTCCATGCAGACGCAAACTGCTTCTGCCTCATCCTACACATCTTTTTTAGTTAGTTGAGAATCGGCTTGCACACGGCAGTAACTTCTATATAGATAAAGTCGGTCTGATTGTTTGATTGCATGCCGGTTACTGTCCAACCCACACCGTGAGAAATGAAGTGATGAGAGCACGGGTCAGCGACACCATCCGTCTTAACGATTCGTTACAACTTATTGCATGAGCGTGGGAGTTCATTATTGCGGTAAATAAACGAAGCAATTTCGTAGTCCTCTATTGCACTGCCAAAACAATGCTGATATCTGAGACTTACATTTATCATGGTTAGAACCAGCAGAATTTCTACAGAATTTTCAATGAGATCATTCTGTATCAGGCATCAGACAAAAAATATCAAGTTAGACAGTGTTGCTGACATTTAAAATATTTAAAAAGAAGTTCTAATGTAAATACTTTTGATACTATAAGCTATACCAAGCAATCAGATTAATCCTTCTCAAAAGTTTGACTGAATACCATACCTCTTCGTGAAGATCAGGACGTAATTGGCAGAGATAATTTCTCGCACAGAATCCTTCGTTACGACTTTTGGGAAGCAATTCGGGAATACTAGCATTCCAGCAGCTATCCCCATCTAACCTGGCGCAAATACCAGCAGCGCAACATTCACAAGAATCAGGAACAGAACCCAGAAGGCATTTACTAGCGTCGTCGGGGCATCTGAAGTTACGTCAAAGAAATTTAAAAAATTATAATTCTTTTTTTTACATCAATAGTACTTTTGCCCACCTGTAATCAGCACACTCATTACAACCCTCGATTTGCACTTTTGTGGTTACGTTCTGTACGACATTTTCTTCCACAAGACATTTCACTTGCTGTCTGTTAGTAATGCTCAATAATAGTACCAGGAACACTCCCCTACGAGTCATTTCACCGACTGAGAATAGCCAAGCGCGACACGTCCAGCCCACGACGATGGACAAGGGAAGCAGGGAGAGGGTATAAGATTACTGTCCCGTATTACGCGACTCTACACGTCTACAATACGACGAAGAGGAAGGAGTGTCAGACGTAGATAATTCATGATAGTTAATTTGTGACGCGTCTTTACAAAAAGATTAGAAAAAAAACTGATCATTCGAGAAAGTTCGCGAGAACGAAAGCAGTTGCGGTACTTTTTGATAACTGATTTAAAGTTATTTATAAGACTGATACTCGGTCCACGAATTCAATGTGTTTTTTTGACAGTTTGCAAGTACTGCAATCCATAACAAAAATCATGCTAAAATATAAAAATAAAATATATTCAGTGCAAAATCATATGTATACATGTTTTGTAACAAATATTACATAAAGTGGCACGCGTATCTTACTAAAAATTATTTTTTTTTCGTTCTGTCATAAAACAGATCGAACTCGTGGATCGGTTGTCTGCAGAAAATACGTGTGATAATAAATATCGTGAAAGTTATGTTTTCTGCTTGTTACACTTTGCGATTACACCGTGTAAGAAGACTTTTTTATGATAAACCTTTTTTTTACTTCAATTATCTTTATTTTCTTGCTTCGTGAATGTTTTTGTGCAATATAATTTATCAGCTCATCCTGTTCACATTCCTCTGTAGTTGCACAAAGTTAGGCAGACAGTGTTTTACATTGGCATGTAACGTTTAGTAACATTCGCTTTTGAGGTATTTGGAATGTGTACGAGATAGTAAATTTCGATTGCATTCTAGTAAGAGTTTAAATTCTGTATAATAACTCTGACCACAATTTCTGATATATTTATTCCACTTTGCTGCGATTTACATGAGTATTAAATATTAAACATAAAAGTACATTCATTATGACATCATGAACGCAATCGCTCATTGAATTTATATTTAACTTTTTTCCATGATGAAAGATCATGTATTTCCTATATTTATCTTTACTTTGCTGTTACCCGGACTCTGTACACTTCTCTTGATATGCTCTTCTATTTGTTTCTTATCTGTATTTAATTCGGTGGATAAGAGTGACATGCACTTCAAAACTGTGTTTGATCTATTTTCATTATTTTTCTTTGTAACCGTGTTTCTATTTTCATCACGTAAAGTACTCTGAGTGGTGCAATTTGTTGCACAGCAAAATTCGCAATTCGAGGCGCAGGACATTTTATTAAAGCCACATACACATTGCTGAGGATGTGCTTGACCCTTGGACAAGTACTTGTTGTCAGTTGATTGATCATATAGACGAATATTACCAGAAGTGCAATTTAATGCACAACAGTGATTGCAGTCAGCTGCACAGGAATTTTCGTCAGGTCCACATCTACACTGCATTTTTGAAAAATCATCTTTTATTGTATCCTTAGCGGAAGTTTCACACGAATGTGCAACCAAGGACGATGCAAGTTTCAAATGAGAACCTTGATTCTGTGAATTCCAAGGTATATCGAATTTAGGACTTGCTGCGGCGCATTCCAAAGCGCAGCAGAAGGTACAGTCAGGTGCGCAAGACATGCCGTCATGTCCGCACATGCACTGCCCATGAGATTTTGCAAATTCTTCACGATCAATTGGAATATGATGGGAATGGTCGTCAATGGTTTTGGAATTTTTTGGAAATTCTGCAAATTTTACACAATGTTCTGCATCTAGTTTTTTCACCACTTTGTTCAATTGTTGATCCACGGCACGAGTTGGTATGCTTATTTTTGTTTTGTTAAAACAACTAAGATTATCAATTTTTCGAGGTTTTGCAAAAAATTTTTCATGTAAATTACTGTCAGACATATTCTTGTGCTTTGACAAAATTGAATATTTCCGAACAGGGAGTGTGATATGCTTTTGGATGCATGTGGATGAGTTACTAGAAGCTGGTGCGGATGAACTGCGTGGTGCCCCGAGAAGCGGAGGGAACCACGACCAAGAAAGTACCGCAAAACAGATTGGGCATTGAAAGTTACTTGGTTTCTTAGGCCAACGATAGAAATTGCAATTATTCTGAAACGTGGAGGAGCTTCCGATATTGTGATTGTAAAACTGTAGATGCGATGCTGGGATTCTACAAAAAACAATGAAATGTAACTTAATGAATTAAAAGTCTTATAGAGTAGAGAAACCAATCACTTTCTTTAGTAAAAGGATAAATCACTTACCTTTTCTTGTTTATTTTTCTAGAATCCTTAAAGCCGATATCATCCGCTTGAATTTCTGCAAGAATACAAACAACACAAAATATACATAAAGAAACGGATACAACATGTTCTAAGATTTATTACAAAAGCCCCCAAGTGTCTTTGGAATATCTAGTCAGCACAGCTAATAACGACTTGGTAGAACAATTGAACTACAAATAATTATACAATTTTTTATATGTTCGTAAAAATCATTTAATTATCGACCTGAAAATCTCGAACATACTTTCTTGACATTGAAATATCGGTGGTAGAGGGCGAGGCCGGAAGCCCAGGTAACGGCAACGAGGATCAGCAGGATGAAGGAAATGAGGGTGAGTGGACCAGGCACGAAAATCGAGCGGCCAATGTTCCCAACGTAAGAGATTAAATTGCAGCCACCCCTTTTGCATTTCCAGTTGCAGTTGCAGACGCAGGTGCAAGTGCATATTGGTTCCACGTCGCCGCCACCTACTGGAGGCACCACACCGTCATACACCTTTAGTCACAAGGGTACATACAACCATCAGTTTTTATCTTACGAGAAAATTCTTATTATAGCATATCACACTGTCATTTAATAACGTACGAAATTTTCGAATATTAGTTTCATTTTTTTTTTCCTATCTACTGAATCTATCCGCTATTACTCGTCGCAAGAATTCTTTATGCTAAGAACTTTTGTTTCGATTTTGTCCGCGATTATAATCATAATTTAATTTTTGGAACAATTTTTGTGGCCCATGGCCCACCATTTGCGAATCGTTGCCGATCGCGAGCTACGAGTTCGCTTCCTGGTTTTCGTTTTTTTCGAATAGGGGAAGGGACTTTATCGATCGTTCTTCGATTATCCTCTGCAGCATTCCGTCGCAATGCTACAGGGGTGGCTGATTTAGGGGATGCCCGGGGAGAGACGGGACCATTTTGTGCTACCGATGGTGTAGTTTTCATAATTGAACGTTTTACAGGAACTGTCAATAAATCGACGTGACCAGGTGAAACATCGATTTTAGAGGACTCTTCATTATCGACGATGATAGAAGGTACCACGGGTAGAGTCTGTAAATCATTTGCTATTGGCACATGTATAGATTCATCGGTTGATTCGGACGTAACGTTTTTAGAAGATTTCTGATTAAGTGATATAGTGTTATCAGATAACATTTCATTGTAATTAACGTCAATGATTATAGATTCCGTACTACTTGGACTTAGAAACGTGGACTTGGGTATCGGAGCATCAGTGCAATTCAAAGAACAACAATAATCGCATTCGGTAGCACAGCCTCTCCCACCAGGCCCACAATCACATTGAAAAGCCCTACCAATCTCTCCATCACCTCCATCTCCTTCGTGATCGCTAGAACCACAGTTACGTGGAGACTGACCTGATCCTCTGCATGGCGTGGAACACGTGCTGGAACCACCAGGCGACGACGACCTGGCAAGAGATCTTGTGGGCGATGAAGTCGAACATCGGTAAAGTGTTGGAGTGCGACACCGTGGGCCCATTTTTCTACAGGATGCGCATGGCGGTATTGGACGACATGGTACTGGAGGCGGAGTAGTAGGTCGACAAGGTGATCTTGGTGGACAGGGAGAATCGGATCGGCAAGGTTTCACTCTTGGAACTGCACTGCGACACTTGGTAGACGTGCAGGGATCACAGGGTGGAGGTAAACAAGGTTGACACTGAGTGCAACAACACTTGGGGCCTGGTGGGAGTCTTGGCATGGGACAGCATAACTTAGCGTTTGGACACCGGACCTTTGTTCTCGGGAATCTTCGTTCACTAGGTGGACATGCGCACTCTGGTGCAGATGGACAATCGCAGGAACATTCCCGGTCACTGCGGGCATCGACTTGAATCGGAGGTGGACAGTTGCAATTCCTCGGCATCGGTTGACACATACAGGAACCACCTATGCACTGACAGCAACTTCTTTTCTTCAGAATTGGACGAGGCGATGGGGCACAGGGTTTACAACTGCTCGGTATCTGACAGGGTATCGGGCAAGGATCCGGCACTGGGCAGCGTGAAGCTGGTGGACATGGTGGAGGACATGCAGCAAAATTCGGTGGGCACTTTCCTATTTGAACATTGGAACCAGAGGGTGGACATCCTTCGTATGATCGTAGAGGGAACTCTTCTAAATTTGGTGAACCGCAGGATGTAATACTTGGTGAACCGCAAGCACCACCTGCTAGACGACCATCGCAGCATTCCTGACGGTTTCCAAAAATAGTCGAGTTTTTTCAAAAAATTCTCTCTGGTCTCGAAGATCGTACCTGACAATCGGTTGGTAGGAGTGTCGACGGGGCACAGGAAGTTGGTGGTGGTGGTGCGCATGGATGGCATGGAGCAGCAATCTTACTAGAATATTCATAATGGTGAAAAATTACTTCGAAAAGTTACATTATTTTTAAAAATTTTCTCAACTTTTTTCGTTAATAAGATTTCTTACCATGATCGACAGTTGCAGCATTTACAATTCTCCTGGCGGCCATGATCACTCCATTGCCGACGTAATTCACAGAAATTTGAAAGCCATTCGCAATTGGGCTTTGGTGGAATATTCCGATTCCAAGCTTCTTCCTCCGCGCATTGACATGGTCCTGGACAGGCTCCGGTTGCGGCGGTGCCGCTGGGACGAAATCCACCACAATCAGCACGATCCAGACAACCCACGTTGCTTTGACACAAGCATGATCGGATGCGAGGTTCTGACGCAGTACATCCATTTTTTGAGCCGGCACAACTCGATCCTGTTTTGATATTTAAAGAGGATTTCAATCCACCAAAAATTGTCGGTGTGACGTCTGCGAAAGAAGACCTTAAACTTTCAATCCTCAACAAGAGGACTGAAATGAAAGCAGAGCAGCCCTCCTCAGAATCTCTGTATTATAGATATATTTAACATCCTTCGAGAGTCTTTAGATTACTTTAATAACTCAAGAATTACAAGAAATGTTTAATTTGCTTAGATAATACAGTCTTCTTCTTGTTCTGCAGATCCCAAGCATATTTATTAAACTTAAATGGAGTTTGCTAAAAGTACAACTCATATCAAATCTACAGAGTTGAACGTTCGACTAACCACAACATCCTGTCCCTGGAAAACGTTCCTGTCCACCCTTTCCTTCACAGCAGGACATGGCAATGTCACTTTCGGCAGCGAATATAGTTCTTCACTTTGAAATTATGACAGTCGGTGTTCCAAAATATGGACGTGTCCTTTGAGTTACTTTACATTTTTCTGATTTGTCGTTCCGCTGCATTTTATCGAAAAAAAAGATTCATAACCGGGATGCAGGATTTTACCTGACATCTTGAGTGTTCCAGCATTCCTTTGAACCAACTCGGGAATGAAAAACAAAGAAACCAAGGTCTTTAATTCTTTTTTGTTTTCACAGCTAATTGTTGCAAAGTTCTCCTTTATAAAATTCTAATAATAATACACAGCTGATCAGCTCAAATGCGACACAGTTATTAAATGCACAGGGCCACCTTCGCTTGGCCTATTGTATTTTATGAGTTAACCTCACAATAATACGTATGTATGCACTACGTTTCGTTAACTATGGCATTAAAAATGATATCCTTAATAATTTTGAATATACCTGCAATTTGATATAGCACAATAAAATTACACGCCAATTTCTAAATACGACATAGAAGATGTTTCTTAGAGGCTTAAACAACTATCTGTAGACACAATTTAAGTACAAAACCCTTTGATTCATCAAGCTATAAGCAACTCTAAATATACAAAATGGAATTCATTTTCTCTCAGTCATCTGTTAACCGTTATACACATTTTTTTGAAAGAATTTCTTTGTATAATTTGACATATTTCTAATAACCAGACTCATTATTGAAGTAATTAATCGACATTTCCTATTCATGTTGTACGGAAGACAAGAAATTATACCTTCAATTATTGAAATTTTTATTACAATACACTTTAGCTTTCTTCCTCCGTGTAGTGGATTTATACTTAACGCCAGGTAAGTACAAGTTTTACCTCATTTTTCCTCAATTTTCATTATTGTACTTGTAAATCAAAATCATTTATTAACCATCTTTCCATTTATTATATTACATTTTACATATGCATTACTCTTTCCGGAAACCAAGAGAATTTTTAATTAAAACACTATATTAATGTAAGTCCACGGAATTTATTGTATAAACATAAAAAAGTGTTGAATTTTATTTTTTAGTTCATTTTAACTCCTAAAATAAGTATATTCAAAAGCATACTAACAATATCTTGAGAACATGCTATGTGATATCCTCAGTACATTCTGAATTTAGAAAAACTGAGAACATCAGATCATCTTCGGTACATATTTAGAATATGCCCGTATGTTCCACGATTATCTTGAGTATACATATGTATATGTAAAAGACGATGAATATATTCTGAGTACATAGTCAGTACAACTATGTACGTGTGCTATCTGGGGAGTGGAACAGCAATTACAACGATTATATCGAAGTCATCGCCCTATTCAATAATAATAAGTAGAATTTCAAGTGATTATATTACCATTGAAGAATTAGTTGGTTCAACTTAATGGGACTTGGTACAACAAATCTAAAAGATTCTTCTTCTTCGCCTTTTTCGAAGAAACAGTATTCTTCCTGCTACTTCTTCCTTCAACGAGATGAAGGAATATCATGGCTGGTTCATTCAAAGAAATCGTAGCAGCTGAAGTTGGGTGAACATAGAAACCAACTGGATGCGTTAACTTCAGTTTATGTGTTTGTTCCGATTTTACATATGTATGTAATTGTAATGATATGTATTATTTACAATTATAATTAAAATTACAATAGTAACGATTTCGGAACGCACCCATTATAACGTATAGTTAACTCTACAGCCGGAAGAAGAAGATGAAGACGATAGTGGACAAATTCAGGTCGAAAGCAATCACAAAATATTTCCTAGCGTTAAACCTCGGTAACAGTCATTAGATAATATTAAATAAAAATAATTATTATTTCATAATATTCTTTGAGTAATAATCATTTCGCAAGATTTTTACAAACCTGATAGTCATAGTACAATATATTTTCTTATTTTAACCCGTACTTCATGTCTGGAGGAATGAATAGAAACATTGTCGCCATCTGTGTGTATTACTGTGAACTTATTATTTGATACTTATCAGCTAGTGAAAACAAAAATTGCGGGTAGTGTAAATACTTCTTCTACTTAGAGTTTAGTACATATGGAACTAGATGTCGCAATCAAAAAAGGTCATTGGCGTTGAGGAACGGGGAACCTGACTTGTAAAACGTACTAGTCGCTGGTTCCTAAGATAGCGGAGATTTTCAATTTTTTATACTATGTTATTATTCAGCTATGCATTTTAATTCGTATTAATAATATTAGGTCATTAAGTATGAAATGTCCGATTTCGAACTGAACGTACTTAAGGTAAGCGGACATTTCATACTTAATGACCCAATAATAATGTCAATTGGATACGAATCTTGAACAGTAATCCAATTAAAAGATGAACTTCGAAAGCGTGGTGCTTCATTGAACAAAGACAAACAAGATGTTGACAGGTGAATATACGATGGTTCGACGGTTTATGTAAAGTAAGTTTCATGAGCATTGTACTATACTGGATTAGTTGTTTTTACGAATTAAACTTTTGTTTCTAATTAAATTTAAAATCGTGTGTGAATTCACAAACATTTTGCTTTAATTGTTAATATGAGGCTACGATTATTTACAAGTTGGCATGATGAAAACTGACATACCCCACTTGAGTATGTATATTTAATTATTAACAGATTAGTTTATTATGATCGAAATAACAATTTCAATCACAAAGTTTCGGGTACATCAGTTAAATGTCTCTTTGACTGATGACCGACTCTAAGAGTACTTCTATTAATAACTGACGACGCCGAAAGACAGAGGTTAGGATTTCAGTTTTATATAAACCGTCAAAAATTTGATTATTTTTATGATCAACCACTTTTCCAAAGTCCAACCTGATTATTTCTATTTTTCACAATTTATAAAGCCTCGATATTTATATTATTTATTAAGTAAAATATGTTTCAACGATGGTGCTATTTGAATTTCCCGCTACTGTGAGAACCAGCGACTAGTACGAGAACTACGGTGATCTTTGCAGGTCAAGTTCCCAATTGAGGACTTCCGTTTCAGTTCTAGAATACAGAACATTGAGAAAAAATATTTTGGGTTTTATATTTAAACAATTTTCGATTGAAATATTTTTAAGCTGTTAAGTAGAAAGTGTAGTAGGATACAAGTAAAACTATGTATCTACCACATAATACTCAACTAATCGAATATTATCAACACTTGTCTCTGTAAATTATATTTAACTGATTGAAAACGTTACCTGGTAATGTATAGGTTTTTAATAATTTTTATAATCTTTACTTCATATAAAGATAGAAGCACCGAGAAAATGTTGGTAAAGAGAGTCAGCCTTCGTGTATTCTGTCTCAAAGGTCTGAAACGAATATTATGGCATTTCAACCCCCACCACGCAGGATTCAAGCTATGCTCCGCAATCCACTGCCGTTTGTAGTTAGTTTGCTGTATTTTCAAAAATGGAACAGATGGAAGTACACGCTATGTACTGCCACTGTCTGACTTTACCAACTACAATAGCTGGAGTATGAAGATTATCACGATTCATGATGAAATTGACAAAGTTACATTCTTCTTCTTCTTCTTGTTCCTTGTGGCTTTATGCCTTCACAAAGCTACATTAAACTGCAGTTTAAATAAGAATCTAGCTTACAGTACTGCGAGTACTGGCGGTAGATTTCGGAACACAGCTACATAGTCCCCTAATGCAGGTCCAATTTAGTATAGTATTTCTTCGACGGAAGCTTATACCCATCGAGTGCCCTGTTTTACCCAAGTCCTTACCGACTGAAATATCCTTTATTCGCGAATTTCCATGAACTAGTCATATCGTGACTGAAAATAAATTGACTAGGCATGCTCGCGTATTATCTGCCTCGCGTTTCTGATATATGTATAGCATTGCAATAGATAAAGTTCATTTTTAGGTATTCGCAACATTTAGGCTTGCGTGTCACCAAATCATAAATTTCCGAGTTTACCTCATTCAGTTAACGTTAGAACGCACTTTGCAATTTTATGGTAAACGGTATAATATATCAAAAATCCTATCTCGCGAGTGTATTATAATTCCTCTGTTAACTTCCGTTCGCAAAAAGAATTTTCATTTTTGCCATGTCAGGAAATAAAAAAGAAAAAAAGAGGGGATTGATGACAAAAAAGTCAGAGTCATCTCTAAGAACAATAACATTCAGAGCCATCGAACTTCAACCAATCTAATATCAAATAATTTTCGCAGGTCGTATTATATATTAATAATAGGGTTCTTTGTAGCTTATGAAAACTTATTAGAATCCAAAGCCATCTAACACAACGTACGGTAAATAGTTTGGAATATGGTGATTTATGGTGAACTCACATGCACTACTTACTAAAATTGAAACGTGTAGGGTTGGGTCCCACTATAATTACTATATTACAAATAGAAATGACTTTTAGCTAGAATGTGCAATCAGAGTACAAAGACATGAATTCATTTCATTTCGTTATTTTAAAAAGTTGGTGCCAATCGGACATTACATAAAGATTAGGAGATACTGATTTTTAATTGATTTACTGATTTTTACAGTATCAACCAGGAGAAATAAACAAGACAAGAATTTACAAAGTTTCGGCCGTTTATTGAGGCTCTCTTCAGGAAACAAATTTGTGCCAAACATGAATTAAAATTATTATTACAGTATAATTATTCAGTACTGTAAATTTACTGACAACAGAAACCAAAGATAAATTAATTGTTGCTAACGGTACATACTATTGTTGTACTATTTATGTGTTGATTCTTTTTACTTCCATGTAAAGAATTTCTAAAGGCAGGAGTATTCGTAACATAATAAATATTTGAAGATCGTAATAACACAAACAATCCATATTACGAGTCCACTAAAAATGATAAATGATTGTGAATTTCTAATTGTTATTAACTAAAATTTTCATTTTTATTAAATAAAAGATTAGGGTATCCTGTGGCAACGCCGTACGTTCAAGAAATAATATACAGTGAAACCTCGAAAGTTGGAAGCCAGCGTGTAATTGCCGTGTATTGTTCCGAAAAATTAATATACTATACGAATAATAGAAACATCAGTGAGAACCAAGAATGCAACACAGAAATCACACGATTTTTGAGATGCCGACTGCG